>JASVEL010005817.1:0-11164 GCA_032618575.1 Nicotiana noctiflora
CGGAACCAAAATACGAGCCCGATACCTATATTTTCTAACTCATTTTCATTTCCATTTTTTCTTATTAATTTGAGAAAACAATTTAATAGAAAAATTCTTTTACCAAGGTTCTGGATATCGGATTTCAACTTCGGGCACATGTCCGAGTCCCATATTTTTCTACGGACCTCTCGGGACCGTCACATCACGGGTCCAGGTCCGTTTACCAAAAATGTTGACCAAAGTCAACTATATCAATATTAATATCAAAATTCTTCAAATTTTTCATATAATTCACATATTTTAACATAAAAACTTTTCGACTTCGCGCTTGGATTGCGCACGCAAATTGAGGTAACCACAAGCGAGGTTTTCAAGGCTTCGGAAGCGCGGAAAAATGGAGAAATACGGTGATGACCCTTTGGGTCGTCACATAAATTCATTTAAGTTTAGAATACGGGGGCCGTAAAGTTTAGGTGTGTAAATTTTTTTTCGAACAAATTTAATGGGTACTTTATGCATTTTCTCTTTTGTATTTCAGTAAACAATAATTATTTTTCAATAACTTTACAAACATTACTTATTTTGTTTATTAATAAAAAAAATAACTAGCACGCACTATTTTCACGATTTATAAGGTGGTTGTAAAACGTTATATAGTATTCCATATGTCTCAATTGACCTATCACGCTTTACTTTTTAATTTGTTCTGGAAAAAATAACTTTTATATATCATTAAAAATGCTTTAACATAAAAGATTTTCGAGGCCTCTACTTAATTTATAAGCTTTTAATTAAATTAAAGGATCCAATCTATTTATAATAGTAATTCCTTTATCTAGGGGTGTTCATAAAAATCCGAAAAATCAAATCAAACCGAAAATCAAACTAAATCGACCAAAAAAAATTGATATTTTTAGTTTGATTTGGTTTTGGTTTTGAAATTTAAAAATCGAACAAATTTGGTTTGGTTTTGGTTTTAATAAAAAAAATCGAACCAAACCGAATATAGAAATAGCTATTTTAAATATAATTTAGAATTACACCTATATATATATATATATATATATATATATATACACTTTTATATAAAGTTTAAATTTTTTTTATAGTAAATGTTAATCGTTTGCACCTTTTGTATAGTTCATTACCATTACATTCTAGTTTGATTGGTAGTTTTTATTTGTTAAGTGTAATAATCTATTTAATGTTAAAAGAAATGTATATTTTTAATTGAGTCCTTAAAATATTCATCACAATTTGGTTCAGTTATCATCAATATATCTTGGTAAATAATAGATTTCTCAAAGGACAATTGATTTGACAGTGTTACGTTAAAACTGTGGTCGTCGAAATATATATTTGACAGTGTATATCTTATATATAAGAAAAATCGATAAATAATCGAAAACCGATATAAAACGAATCAAGAACAAAAAAAATTATTTAGTTTGATTTGATTTTAATATTTAAAAAAATGACTTTCCTAATTTAATTAATTTCTTGAGAAAAATCGATCCAAACTGAATCACAAACGCTCAACCTTTTATCTCACATATATCAAATATTTTTCGTCCACGGCAACAATTCAGTCCATCGTTATCAAAACGAGCACGTGAACGAACGACTAAAAATCAATATTAATAGCCTTTATTTAAAAAGTAGAAAGAAGAATAAATACTTGACGATTAAAGTAAACATAAAATGAATATAGTAATAAAAAAGAAAAACGCACGGGGCTCAAGAAAGGAAAAAGAGAGAGGTGTGGGGGCCGGTTTCCAGAAAGAGAAAGAGAGAGAGACAAGTGAACATAAATTCACGGAAAGAGGGAAGCGTGATGCCGTACACTTCCTAAAGTTATATTAGGACCCACTCTTCCCTCTGTCTTTTCCTCTCTTTTTTCACCCCTCTCAATGTCCTTTTGCTCCATTTAGTCTTAATGTCGAATACTATTACGTTAGGATAATATATGAATTTAAAATAAAGTAATATTATCAAGACTTATACAAATGAGTAATTTTATTATGTTTGTTAGATAATTATATATTATAATTAAAATTATTTAAGGTGACGATATCTTAACGAATATTTCTTTGTGAATAATATTATTTTTGTGTATATTTCTTTCTAATGCGTTGGTTACTCTACCTTCTTGTTGTCGATCTTGATATTTCTCTTGAAAATACAACATATAATTGTTCGTGTAAGAAAATATATTGTGGTAAATATAATCTAATATTTAGGATGTTTTTCCTTGTGCTTTGTTTAGTATATTTGCAAAACATAAATATATTAAATTTTATTTCCATACAAATTAAAAAGATATTTCTTGGTTTCGGAAGACGAAAGTTGAATTCAGGGATAAGCATATACTTAGAAACATATCAACCAATATCATAATTTTTGCTTGTATGGCGTTATTGTCAAAATTTCTACTCACCGTTTCAATTTATGTGAACCTATTTGACTGGGCACGGAATTTAAGAAATGAGAGAAGACTTTTGATCTTATGGTGTAAAATGATGCATATTTATTTTGTGTGGTTATAAATCATTGCATAAAGGTAAATTGTTTCCAAATAAGGAAAGGGATCATTCTTTTTGGCACAGATTAAAAAGGAAATAGGTTCACATAAATTAAAACGGATGGAGTATATATCATCTGTATGCTATTACATAAGCTACTCGACGTATCTATGTTTTTTAATAGCATAAAATATATATTTTTCTTCAAAAAATTAACCTATATACAATAGAAGATCAATTTCAACTTAATCTATTATATATACGCTGACAGTAACTTAACATAAGAAATAAGAAACTTGACAACAAACGTGTATGGTTGAAGGTCATTTGGTATTAAAGTATTTAAGTATTATTCAAGGTAGTAATTATTCGTATCATTTTCTGCTGGGTAAACAACTAAAAACATTTTATTTTTACTATAATAGTTTTCAATCAAGCTTTTATTTAGTTGATCAATATATTCCTTTCTGCTAGCTAATATATTTTTAATTCTATTATGCGATTTGCACAAATTGCTTATTAATCTAATGATAGAAATATTTCTCTTATTAAATGCACTATTATTACCATTGAGATTGATAACCAAGTGTTTAGGAAGAACCAAATTATCTTTTATTCGATGTTCTTCTTCGTTTTCGACACGAAGCAAGAATACATTGAATACTTGATCTATTCTTACTTTATAATTCTTGTCAGTTGAATCTTTTAGTTTGAGGCCATAAATATAACTTTGGCAAGCTAGCTTCTACAGTCCTTGCTTTTGTTGATTTTGGAAGTTGGAACTACTAGTAATACTTGACAGAAATCACCTCTCAAACTATTAATTTTTCACCAAACAATTCTTTAATATCCAATATATCTCTAGAATTTCGATCAATTATTTCGATCGGTTGACACTTAGCCATAAGTGTTTCATCTCATATTATCAATTTTGCTTTCATTATAAATTTGTTGTCATTTTTCTACTTTGATATATTTGTGATGGTTTTATAAGTTGTTTGAAGAGGTATATCAAATCTAAAGTGGTTGGTATCACTAAAATCGTTATCGGTACACCACCACCTACAACAACAACAACCCAGTATATTCCCACAAGGTGGAATCTGGGGAGGGTAATATGTAGACAGGCCTTACCTCCACCCGAGAGTGCAGAGAGGCTGTTTCAAATCGACCCTCGGCACATGGAAAAGAAAGGCAAACAAATAAAATAAAAACCGCATTAGTTACCCTATCATACAACACATAAAAATTATCACCATTTGCTATTATTGCAAACGGTGTCATGCCTCTTGATATGATATTTGCAAGTAATGCATAACATAGAAATATTATTTCGATTCCTCGGAGGCATTTAAAAATAATAATCATGTTATACTAGAGTCGTCTCTTTATAATATAGTCTTGAAAACTTGTTTTGTTTTATGATTTAGCTTTGATTGTGCTTCCTCATGCACTTGTATATCATTATGATTCTTAATAATATACTAACCTTTTTACTTTTTGTTTAACGCTCTTTTGATGGAATAGATTTATGTACCGTAAGATTTTTTTAACTTGAATAATAATTTTACTCATGTGATGGGTTTAAAAAATTATTGAATTGAATTCTCTTGCTAAATAATTAATTAAATAATTTAATTATTTAGTATTAACATAAAAAATAATTTATTTTATATTTATTCTAATCTTAATCTTAGTTCATTTTTTGTTTGAATATTTAATTTTAATTATAATTGTATCTATCATAAATTTTATTTTCAAAGAGTAAAAGATGGATATGACATTTCACTTTTAGGTCTTTATGTTTGAAGAATCATTAGTAGTATTGACTCTCACCAACCATTTCTTTCTTTTTCTCACACATTTATATTCTTAAATATTTTCTTAGTTGTTATTCAATAATTGAGCATTCTTCAATATTACATGAAAATTGATCAATATATTATCGTGGAGGTATTTTGTTTTTCTTCTTAATTTAACTCTTTATGCATTCCATTTAATATTACTTTTACTTTTTCTTCGTATTTGATACTATGTAGTGGTAGTGTATTGCCAACATAGAGGATTCTTAAGAAATTGATTTTATTAAATCTTCCTACATATTTTTAATAAAAATTTAATAGACAAGATTTTATTAATTTTAACTATTAAAATTAGCATAGAAAGTATTGTAATGCAAAAAATAGGTTATTCCAGTTATGTTATTTCCCAATGAGTTCTTCCGATTAATAAATTCGGACACAAAATTTGTTTATATCATTGTTGGAACCAAATTGTAAACATTATCACGTGGTTAAGTAAATTGGTCGAATGCATTATTTCACTCACGAAAATAACGACAAGTCCTTTTGCATTTAATTTGAAGCTAGCATGAGTAGTAACCTAAAACTAATAGGATTATAAGGCTAATATTTAGAATTTTGGTTATGTCCTTTTTTTTTGGTAACTAATACAGTATATTTTATTAGTCACCAAGTAGTAATTATAAAACTTTAGCATAGATAACATAGCTTGCTATCTATCCATTTACATTGTATACTCGACTACCTAGAAATATAAGCTATAAACAAACGACTTATTTTTAGGAGCGACTCTAACACTAACAACATAAGCTATATTTTTTTGTAATCTGCTCCCATACTCTATTTTTTGTTCAAATATATGTCTGTTACTCTCCATCTAAATGTGGTAATCAACTTCTATTAAACCATTTTAAAGACTTGAGCATGTTGAGTTTTCCCTTTGGCACATACCACTAACCATTGGCTGAATTGCTACCCATTGCCAAACCCCTCAAATTGTTTTTCCATCCAGTTACACAATTTGGTCCATACTTGTTGAGTAAATTCATACTGCCCAAATAGATGATCTCTTATTTTCGCTGCTTTTCTACACATCACTCATTGTGTATCAACATTAATCTTCCAATTAGCTATCCTGTCACAAGTCATCTTAAACCAACCACAATAATAACGTAATTAAACAAACAGAGAAAATATTATGGCAAAACTATATTAACGTAATAGGGAAATCATCTTCCAATAGGTTTCATCAAAACCTTAGATAACAAATTAACTATTTATAATAGTATGCATAACTACAACTAAAATACATAACGAATAATGAAAATAGGAAGAAGGAAGTGAGATTCGTAGAATCCTAATATTCTTGCCTCCTTAGATCGAATCCCCCGTCTAATGTCGATTTCTCTGTCCAATACCTCGCCTCTCTCCCAATCTCTCCCACAAAATTGGTGGCTGATGACTGTTTGTATGTGTAAGGACAAGATGTAAACGAAAATAACCTAAGTCCAAAATCAAGTAGAAAATAAAATAAACTTTAAAATCAGAAACACACTCGTCACTGAAATCACCTCGCGAGGCAAACGCCTGCCCCGCCTACAGTTAGGCCTGGCGACGCAAACTCTAACTGCTGTTCGTTTCTCATTTTGCAATTGTGCTACCTAGCTTTTCAATTCATTCTCCTCTCTCGTTTCATACTCTTCTTTTCAATTCATTTGTTGTCTTTTTTATTCTTTTGCTTTTTACTAGTTTTCTTTTGTCTTCAATTGCATGACATAATCATGAGCCATGCGTGTAATGCATAAAATATACTCCCTCCGTTTTAATTTATGTAAACTTATTTCCTTTTTAGTACGTGCCAAAAAGAATGGTCGCTTTCCTTATTTGGAAACAATTTACCTTTATCTAATGATTTATAGCCACATAAAATAAAGGTGCCTCATTTTACACCACAAGATCAAAAGTCTTCTCTCTTTTCTTAAACTTCGTGCCCAATCAAATGGGTTCACATAAATTGAAACGGAGAGAGTATATTGTATGGGTCGGAATCCCACCCTATAATAATCGATGAGGTTAATCATTTTTCTCGACTAAGAGAAGACTAATTGTATGAGCTACAATTCGACCTTATAATAATCGGAATAAACTAATCACTCCCGTCAACCCAAATATGCATAGCAAGCGTCGAGGCCTCCCTCGACTAGGTGCAGACGCCATAAGTAACGAGGCCGTTGATAACGTCCATTTCCACCGCTAAAAAGCAATAGACACGGTCGTATGCAATATATTTACCCAACTATGAGTCGGGGTCGAATCCCAGAGAGAACAATATGTAGGCGATTAGGAATGCAAGAAAATTATCGCTAGTCGCGCTAAGCCAAACACTTAAGATTTTGGGTTATGGAAAATGTTTATATCTAAATGCGGAAATGTAAACTAACCTAGAAAGCGAATAAAATGATCAATGGCTACAAGTATGAATGCATCGGGAATTACACTCAAGTAACGATCCAATGTATTTCATGATTTTACAAATATGAGTGAGTTTATGTTAATTAGCCACGGATAATAATTCTTAATTAGCTTCTTCCGAAGACTAACAAGACTTCCTAATTGAATTATCCCTAATCTCAATTAGAAGATTAAGCACACCCGATAGGCTACAAGTAGTCAATCCTATCCCTAGGTTGAATCTATAAAGTGAAGGTTAACGCCTCAAGTTCTTGTTAATTAATCTTTCCCAACTTCGAATTATCTTTTCCAAAATTAATTCAAAGTAAATGGACGAGTCCTAGAGTTAGCTAATCTCTTTGGAAACATTGAAGAACAAGAATAATTAAAGTAACAATAACTCAATTCATAAATATATAAAAATCATTCAATACATAAGCACAACAAGGTATTTAACCCACACTTTAAATATGATTATTCCCATAAACAAGATTCAAGTGTTGGAAATAAATACTACACACTTAGATATACAATACAAAGCAAGGAAATGAAGAAATAAACATAAATGGGTAAGAAATCCTTAACCACAAGCTTTAATCTTCAAGACCCAAGTGTGTGTGCAAAACCCTAGCCTTCTCTCTAAGCCAAAGAGTAAAAATATGTTCAAAAGTCTAGAAATTGATTAGAGATTCAGAGATATATCCTACAATGTCTGTTTGTACGGGTATATAATTGATTTGGGGTCGAAAATGTAAAATTACAGAACTGCCCAGTCTTCACGCCAGATTTGTTCATCGCGTTCGCGTACACACATTCGCGTTCGCGATGCATAGAAGATTTTTGGTCAACGCGTTCGCGTTCATGACTTCGCGTTCGCGATGCATAGAAGATTTTTGGTCAACGCGTTCGCGTTCGTGACTTCGCGTTCGCGAAGATTGCTGAAGTTGAACATCGCGTTCGCGTGTAACACAGTCGCGTTCGCGAAGGTTCTTTGAATCCTTCATCGCGTTCGCGTCAGGGTACAATGCGTTCGCGTAGCTTGTTCTGATGAACCATCGCGTTCGCGTTACCTCTATCGCGTTCGCGAAGAGTATTTCACCTGGGCAGATTATTTGTCCATTTTAGCTCCTTTTTGTCTTGTTTTCACTTGGTTTCTTCACCATTACTTCTAAATCAAATTCAACCCTGTAGAATAGAAGTAAATAACATTAAATACACGATTTTATTGCTCAAACATAGCAAAAGTATTGATTTAAAGACAAGATGAGATGGTAAAATACCAACTTATCACACCCCGAAACTTGAACTATTGCTTGTCCTCAAGCAACAATGGCAACAAAATCTCTTCACAAGCGATTAAGTCAACAATGCATCTCCATAACACCAAGCCAAAAAGAAATAGACACGGTCGTATGCAATATATTTACCCAACTATGATACACGGTCGTATGCAATATATTTACCCAACTATGAGTCGGGGTCGAATCCCACAGAGAACAATATGTAGGCGATTAGGAATGCAAGAAAATTATCGCTAGTCGCGCTAAGCCAAACACTTAAGATTTTGGGTTATGGAAAATGTTTATATCTAAATGCGGAAATGTAAACTAACCTACAAAGCGAATAAAATGATCAATGGCGACAAGTATAAATGTATCGAGAATTACACTCAAGTAACGATCCAATGTATTTCATGATTTTACAAATATGAGTGAGTTTATGTTAATTAGCCACGGATAATAATTCTTAATTAGCTTCTTCCGAAGACTAACAAGACTTCCTAATTGAATTATCCCTAATCTCAACTAGAAGATTAAGCACACCCGATAGGCTACAAGTAGTCAATCCTATCCCTAGGTTGAATCTATAAAGTGAAGGTTAACGCCTCAAGTTTTTGTTAATTAATCTTTCCCAACTTCGAATTATCTTTTCCAAAATTAATTCAAAGTAAATGGGTGAGTCCTAGAGTTAGCTAATCTCTTTGGAAACATTGAAGAACAAGAATAATTAAAGTAACAATAACTCAATTCATAAATATATAAAAATCATTCAATACATAAGCACAACAAGGTATTTAACCCACACTTTAAATATGATTATTCCCATAAACAAGATTCAAGTGTTGGAAATAAATACTACACACTTAGATATACAATACAAAGCAAGGAAATGAAGAAATAAACATAAATGGGTAAGAAATCCTTAACCACAAGCTTTAATCTTCAAGACCCAAGTGTGTGTGCAAAACCCTAGCCTTCTCTCTAAGCCAAAGAGTAAAAATATGTTCAAAAGTCTAGAAATTGATTAGAGATTCAGAGATATATCCTACAATGTCTGTTTGTACGGGTATATAATTGATTTGGGGTCGAAAATGTAAAATTACAGAACTGCCCAGTCTTCACGCCAGATTTGTTCATCGCGTCCGCGTACACACATTCGCGTTCGCGATGCATAGAAGATTTTTGGTCAACACGTTCGCGTTCATGACTTCGCGTTCGCGATGCATATAAGATTTTTGGTCAACGCGTTCGCGTTCATGACTTCGCGTTCGCGAAGATTGCTGAAGTTGAACATCGCGTTCGCGTGTAACACAGTCGCGTTCGCGAAGGTTCTTTGAATCCTTCATCGCGTTCGCGTCAGGGTACAACGCGTTCGCGTAGCTTGTTCTGATGAACCATCGCGTTCGCGTTACCTCTATCGCGTTCGCGAAGAGTATTTCACCTGGGCCGATTATTTGTCCATTTTAGCTCCTTTTTGTCTTGTTTTCACTTGGTTTCTTCACCATTACTTCTAAATCAAATTCAACCCTGTAGAATAGAAGTAAATAACATTAAATACACGATTTTATTGCTCAAACATAGCAAAAGTATTGATTTAAAGACAAGATGAGATGGTAAAATACCAACTCATCAGCCGTCCTCGACCACAGGTTACCGTCCGTATCCGCTTAAAGCTTTTTGTTAGGATCGACGCCCTGCGGGTACGCCCACAATAGTCTCACGACACGGACCGATCTCCAAGAAAAGTCAACTGGCATAATTAAGATCTATAAATACCGAAGCAATCATCAGAAAAAGAGTTCCACTCTCTCCCCATGGGGGCTCTAAGAAATATAGAGTATAGCGTAGAGTGAGAACCAAGACAAAATAATGCAGAATAACAGTAGATCTATGAAAATATGATTGTAAGGATTTGAACATCTTCATGAAAAGGCAGATTAACCCATTGTCATGAATAAAAAATCACTAAATATCTTCTGCTATCTTTACACATATTCCTTTTTTTCTTTTCCTTTACTCAATCTCGGATGTGCTACAACCTGCTATGATTGGCCCTCTATTTTTAATAATTGTTTTGAGTTCATAAATGTTCATAAACATTATGGGACAAACAATTTGGCGCCGTCTGTGGGGATTTCATAGCAAGGCCACGTAGCTGTTACTGAGGTCAGAAACAAAGGGAAAACAAACACCACGGCAAGACCGATTCATCTCCTCCATACTCGGGCTATGAGCCATCGACTCAAAAGATTCAACGAAGTTCAACTACGGTTGTACTGGGACTCAGGCCACGATCCTTCGCCAATATAAATTCAACGACAGTTGAAGTAAAACTCGGGCTATGAGCCCTCGACTCGAAAGAATCAACAAAGTTCAACTACGGTTGAACTGGGACTCAGGCCACGAGCCTTCGCCAATATAAATTCAACGACAGTTGAAATAAAACTCGGGCTATGAGCCCTCGACTCAAAAGAATCAACAAACTTCAACTACGGTTGAACTGGGACTCAGGCCACGAGCCTTCACCAATATAAATTCAACGACAGTTGAAGTAAAACTCGGGCTATGAGCCCTCGACTCAAAAAGATTTAACGAAGCTCAACTGCGGTTGAACTGGGACTCAGGCCACGAGCCTTCGCCAACTTAAATTCAACAATAGTTGAAGTAAAACTCGAGCTATGAGCCCTCGACTCGAAAGAATCAACAAAGTTCAACTACGGTTGAACTGGGACTCAGGCCACGAGCCTTCGCTAACTTAAATTCAACAATTGTTGAAGTAAAACTCGGGCTATGAGCCCTCGACTCGAAAGAATCAACAAAGTTCAACTACGGTTGAACTGGGACTCAGGCCACGAGCCTTCGCCAATATAAATTCAACGACAGTTGAAATAAAACTCGGGCTATGAGCCCTCGCCTCGAAAGAATCAACAAAGTTCAACTACGGTTGAACTGGGACTCAGGCCACGAGCCTTCGCCAATATAATTTCAACGACAGTTGAAGTAAAACTCGATCTATGAGACCTCGACTCGAAAGAATCAACAAAGTTCAACTACGATTGAACTGGGACTCAGGCCACGAGCCTTCGCCAACTTAAATTCAACAATAGTTGAAGTAAAACTCGGGCTA
>JASVEL010005818.1:0-55884 GCA_032618575.1 Nicotiana noctiflora
TGAGATAATTTCTGCCAAGAAGACCATTGGTATTTTTTTCTTTTTCTTGTTAATTCCGCTAAAAAAATTGGTAGCAAGGTTTTCAAATTGTTTAAGGACATCTTTTTAGTGGGGACACAGCAGAAAGCAGGTGCATAGGTAAAGATTGAAGAACATGTTTGGTAAGGGTATGTCTGCCACCATAAGATAGGATACTACCAAGCTAACCTCTTATCCTGCTGACTACTTTAGAAATGATACCGTTAAAGTGCACAATCCTGATGGGAGAATCTTTCTTGGTGAAAACAGTAACTTGTTAGATCCTCCTATTAGTATATGTGAAAGCTGATGGTGTAGTCATGAAGTGACTTTTGCTCTTATTGATCTATTGTCCTGAAGTGAAAATGATCACGGTATCTGCAAATCTCGGATATATGACTTGAGGACCTCTATTTTCCATTTAAAATCCACTGAAGAACTGATATTGAGTGGGTTTTTTTAGCATTCTGAAAAGTAACTCAACCCCCAAAATGACCAAGGAGGGTGCTAGGGGGTCACCTTGTTTGAGACCTCTAGTAGAATAAAAGAATCTGCATCTAGTGCCATTAACTATGACTGAGTACCCATTGTTGCACATAGTTCTCCAAACCATATCAATGATTTTCTCACTAAAACCCATCCTTCTCATCATAATACAAGTGAAGGACCATGAGACTCTGTCATAGGCATTTGTTATATCTTGCTTGATGACTACATTGGCTCCTATATTTGTCTTCTTGATACCTTGAACTATCTCTTGTGCCAGCATGATATTTTCATAAATACTCCTACCATTTACAAAGCATGTCTGATTGGGAGTGGTGATTTTGGGGAGGATAGGGGCAATTCTAGAACAAATGATTTTGGAGATGATTTTGTTGAAGAAGTTACTCAAGCTGATTGGTCTAAATTCAAAAAGGATGTTTGGGAATTCAACTTTGGGGAGGAGGACTATAAAATATTGGGTCATGTATCTGGGTATTGATTGGCCACAAGATAATGCATTCACCATATTGAGCAGATCATATTTTTATGATGTCCCTACAATGCTGAAAAATTTGCCATTTAGACCATCAGGTCCTGTAGTACTAATGGGGTTCATGGAAAAGATAGTGTGTTTGAGTTCCTCCATTGTGGGATCTTTATTGAGAGTTTCATTCTCTTTATCTGTTATCAAAGAAGGGATGCAGGACAATAGGTCCTCCTTAATGGTACAACCAGGGTCTGAGAATAGATTCTGAAAGTGTTCACAAGCTGATTCACCAATTGCTTCATCTCCTGTAATCCATTCCCCTTTCTCATTTTTTATTTTATGAAGGTAAAGCTTTCACCTTCTCCCACTGATAAGTCTATGAAAATACTTGGAGTTAGCATCACCTTCTATGAACCATTGGAGCTAAGTTTTTTATCTTCAGGATAGCCTCATATGTTTTTTTAAGTACTTGACATATTGGGTAGTAACTTCATGAGCCACAATTCTGTCAGATTCCTTATTATATCATACCCAAAGTTCCTCAGCCTTTATGCCTTTTTCTTTAAACTCTTTGGCTTTACTAAACATGTTCCTATACTCTTGTCTTGACCATTTAGATAATGTTGCACACAAAGCTTTTATTTTTTTATGAAAAGTCCATATTGGAATACCACAAACTTGTTTATTCCAAACTTCCTGAACAAAAGGTAGGAAGGCTGCATTCTCAGTCTAGAAATTTAAGAACTTGAAATATCTTATGGCAGAGTCAAGTCTGACATGTAATTCCATGAGGACAGGGGAATGATCTGAGCCTGTATATGCCAGATGAGTGATTGTTGTAGCAGGGTGAGTAGCAAGCCAGTTGTCATTAGCCATGCCTCTATCAAGTCTCTTCCAAACAATGGAGTACAGACCTTTACCATTGGACCATGTATACCTAGGTTCATAGTATCCAAGATATGTGAGGCCAAAATCTTTAATAGCACTTTGAAATTCCAAACTTTTGTTGATATTATAGGGGATACCACCAATCTTTTCTTCAATAGATGTTTTGACATTAAAGTCCCCAATGACACACAAAGAGGTGGATAAGGAGTTAGCTTTGGCTCTCAGACTGTCCCATAGAGGTCTCCTTAGGGCAATCTTGCATTTTGCATAGATGATGCTTAGATGGAACGTGTCAGCTGCCTTAACATGCTTCAGTTCCAAAGTTAGCAATTGTTCATCATGGCCAATGACAGAACAAGAGAAATCTTGGTCCCAAAAAACCCAGATTTTGTTATTGATGTTTGAGGCAGAGTGTTGCATGGACATTTGGATTTTATAGTGGTTGATATGGGAAGTATCCAAGAAGGGTTCCAGGACAACAATAAGGGAAATTTTATGGATTTGTTTTAAGGTTTTTAGTCTCTCAATGGCACCAGAGGTTCTGATACTTCTATCATTCCATGTGAGTGTACAAATCGTTAAAATTGGGAGGGTTTTTTTACATTTGGTGGGACATTGGTATTTCCAGCCGCTTTGCTTCTTGTGAATCTTGGTGAGGGGTTGGATTTTCTTGGTGAAAGACCCTAGCTGTAAATGGCATCAGATTGATCATATGGACCATTCATTGCATTGATTAAGAGTTCATAGTGTTGGTCATCATCAGAGGTGGCATTGATTTCATGTTCATCATCATCAATTCCTCCACTCATTTCATCTTCTGATTGGATAGGACTGTACTCATCACACTCTTCAAATAGGGTAGCTGAAAGGACATTGGTTGGAATGTGGTATCATAAGCAACAATTTATGGGTGTCTCCTTTAGCTTTTGGTTTCAAAGAATGGTTAGGACAAAGAAGGATTTTTACCTTGATCTTTTTAAAATTTGTTTTTATCTATAGAATTAGGATAAGGGGGCCTTGCAAAATTGGCAGTTGGGATCTGAAATGAGGCATTTTCAGAGGGTTCATTTATAGAGATTCCTGAATTTTCCTTCTCATGGCTTGACTTTTCTCATTACTAGGTTTATTTTTGGACTGCGGGGGTTGATACTGAAGTCAGAAACAACGTGGGCCTTTCCTGTCACGTCCCAAAATCCAAAGAGCGCGATCGGATCTCAACCGAGTAAACCCAACTGAGCAAGCCTATTAGGTTCTATAAAACCCAAAATAATTTATTATTAAATAGGAGATGGACCCCATTAATCAACTTTAGTAAGTATTTAACTAACAAATTTAATCATAATTATCAAAGTATTACATGTTTTATAAATCTTTCTAAGACATCAATATTTTTACTTATAATTCCCAATACCAATTATAGCCCACAACTTGTGTACGCATCCTCTAAACATAACTAAAGAGTAATATAATACGAAATACCAGTAACAAGGCTCCAGATATACCTCAAATATAAAGTACACGATAAAAAAATAAATAAAAGATACATGACATGACCCCAGGATAGAGTGGGGTTCACCAAGCCTACTGGGAAGAGACTGGTGCTATCACTGGCTGATGTCGCTTGATGTGGAACAAACTATATAATAAAACGATATAGCGCCCCCAGTAAAAAGGACGTTCGTGACATTGAATAGCACTAGTATGTACAACTAAGCACCATCTAAAAAGAAAGAACTATCAAACACGAGCAAAGAAATCATTAACACCTTATCATTAGAAGGAACTATAAAAAAATAATAAAGAAATCATAAAGGTAATTCAAAAGCATTAACAATCACCACATCATCAAATAAAAGAATCATATGACTTTCACATAATTCCCACAGCTTTAGGTCGGGCAGTAAATGAATCATACAATTTTCACATTATGTTTCCATAATCTTTAATTTGGGGCATTTCACACTATTCATCATTTGTTTCCAATACTATCGCTATCATGAGCGGAGTTCGATCTCGACCCGATCGGCTAGGTCACCTTACTCGAGGCATACATTCCAATCATAATCTCATCTTTCCTTTTCATTTCTGAAATTCATTCATAATACCACTGCTTTCTTGAGCAGATTCCTATCTTGGCCCGAACGACTAGGCCACTTTGTCAAGGCATTGTTTCCTTATTATTAATCACAATACCACAGCTTTTTTAGCAAAGACCGATCACGAACCAATCGGCAAGGTTGCCTCATTTCAGACATATACCTCAATCACAATTTTCATTCTCAATTTTCGTAATTCAATATCAGCACAATACCACCATGTGTACGGCATGGTGTCCGATCGGCTAAGCCGTCTTACCAAGACATTGCTCTGTTTTACTATTCATCTCATTTATATCTTTATTTCAATTATATCAATTCATAGGAACTTGGGGACCCAATAATCACATCATACGTGGCACTAGGCCACATTTCATAATTCAATATCTTCTTTCCCACATTTCACATCATTTCCACATATTTCACATCAATATCTATTTTAACAACAAGTCATTCAACTCAAAATATCAGGTACACATGACCTCAATCATGAATCATGGGAAAATACAATATTTCATAAATCAAACACCTCATGTTTATTAACAATTTAACTTTAAACACAATGGATTCTTCCAAAGAGGAGGGGACACACCAAACCACAATAAAACACACAACAAAGGCATAAACAAGCAACTACATCAATTGTTGTTGAATTACTCTTTTTCAATCATGACAATATACAATTTCAACATCGAAATATGTAACAGCTCGGATCACATTGAATGCACTTATAAGCCAAAACATTATCTCGACAACCACTTATGGCATTTATTGTGTACAAAGCCTTTATGGCACTTTTTTATTGAAGTCATTTATGGAAAGCAAAGTCGAGGATCGTTTCATAATCTGTTTCATATTTTCTCATGTCATAGGCATCACCAAGTACAATTATAATTTTAGTCCCCGGCACATTGGCCACACTCTATTTCCCAAAATCATTTGATTACTTACCACCTCCAAACATAGAGGATTTGACATAGTTTGGCATAATAAATGTGGTTCATATCTCAATTTTAGGTCTAAGCATTTCAATATATCATTCATATTAGTTGTACTCTTTTAAGTTATCAACAATAGCAAATTGATCATATTGGAATCCATCAATCATAAGTATAGGGTCCCAACTACAATTTATGCAACGTATCAATCACATCAAGAAACCAAAGTTGTGTCTTACCCCATTTACACAAGCATCAATAGAGCTCTATTTCTAAAAGACGGGGTTTTAGCCATACATACCTTGTTTAAGTTTTCCTTATGCTACTACGATGAAAACACACTTAAAACTCATCTTAGATGTGTAATTGGATGCCTTGGTCGAATTGGGGGTGTTGAGGAAGCCTTATGCTTGAGAAATGACTCAAATTCCGTCATTTCCCAACCTCCGCTATATTAAGAGCACTTCTACTAGCGCAACCGTGCTAAGGCCCCGCTAGTGAGGCAGAATAAAACTCAACATGCACAGTCGCGCTAGTGCCCACACTAAGGCTGTGCAACTGACACATGCCCAGTAAAATGGTCGTTACTTTCTGTATACACCTACAAATGAGGAACGGTTTGATGCGTTGGAAACTAGACTTGGGGGCCTTACATTTATCTCCCCCCCTGCCTTACGATCGTTCTTTCTCGAATGAGGAGTAGAGTCCGACTTTACACTAAATATAATGAATCTCTTTCTTACCTACCTCAAGCCCCTAAATTTTTGACTAACACCCAAAGTTTTCTGAAATTTCGGTAGATTTTCCTCTGTTGCTAGGCCTATCCACCTGCCAAAGAACCACCAAAACCATCCTTATAACATATCCACAACTAGACAAAGTACCATTATGTATATACCCATAACAAGAACCTCAGCATTATAAATACCACATTATCACAATGATACCTGGACTAGATATATCTTTTTTTAAATCATAACACCTAGAAGGTACCTTTCAAATCAAAACTAATTGTTACAAAATCAAGCGAATATCTCCACGACACTTTCGGTCCTCAAGGTGGCCTCCTCGACTATTAGGCTTTACCACAACCCATTCACGAAAACAATCCCAACCTTCAAACTTATCTAAAAGAATGACAACTTGATACCTCGCATAAGCTAACTATCCATTAACTTCACGTTCAATAGTTTCCAATAGGATGATACACAAAATGTCTCCAACTACCTTCTTTTACATAGACATATGAAAACATATAATCTATGTGAACAACGATGGTAAACATCATACTCATATCACAGCCCAATGTGAACTACACTTAAGCAACTTTCATTATAAACTCACATAACATCTTTAGGGGATAGTTTTGAGAATAACCCCTTCGCCCTCCTGAATACTAAATCTCTATGCGAATACCACTCTAAACCTTTTATGACCTTCAACAATTACTCTAAGATAAGCTATCATAAGCTGACGATAAAACTACATAACGAATATATGGGATCACACGGGGATACTTTTTCTTTGACATGTTTAAACCTTCATTGCCCAATATATCTAATACAGTAAGGAGTGTCTGAGTTCCAGATTGGTCTAGAATTATTCATGAATCCATTTAGGCACTGAGCAAAGTATTTCATGAGGTTACATGCTAAGATACACGAGGATTTCTATTAATGATGCGGATATGGTTAATCATTGTGATGGCATCAACTACTAGACAATTAAGGCATAGGGGTAAGTAGTACATTGGCAATTGGAACCATTAAGGAGGAATATTCAAGTACATGACCAGTCGTCTCATGGAGTGTAGGGAAAATTTTGTAATCAAGAATGAGAATATCCTGGCATCTTGAATGCGACATGGGCTACAAAAAATGAAGTCGAATTGCCCTGTTAACGTCAACTCACATAAGGAATTTATGCCACAAGCCCATGAAGATGAAAAAAAGTTAAACACTTACAAGATTATCATATTTCAAACAGTTTAAGCCTTCCATATAATTGATCCAATATGAGATAGATAAAGATAGAATAACTTGTCTTCCAAATCAATATGCTCATGATATGTGCAAAATAATCATGGAGGGTTTGCAGATGTGCATGATTAATTCTCCATAGATTTTGATTTGAGAAAGGAAGTGTTATAGTGATACATAGAAGGGCATGTTCTTTTATGGTTATTGAATAATTGTTGGGAACTAGAACAATGAATTTACTAAGGAATACAATTAACACATTGTGGAGGTATAAAGAGATAATAATCATTTGTTATGAGTTGGACATGCTTATGCTATACTAACTTCCAAAGTGCAATACAATGCCACATCATGGGCAACCACAATACTAGAAACCAAGTGAGATACTTGCTATGGCATATCTTAAGTGGACACATAAATTATGGTGACACAAGATCTTCCTATGATGGGGATGTGAGGTTCTCAATTTATAGAAAAACATTATGCACACCGTGACCATTTCGATTGATATGCACCCAGATGATAGGTGCTAAAATATGCACTTAGGTTACTAGACAATGAGAATCTTCCATGAAGATACTCCCATGAGAGTATATTGACTGTTCAAACCATATAAACAATACACAATTGAGTAAAAGAGTGACTCGAGAAGGATCACAACTCTAGGAGGCTTTGTATGGAACTTGACACCACATGTGTAAACTTTATGAGGGTTTGTGTATAGGCACAAACGAGCAGATGTTGTTCATTTAAATAAAAAATTTCTATAAGAATTTCTTCGGGAATAGTCCCTTGAGGAGAATTTAGGAAAATAAAGTGGGTATCAATAATGTTATAACTCGATTCAGGAACATACTTATAGAGCTCAATTCCATAGGAGGTTGTAAATAATAGAACTGTGATCAGGAGACTTTGTAAATAATACATATAATTCAAAGAGCAGGTCAATGCAATGTTTTATGATTTAGATTCTTTTTTAGAACATATCTATGCAAGATCCCAATATACATGTGCGTATATAATAAGGTAAAGTATGTGGCATTCAGAATAACGTACTAATGAGTCACTTACTTGGTGACTCTAGATTGGCGGGGTAGTGCCTTAACTGATGCATCCTGACTCTACATCTTTAACATGTATTGATAACATACTAATATACTACATGATATGGTGGTGCAGTAATAATGATAGAAACAGGGTTACTCACCATAGAAACCAGTTCTACCAATCCCTCTAGGGCTAGACATATTCTCCTAACAAGTCCTTGGGAAATCCTCTCAGACTCAATGGTGGGATCAATCCCTCAATAAGTGATTCAAATTTGCTGATTGTGGTATCAGAATTACCAATCTCGATAATAAGACTTACAGAGGAAATGAGCTCCCTATCTTTAGCTATATCGCACTATCCGGAGTATCAAAGAAGGGTGAAATTCCTAAATGTCCAAATGGCCTCCAACTTATAGATGTGGTTGACAACATACCTATAAGAAGGACCCTACTAGTGTCACGCCCCAAATCGAGGGATATGACCGGCGCCTGACCGGGTAACTCCATTCAAGCGGACCTGGGTGCCTTTCCTAACCCGCACGTTACTCCTGTATTGTTTTTTACTTATAAGCGAAAGATAATACCATTTATAACTAAATTCACACTTTTCAAACATAACCACACGATTAACTTACAAACGAGTTTACAAATTACAACGCTCGACATATATAAACATAGGCCATAATCCCACAGTTTACTATCTACGGAGCCTCTAGGATACAAAGGATGATACAATACTTACCGGTAACAAGGATCCAGCATACCTTACACAAAATCAAAGAAAGTCTAAAATAGAAGTGGCATGAGCCACCCAAGGCCCCGAAAGGAAAGGGGCTCACCCAAACGAGCAGTGGAAGATGAAAGATGCTACTGCCGATGAGCTGAAGTATCTGCTACTGATCCACCTACAATCACAACACGAATGTAGCGTCCCCGGCAAAAGGGACGTCAGTACACTGGAACTGTACCGGTATGTATGGACAAGCTTTGTCCCAAGTAAACTCAAGCCATTCAATAAGTAAATCACGATGATAAGACAACAAATGATTACACCAAGAAATAATAAAGCCAGCCAACCGTGTTCCCACATTTACTTCATTCAAAGTAGTTTTCATCTCAAAGCACAATTAAAGATCAATGAGGAAGGTAACAACCAAACAATCACGGAAAACACAATCAATTCAAACAAAGGGGAAATTAGTGCCCCACAGGTTGCAAACTCTCCTGCTGT
Source organism: Nicotiana noctiflora (assembly GCA_032618575.1). NCBI lineage: Eukaryota > Viridiplantae > Streptophyta > Magnoliopsida > Solanales > Solanaceae > Nicotiana > Nicotiana noctiflora. Next base: position 9,173 of record JASVEL010005818.1, read on the forward strand.
CTCCTTTTCCAATTTCATATCAATGATTTCATATCAATTTTAATGGAAATTTGATTGCTTTCCACCCTTATTACCTCGGCCACACTTATTACCTCGGCCACCGTTATCACCCCAACCCACATCTTATTACTTTGTTGTGACGCGTACAACCCAATCCCAACGTACAGTTTCAATCACACCAATCACAAATATCAAACAAGTCACTACACAAGATCACAACAAGTCCAAATAAGCAATTTACAAATTGGTTCATGCTTTCAAATACTTTTCAAACCAGTATCACAACCAAATTACAATGTTTCCATGTATGCCATCACAACAACTGTTCTCAATTCTTTACCAATTTCAACTTCCTTTTTATCTTTCGGTTCATATTCCATACCACACCACACATAGTTCAACATCAATTGAATACCCAACAACTAAATCTAAGAATTACACGACAATTCTCAAAAATATCACATACCAATGAATTATAAACATAAGGGCGATTTCACAAGAATCAAAGTTAGCCATAAATACCTAGAGTCGAATTTACTTCTTTCAATCTCTTACTTAAGCTTTCCCAAGATATCCTTAGTCGCCAACTTCCGTTTTTGCAAACTCCTAATCCTACCCACTTCTTTTTACTAAAATTCAAGTTGAAATAACATGCATCAGTGTTAAGTTCTATTTTCAAAAGCTATTGTATGCAAATCTTTTTTTACCCATTTTAAAACTGAAAATCAAAGAAGATGGTAAGGTTTTTTACCTTTTTAAATATTGGGGAAGATGAGACTTTCCCTATGAACCTCCGGACCAAATGATTAGAAACACTCTTTGAAGATGGGTAGACTTCTCTCTCTAGAATCTCACTTTTCCTCTCCCTAGTTTTGTCAAGAAAGTATGAGAAAAATGAAGGTTGGAGGTGTTTTATTAAAGAAGGAGTCGGGTCAAAATTTTACAAAAATCTGGGCCGAGTCAATTTTTTGGTCGCATCTGCAATCGCAAAATCAACATGTTGTCCGCTTAATGGACCATAGAATTGCCCCAAAAATGCACATGTTCTGTTATGATATGCGAGCAGAATGCGGTCCGCATTCGTGTTCTCCGGTCACAGAATGCACCACAAAATTGACACTAATAAATTCGCATGAATTTATACGACGGATCTGCAGTCCGTATTTCCATTCTGCGATCGCATATCGGACCGCATTTTCAACACATTTTTTGAAAAACATCCTGTTAAACACTGCGGTAGGAATGCGGTCCGCATAGCAGATCTGCGATCGCATTCCTGACCACAGAATTGACATTTTTGGGAAAATTTATTCTTTCAATTTTTTTGAAACTTAATTCACTACCAAGGGTCCGAACCGCGGCGAGATTCTATGCATTCCTAACACCTTATTCAGACCATGACACCACGACTACTAGGTTTTAAGTCCAAACATTTTACGGGGCCTTACAACTAGACACGTTTCGGAGACATCCTAGGACACATTAAAACCTTAGGCTCTTATACCAAGTTTGTCACGCCCCAAAATCCGAGGAGCGCGACTGGCACTACATCGAGTAAACCCGACTGAGCAACCCTATTAGTTTTCATTCTACCCAAACTAATTTATGAGTAAATAGGATATGGACCCCATTAATCAACTTTAGTAAGTATTTAATTAAAAAATTTAATCACAATTATCAAAATATTACAAGTTTTATAAATTTTGCTAAGACATCGATATTTCTACTTAATTCCCAGTACCAAATACCACCCACAACCTGTCTATAGAGCCTCTAAATATATCTGAAGAGTAATGTAATATGGAAATGCCAGTAACAAGGCTCCTGCTATAGCTGAAATAAAACGTACATGATGAAAAAAAGAATAAAAGATACATGACATGACCTAGGGAGAAAGTGAGGCTCACGAAGTCTGCTGGGAAGAGAATGCTGCCATCACTGGCCGATGCTGCTCACTGTGGAACAACTGTATCATAATACGATACAACGCCCTCGGTAAAAGGGATGTTAGTTCCATTGAATAGCACTAGTATGTATAACTAAACACCATCTAACTAGAAAGGACTATCAAACACGAGCAAAATATCATTATCACCTTGTCATTAAAAGGAATTGTCAAACAAGAATAAACAAATCATAAAGGTAATTCAAAATATTTAACAATCACCATATCATTGAATCAAAGAATCGTATGACTTCCAGATAATTCCCATAGCTTTAGGTTGGGCACTAATCATACAATTTTCACATTATGTTTTCATAATCTTTAATTTGGAGCATTCCACACTATTTATCTTTTATTTCCTATACCACCGCTATCATGAGCGGAGTCCGATCTCGGCCCAATCTTCTAGGTCACCTCACTCGAGGCATACATTCCAATCATAATCTGATATTTCCTTTTCATCTTCGAAATTCATTCATAATACTAACACTTTCCTGAGAGGAGCCCGATCTCGGCTCGATCGGCTAGGCCGCTTTGCCAAGGTGTTGTTTCCTTCTTATTAATCGTAATACCACTGTTTTATTCAGTGAAATTCGATCACGACCCGATCGGCTAGGTTGCCTCATTTGAGACATATACCTCAACCACAATTTCATTCTCAATTTCTGTAATTCAATATCAACACAATACCACCATGTGTGCGGCACAGTATCTGATTACGTCCCGATCGGCTTGGCCGTCTTACCAAGATGTTGCTTTGTTCATTATTTATCACATTTCAAGATTTATTTCACATATTTCAATTCATAGAAATTTGGGGCCACAATTATCACATAATACTTGGCACTAGGTGTAAGGCCCCGTAAAATTTTTGTATTTAGAAACCTAGTAGCCTTGGTGTCATGGTTCGGACCCTTGGTAGTGATTTAAGTTTCAAAAATTGAAATAATAAATTTTTCTAGAGAAGGTCGATTCTACGGTCAGGAATGCGATCGTAGATCTGGTATGGGGACCGCATTCCTACCAAAGAGTTTAACATAATATTTTCTAAAAATATTGTGTTGACAATATGGTCCAATATGTGATCACATAATGGAAATGCATACCGCAGATCTATCGCATAATTTCTTGAGAATTTTTGAGTGTCAAATATGCGATGCATTCTGCAACTGCAGAACACGAATACGGACCGCATTTTGGTCGCATATCGTAACAGAACAAGAGAATCTTTGTGGCAATTCTGCGGTCCATTATGCGGACCGCATGTTGATTCTGCGATCACAGATGCGACCGCAAAATTGACTCAGCCCAAATTTTTATAAAATTTTGACCCGACCCCTTATTTAATAAAACACCTCGAACCTTCATTTTTCTTATATTTTCTTTGCAAAACTAGGGAGAGGAAATAGGGGTTCTAGAGAGAGAAATCTAACTATCTTCAAAGATTGTTCCAATCGTTTGGTCCGGAAGATCCTAGGGCAAAAGTCATCTTCCCCAAATCTCTAAGAGGTAAAAACCCTAGTCACTTTCCTCTAATGTTTTTCAGTTTTAAAAGGAAAAGAAAGAATTGCATATAATAGCTTTTGGAAATAGAATGTGACATTCATGCATCTTATTTGAACTTGAATTTTAGTAAAAAGAAGTGGGTAGGAGTAAGAGTTTGCAAAAACGGAAGTTGGAAACTTAGGGTAACTTGGGTAAGCTTAGTAAGAGATTGAAGGAAGTAAATTTGACTCCATGCATGTATGGATAACTTTGATTCTTGTGAAATCACCCTTATGTGTATAATTCGTCGGTATCTGATAATTTTGGGGAAAGTTTTGTGTAATTCTTTGATTTAGATGTTGGGTATTCAGTCTATGTTGAACTATGTGTGGTGCGATATCGAATATAAACCGAAATATAAAAAGGAAGTTGAAATTGGTAATGAATTGGGAACAATTGTAGTGATGGCAAACATGGTTTATTGTGGCAAAGAAATGAAACACTTGAATTGTGATAAATTGTTGAACATAACGGTATGGGTACTCTTGAATATGGAAACATTGTAACTTGGTTGTGATACTATTTTGAAAAGTATTTGAAAGCATGAACTAATTTGTAAATTGCTTATTTTCACTTGTTTGTGATCTTGTGTAGTGTCGTGTTTACTGTTTGTGATTGCTGTGATTGAGACTGTATGGTGGGATCGGGTTGCGTGCCACAATACAAAGTAATAAGGAGTGGGTTGGGGTAATAAGGGTGGCCGAGGTAATAACGGTGCAAAGCAATCGAAATCACCATTGAAATTGATTTAAAATCATTTATGTGAAATTGTGAAAGGAGACAGCAGGATAGTTCGCAACCTGTGGGTCACTGATTGCCCTTTTGTTTGACTTGATTGTGCTTTTCCGTGTTTGTTTGGTTGTTGCCTTCCTTGTTGATCTTTAATTGTGCTTGAGTTGATAACTACTTGAAACGAAGTAAATATGGGAACATGGTTGGCGGGCTTTATTATTTCTTGGTGCAATCATTTGTTGTCTTATCATACTGATGTACTTGTTTAATGGCTTGAGTTTACTTGGGACAAAGCTTTTTCATACATTCCAGAACAATTCTAGTGTACTGACGTCCCTTTTTCCGGGGATGCTACATTCGTGTTATGATTGTAGGTGGATCAGTAGCAGGTACCTTAGCTCATCGGCAGTAGCATCCTTCATCATCCACTGCCCGTTTTGGTGAGCCCATTTCCTTTCGGGGCCCTGCGTGGCTCATGCCACTTCTATTTTAGACTTTCTTTTGATTTTGTGTAAGGTATAGCCGGATCCTTGTTACCGGCAAGTATTGTATCTTCCTTTCTATCCTAGAGTCTTCGTAGACACTAAACCATGGGATTATGGCATATGTATATATATGTCGGGCATTGTAATTTGTATACTCGTTCGTAAGTTAATCATGTGGTTATGTTTGAAATGCGTGAATTTAGTTATATTTCGTAAGATCTTTGGCTTATAAGTAATAAACAATACAGGGGTAATACGCGGGTTAGGAAAGGCACCTAGGTCCGCTTGACTGGTGTTACCCAGTCAGGCGCCGGTCATGTCCCTCGATTTAGGGCGTGACACTAGGTCACATTTCATAATTCAATCTCTTCTTTCCCACATTTCATATCATTCCCACACATTTCAGATCAATATCAATTTCAACAACAAGCCATTCAATTCAAAATGTCAAGTACACATGAGAGGAACCATGAATCATGGGCATATACAATATTTCAGAAATCAAACACCTCAAGTTTATTAACAATGGAACTTTAGACGCAATAGATTCTTCCAAAGAGGAGGGGGCACACCAAACCACAATAAAACACACATCAAAGGCATAAACAAGCAACTATACCAATTGCTCTTGAATTAATCTTTTTCAATCATAACAATATATAATTTTAACATCAAAGTATGTAACAACTCAGATCATATTGGATGTGCTTATAAGGATAAACAATATCTCGAACAACCACTTATGGCATATACTGTGTACAAAGCCTTTATGGCACTTCTTTATTGAAGTCATTTATGGATAGCAAAGTCTAGGCTCATTTCATAATATGTTTCATATTCTCTCATGTCATAGGCATCACAAAGTACAATTATAATTCAAGTCCCCGGCACATTGGCCACACTCTATTTCACAAATTCATTAGATTACATCAAACATCTCTATACATAGAGGATTTCCCATAGTTTGGCATAATATATATAGCTCAAATCTCAATTTAAGGTATTAGCATTTCAATACATGATTCATATTTCTTGCACACCTTTAAGTTATCAATAATAGCACATTGATCATATTAGAATGCATCTTTCACAAATATAGGGTCACAAGAAGAATTCATGCAAAGTATCAATCGTATCAAGAAACCAAAGTTGAGTTACCACATTTACAAAAGCATTGATAGAGCTCAATTTCTAAAAGATGGGCTTTTAGCCATACATACATTGTAAGCTTTCCTTAAGTTACTGCGACGTTCTGGTAATTTAAGCAATCCCAGTCTCCTTGAGACATAACAAAATTAAACACAAATATGAAGGTATTCATTGTTTCAGCTCATTTGAGCATTTTATCAAACATAGTTGAGCCTCTTTATTTCAAATCACTTTTACAAGATTTCCTTCATTCCCCAACCCAATCTTTAGTTATTTATGTTCAACAATCATCCCACAAACCTAACTTGTACATGCATGCATACATACTACTATTGCACGCAAGAATCATACCCCAATAACCATCTCACAAACTCTACAACACCGAAGCAACTTAGGTTAGGCACCTATAGCTTCCAATCACCATCCCATGAATTACCATACTTAATTCATACTCATATTTCCATAATAACTCAACATATATAAGTCTAAGGGTAAAATATTACCTCTTGTAGACCAAATCTTGAATGACAACTTTTGGAATTTTCTTGAAATTTTTAGGAATCCTATGAAATCCAATCAAAACCATATTTTAACTAGTGATTGAGAGGTGAAATTACCATGAAAACACACATAAAAACTCACCTTAGTTGTGTAATTGGATGCCTTGGTCAAATTGGGGATGTTGATGAAGTCCTAGGCCTGAGAAGTGACTCAATTTCTATCATTTCATATCCTTAGGTGTACTTAGAGGCCTGCTACTAGCGTCTCACGCTAAGGCCACGCTAGTGCCCGCACTAAGGCTGCGCTACTGACACATGCCTAGTATAATGGTCATAATTTTCTGTATACACCTCCAAATGAGGAACAGTTTGATGCGTTGAAAACTAGAATCAATGGGATTTAATTTGATAGGTTTTGAATTACACAACTCTTTATATAACTAGAGATATGGTTTTCCAAAGTGAGGTCTTGTGTGCACTAATTTACAGTTTTAGTCTATTATGAACATTTGCAACTTGGCTTTGACTTAGGCCTCCCATTAGACCCCAAATTACATATCATAAGACTTATACACTTATTTACCAAATTCAATTAATGAACATCAAGTTAGTATCACATAAAATATTATAATTAGCCTATGTGACACCATGAAATCCTAAATTACTTAGAGAAATTTTACGGGGCCTCACATTGCCTTTGGCCAGTTTTCTAAATTCAATATTCTGCTGGTTAAAGTGATCATCTTCAAAACTAATCACTTAAAATTCTTCATCAGTTGGTGACACTTTGTTGGAAGCATTGCTAATAGCAGTGATAGCTGGGTGCACCGAGTACAACATATGGTCACCTTTTTTGTAGAAGCACACTCATGCAAAATATAAGGAACACCCACCCCACTTGGAACCCCTTCCTATCTAGATATAAGTTCCTCCTGGCAATTCACCTTTCCTCTTTCATCTACACCAATATCAGGGTGTATAGGGCGGTTGGGAGAACGGGTTAATTATGAGAACCAGAATCTACACTCATCTCCAGTTGAGCTGGAGGATTGATCAGAGGCATACCTGATTGTTGTGAGGCTTGTTGTTCAAGAGGTGTATCTTGTTGTTGTTGGGTACCAAGTTGCTTTTGCATATATACCTGATGTTTCTTTTGTTTTGGTTGTTTCCTTTGAAATTCTTTTTCTTTTGAGTTTGCTGGTATCTATGTTACCTCATTTTGTGTGCTGCCCTATTTTGCAGTTCTGCTACCTTTGGTTTGTCTTTTTGATCCCGCCCCCCTCTTTTTAGATTGCCTTGTTGTTTGGTGTTCATTTGTTGCTTGATTTATTATGCCTTGTCTGCAGAGTTTTAATGAGTGATGGTTTGTGATATTTTTGCAACAGCTATTTCTTTATATTTTTTCCTCTAAATTTCAAGATTCCTTAACCGGTCAGGACATGCTTGCATAGAATGGCCCAAGTACCTGCAGTTGGTGCAGTAAGATGGAAGATTCTCATACTAGATTTCAAGCCATTGACCATCTCTATTTACATCTTGGTCCTTATCATAACCTAGCCATACATGAGTTGGTCTTTCTTTAGTGAGGTCAATCAGTATTTTTACATTTACCACACTACCCCTAGTCTTTTGGAAAGAAGCAAGTCTAGGAAGAGTGCTTTTCCCATTAGTGATAATAGTGGAGAGAGGATCTCCATATAGTTTAGGTTCCATGGCAGTTCAGGGACCATGATCTACACTGGAAAAATAGGGGAATCCTTATTTGGCTTGAAGATAGGGTTCTATGCCGCAATCGTCATCATTTGACCTTGTATGTACATGTTCTGATTAGACCATACAGTAGAGTTGTCATATGTGTTGTCCAGATCAATGTACACAGTTTTTGAATTGAAATGGGAAATTTTGATACCTCCTCTAAGTTCAGTTTGAGCTAGGAAGATTTTCCTACTAACTTCCATCTTTGGCATGGTGTTTGGAGGAGAGGGACGAGGATTAGCTAGTTCCTTGGATTTGGCTTGGTTAGTAATTTGTTGAGGAGTAATGGTATTAACTATGTTCGGATGGGTGGGTGCAGCTGGAATTTCCTGAGGTTTGGTTGTGTTTTTTTTTTGTTTGTCTTAAAGATATTTGGTCTATCAAAGTTAGAATAAACTTTAAGGGGTTGGGTGTGAGCTTGTTTAAGGTGGTTTTGGATATTATTGATAGGTTGGTTAGCATGGTTGGATGGAATAACTGGAGGTTAAGTTATAGAGTGTGAGATGTGACTTGAAGGTGAGATTCTTGTTGTTGTGCCTCACTATTGTTGTCATTTGGGCTGGGTGCATCTGCCAAGGCAACATTGGGATGTGCGACATGCCGTTGATTATCAATAGGAATTGCAGCAGACTTGTTGATTCCCTAAATACCTGAGTTTTGCTGCAGAGTAGCAGTAGACGTGGGGTGGTGATTTTGGAGAGTTGGGATGTTGGAGGTAGCTGCTGGACATTCAAACTTTGATTCCAATAGGGCAAGAACCATTTGGCTATTAGTAGCATCAGATTCGATCAACTGGGAATAACTGGGGCTTTCAAAAATTCAGAGCAAGCAATTCCTTCATAGGATTAGAGTGAATTTTCACATGAGTCATCCCTTTAGGTTAATGGAACATTAACAATCAAAGGAGGGGGTTGAATATGTATTTCCGAGTAATTTAAAATTTCATCGTGCCAAGGTAGGCTAAATTATTTTATCTTGTGTGAAAATAAGGATTTATGATATTATGGATATCAATTTGATATGTTACTAAGTGAATAAGTCTTATTATAAGTGATTTGGGGTCTAAGGAGTGGCCTAAGTCCAAGCCAAGTTGGAAAATTGCATATTAGACGAAATCTGTAAATGAGTGCGCACAAGACCTCACTTTGAACGATCATATCTCTAGTTATATAATGAGTTGTGTGAGGATCAACCTATCAAATTAAAGCCCTTTGATTCTAGTTTCAAACTCAACAAACCGTTCGTCATTTGGAGGTATATACCGAACGTTATGATCCTTTTACGTGTAAGGTGTCACATGCGCGAAAACGTGCGTGAAATTTACTTTGCGCGTACTTCGCGCGTCTGAGGCAGAATGCACAGAGAAATGCGCAAAGTAATGCTCGAAGCATGCACACTTCGTGCATCTGGACTACACTTCACGCACCTGGAAAGTTTTAATACCCCAAAGACCAGTCTAGAGTGTTCCCAACTCATTTTTGGGATTATGTCTTGCTCTCTCAGGAGGGTTTCATCCCAAACTTCATCCCTATGATCTAAGGTAAAAATTTTATAGTTCTTTGAGTAATTTCTATCCCTTAAACACTTATACTAACAAGGATTAATCTTCAAAATCCTTAGATTTTCCTTCTAATTCTTGAATTCTTCAAGAACACCTCAAGTGGGGATTCTTAAAATTCTTACTACAAGAGGTATGTCTATCATCTCCAACTACTCTATGGTGATTATTTATGTAATATACATACATTAGAACTCATGGGAGGGTGATTCGGAGCCATAGGTTCCTAACCTAGGTTTTGTTGGTATTGTAGAGGTTGTGAGATGTGTTATTGAGGTATGATTCTTGGTATAGTAGTATTATGTATGCATGCTTGTGCAAATAGAGTTGTGGGAAGATTGATGATCATAAATAGGTAAAGATTGGGTTAGGGAATGATGGAAATCTTGAAAAGGCAATTTGTGATCAAGATGCTCATCTAGTGTTTGATAGAATGCTCAAATAAGCTGAAACCATGAATATCTTTCTAATTTTTTGCTCATTTTTGCTATGTCTCAAAATAGATTGAAGTTGCTATAATTTTTTGAACGTTGTAGTAACTTAAGGAAAAGCTCTTCAAGGTATGTATGGCTAACTTTGATCTTTGCAAAATCACCTTGTTTGGTGTATGAATACTTGGTGTGTGATATCTTTGTGGATTGTTATAAAATTCTTGTGGTTGGTTTGTTGGGTGTCTATTGGTTTGATTGAGTATTTGTGGTTTAATGGTTCAAGTAATTGACAATAAACTAAATGCGTGATTTTGAAAGTGTTATGTTGTAAGAGTTCCAAAACAAATGATGGAAGGAAAATCATAGACGATGCAATTGAAACAACTATGGTAATAACACATTTGGCTTGTTATGGGAAATTATTGTGGTGAATTAAATTGCATATGAATTGTTGAAAATGAAGGAAAATGGTATTGATGGTTATGTAAACTAGTAAATTGTTGTGGTTGTTCTTAGGAAGTGTTGTTGTTGATCTTTGTGAATTGTTGATTGTTGTTGTCCTATTTGTGAATTGTAAATGTACGGTGGGATCGGTTGCACGCCGCAACATGAAGTAAGAAGGTGTGGGTTGGGGTGATAAGGGTAGCCGTGGTAATAAGGGTGGAAAGCGATCGAAATCCCCTTTGAAACTGATATGAATAAAATTGTGAAATCATTGATATGATATTGTGAAAGGAGACAGAAGGAGAGTTTGTAACCTGTTGACCACTGATTGTCCCTTTGTTTGGTTGATTGTGCTTTCCATTTGTGTTTGGTTGTTGCTTTCAACTTGTATATGGGTTGAGGACTATTTGTTATTAAAAATTTGTTATCAAAGTTAAGTGTTGAAAATTTGTTTGGCATGTGTTGTTATTCCTTTACGTATTTGTTGGTTGTTTCTATTACCGTGAGTTACTTGTCTATGGCTAGAGTTTACTTGGGACAAAGTTTGTTCATACATACCAGTACAGTTCAAATGTTCTGACGTCCCTTTTGTCGGGGGCGATACATTCATGTTTTGATTGTAGGTGGATCTATAGCAGGTACTCTAGTCCACCGACCGTAGCTCCTCATCACTTCCCGTCAGCTGATTCGGCGAGCCCTTTCCATTCGGTGCCCTATGTGGCTCAAACCACGTGTCGTTTTGGGATCTTATTTTGATGTGTATAAGTTATAGCCGGAGCCTTGTTGCCAACATTTCCATATTATTCTTCAATTGTATTTAGAGGCTCCGTAGACACGTCATGGGTATTGTCGGGCATGGTAATTTAAAAGATAAATATTTATGTGTGGCAATGTTGTATATAAATTGGAATACCTTTATTATGTTGAATGAAGTTTCTAATGGAAATTGTTATTGTTATGTTTATAAAAATTTGGTTAATGGAGATCACATCCTATAAATGGCTTGGTTATTATGTAATGAGAATGACGGGAAACATGTGGGATAGGAAAGCACCCAGGTCCGCTTGACTGGGGATAGCCAGTCGAGTGCCGGTCATGTCCCTCGAATTTGGGGAGTGACAAACTTGGTATCAAAGCCTAAGGTTTTAAAGTGTCCTAGGATGTCTCGGAGCTGTGTCTAGTAGGGTCCTTCTTATCGGTGTGTTGTCGACCACATCTATAAGTTGGAGGCTATTTAGACATTTAAGAATTTCACCCTTCTTTGATAATCCAGATCGTGCGATATAGCTCAAGATAGGGAGTTGATTTCCTCTATAAGTTTTTATCCTCAAGATTTGTAATTTTGATATTATAATCCGCGAATTTGAAGCATGTAAGGAGGGATTGATCCCACCTTTGAGTCTGAGTGGATTACCCAAGGATTTGTTAGAGGAATATGTTGAGCCATGGAGGGATTGATAGAACTGGTTGTTAAGAGTAGCACCCTTGTTCCCACTAATGTCACTGCACAACCATATCATGTAGTATCTCATCAATATGTACGGCTAAAACCTCGCCTCTTAGAAATTAAGCTTCCATGGTTCCCGTATAAATGTTGTAGGTTCAAAATATAATTGATGCAATACTCGTTTTTTTATGTTAAGCGAATTATTGTTGTGAAAATATATGTGGGAGGTACTTATTCATTTGTTTAATGTATTATTCTTGGTAAATGAGGATATGTAGAGAATGTGAACTATGTGCTAAAGTGCCTAGACTTCAAGTCAAGTTTAAATTAATATATTGATGCCAAATTTTGTGAGAAAACATGTTGTGGTTGATTCCTCCAAAATGTTCTTATGTGTGCCAAAGGTATTTGATTGATTGCGTCTAGTTGTTGATAACATATAAAGATGTTTGGAAGTGAAGTAAGTGACTGTGTAAATGTGGTAAGACTAAATGTTGGATTCTATTTGTGATTGATAATTTACATGAATTGGTGTTGTGACCGGATGTTTGTGAAAGATGCATTCCAATATGATCAATTTGCTATTATTGACAACCTAAAATGGATGCAATAAATATGAATCATGTATTGAAATGCGAAGGCCTAAAATTGAAATTGGAGCAACATATATGAAATAAGACTGTGTGAAATCCTCTGTGTATAGAGATGTTTAAATAAGTCAAACGTTTTTCTTTTGAGAAATAGAGTATAAACAATGTGTCGAGAACTCGAAATTAAATTATACCTGGTGATAATTATGAATTGAGGGAATATGAAACAAATTATGATGTTGATGTGAAATATGCTGTAATGATGTAAAATGCAGGGAAGAAGAGACTGTGTTATGAAATGTGGCCTAGTGCCAAGTTTGATGTGATAATTGTGACCCCAAGAGTTGATGGACTAATATACATGAAAATGGCATGATTCTTTTATTTGACAATGTGGTGATCATTTAAAGTGTTTGATTCGTACATGTGAACCCTATGTAAGGACTATGAAATGCAGCCTAGAGGTATGGAAATTATGTGAAAACTATGTGATCCATTTTATTTGGTGATGTGGTGATTGTTTAAACTTTTTGTTAAACCCTTACAACTTCTTTGTCCTTGCATAGATTTGTTCTTAAAAAGAATCTAAATTACAAAACATTTCATGCACCTGCTCTTTCAATGAGACGTTTTATTTACAAAGTCTCCCGATCAAAGTACTAGTATTTACAACCTCCTCTTGAATTGAGCTCTATAAGTATGTTCGTGAATTTAGTTATAACACAATTGATACTTCCCACTTGTTTTCCCTATATTTTCATCAAGGTACTATTCCCAATGAAATTCTTACAGAAATGTTTTATTTAAATGGACAATATATGCCTATACATGCACCATTATAGAGTTTCTACCTGTGGTGTCAAGTTCCATGCAAAGTATCTAAGATTTGTTATCCTTCTCGAGTCACTCTTTTACTCAGTTGTGTATATAAATTGAACAGCCAATCCACTCTCTTGCAAGTAAAATCATGAAATCCTTCTTACTATCAAGAAACGTGAGAGCATGTGTCTACACTTATCCTACAAGTACATGTCAATTGAAATGGTCACTGTGTGCATAAAGTTTTTCTGAAAATTGAGATCCTCACATCCCCATCATAGGAAGATCTTGTGTTGCCATAATTATCATGTCCACTTGAGATATCCCATAGTAAATAGCTCACTTGGTTTCTAGTATTGTGGTTGCCGTGATGTAGAATTGTATTGCAGTTTGGAAGATAGTATAGCATACGCATGTCCAACTCATAACGAATAATTATTTACTCTTTATGTCTCCACAATGTGTTAATTGTATTCCTTATTTAGTGGAGTCTTTTTGCTAGTACCTGACACTTATACGATAACCATGAGAGAATGTGCCCCTCTATATGTCACTATGACACTTCCTTTTTTCAAGTGAAAACCTATGGAGATCTCATCATGAACATCTGCAAACCTTTAGTGATTATTGTGCACTGTCTCATTTAGTTTGGTTTTCTTTACACCCTCAACTTCTAAAATCATTGATTATGTCATTGTCATGTGCATGGAGTTATAATATCCTTGGCAACTCACCATTTTGGTTGTAGAAGAGTGTTATATTCCTAACCTACGAAGCGTCCTGTTAACTATTAGGACCATCTAACCAATTCATGATTTTATCCCAATATCTAGATTTCCTAGCTATTTAGTTTCCCTCAGCAAAGATTGAGATTAGATGACTTCGGATTTTGTACATATCATGAACATGTTGATTTGAATGACAAATGGTCGTAATTTTTAGTTCCCTCATATATGATCAATTACCACGAAGTGTTAAGCTATCTAGAATATGGTAATCTCATAAGCGTTCAATTCTTTTCATCCTTATAGGCTTGTGGCATAGATTCTGTGTGTCAAGTAATGTTAAGAGTGTAATTCAACTTCGTGTATTTTGAATCCCATATCACATTCAAGGTGCCAGAGTATTCTTATTCTTGATAGGCGGATTTTCCCTACACTCTAGAAAGAGAGGGGTTCAGGTACTTGAGTATTCCTCCTTAATGATTTGTATTTCCCATGTACTGCTTACTCTTATGAATCATTTGTGGAATAATTGAGATAGTCACAATGATTAACTATGTCAGTATTGTTAGTAGTAACCTTTTTGTGTCTCTTAGAATATGGTGTCATAAAGTACTCTACTTAGTGTATTAATGGATTCCTGAATAACTCGAGCCTGATCTTGACTCTGTTGTTTCTTGTTGTATTAGATCCATTGGGTATGGTAGGTTCAGACAAGGAAATGATAAAGCTTCATATTGTGATTATATACATATATTTGATAGATAATTTTATGGTCTGTTTATAGTATCACATCTTAGGGTAACTATTACAGGTCATCAAGGGATTAGTGTGAGTGTCCCCCTGAAGATGTTATATGGGTTGATAATAAAGGTAGCATAAGTGTACTACACTGGTTGCAACAGATGTTTGATATTCCCCGTAACTGTTCCTCATATACTTTGTGTTTTCACATGGTTAGATTGAATTATATGATCGTGGTAATATCCTATATGATGCACTACTAGAAAGAATCATGATGATTTGGCTTCATGTGCATTTTTGATTGAAATGAAATTATATTCTTGTTGGTGAACACCTTTGTGATTACATTAATGGTTGGTAAGGACTATTATGAACACATGATTATTTGTTCGCTATGAACTGACATCCTTGATGGTATGATGCCAAATTATGGAATTGTGGGGTTATTGTTGTTATCATGAATTGCAATATCCAATGGAATGTGAATTGTACAGTTGGAATTATTAAAGGTAAAGTCAATGAATAGTTAACTCATGGCAGGTGTCTATTTGTCATCCTAGTTAAGTATGTTTGGGAGTTGATATCATATTTGAGAATGTGTCATGATAAAGCTCGTAAATGGAGAAGGTTTTCTGGAAGGCTGAAATTGTTGTGTAAGGAAAATATTTTTACTTGATTGAATATCAATTAGTTTTGATTTGGAATGTACCATATAGGTATTTTGATATAAAACTGTGCAGTTCATGTTCTGGTATCCTTACGTTAATATAGTGCTTGTAATACTGGGATTAGGATTGTGGATATATACATTGAGGTGCTATGTATAGTTGTAGATGTGTTGTTGAGACGAATTTGGTGATTCTATGGAAGGAGGATAGGCCTAGTTACAAAGGAGACTCTGCCGAAATTTCTGTAAAATTTGGGAGTTAGTGAAAATTTAGAGACCGGAGGTTGGTTAGAAAAGAGATGTGTTATGTTGAAGTATTTGGGGAAGACTATGCTCCTCATTCGAGGATGAATGATCCTAAGGGGGGAGAATGTAAGGCCACAAATTTTATTTCCGAGTAATTTTAAATTTCATCGTGCCAAGGTAGGCTTAATTAATTTATCTCATGTGAAAATAAGGATTTATTATATTATAGATATCAATTGGATATTTTAATAAGTGTATAACTCATATTATAAGTGATTTGGGGTCTAAGGAGAGGCCTAACTCAAAGCCAAGTTGGAAAATTGCATATTAGACGAAATCTGTAAATGAGTGCGCACAAGACCTCGCTTTGAACGATCATATCTCCAGTTATATAAGGATTTGTGTGAGGATCAACCAATACAATTAAAGCACGTTGAGTATAGTTTCCAACGCAACAAACCGTTTGCCATTTGGAGGTGTACACGGAAAGTTATCATCTTTTTACTCGTAAGGTGTCACATGCGCGAAAACGTGCACGAAATTTAGTTCGCGCGTACTTCGTGCATCTGAGGAAGAATGCTCAGTAAAATGCGTGAAGTAATGCGTGAAGCTTGCACACTTTGTATATTTGGGCTACACTTCGTGCACCTGGTATGTTTCAATATCCCAAAGACTGGTCTAGAGTGTTCCCAACTCATTATTTGGGTTATGACTTGCTCTCTCAAGAGGGTTTCATCCCAAATTCATCCCTATGATCTAAGGTAAAATTTTTATACTTCTTTGAGTAAGTTCTACCCCTTAAACACTTATACTAACAAGGATTAATCTTCACAATCCTTATATTTTCCTTCAAATTCTTGAATTCTTCAAGAACACCTCAAGAGGGGATTCTTAAAATTCTTACTACAAGAGGTATGTCTATCATCTCCAACTACTACATAGTGATTATTTATGTAATATACATACATTAGAACTCATGGGAGGGTGATTGGGAGCCATAGGTTCCTAACCTAGGTTATGTTGGTATTGTAGAGGTTGTGAGATGTGTTATTGAGGTGTGATTCTTGGTATAGTAGTATTATGTATGCATGCTTTTGCAAATAGAGTTGTGGGAAGATTGATTATCATAAATAGGTAAAGATTGGGTTAGGGAATGAAGGAAATCTAGAAAACGAAATTTGAAATCATGATGCTCATCTAGTGTTTGATAGAATGCTCAAATGAGCTGAAACCATGAATATCTTTCTAATTTTTGCTCATATTTGCTATGTCTCAAAATAGATTGAAGTTGCAAGAATTTTCGGAACATTGTAGTAACTTAAGGAAAAGCTCTTCGAGGTATGCATGGCTAACTTTGATCTTTGTAAAATCACCTTGTTTGGTGTACGAATACTTGGTGTCTGATATCTATGTGGATTATTGTAATATTCTTGTTATTGATTAGTTGGGTGTCGATTGGTTTGATTGAGTATTTGTGGTTTAATGGTTCAAATAATTGACAATAAACTAAATGCGTGATTGTGAAAGTGATATGTGGTAAGAGTTGAGAAACAAATGATGGAAGGAAAATCATAGACGATGCAATTGAAATAACTGCGGTAATAACATATTTGGCTTGTTGTGGGAAATTATTGCGGTGACTTAAATTGCATATGAATTGTTGAAAATGAAGGAAAATGGTATTGATGGTTATGTAAACTAGTAAATTGTTGTGGTTCTTCTTAAGAAGTGTTGTTGTTAATCTTTGTGATTTGTTGATTGTTGTTGTGCTATTTGTGAATTGCAACTGTACGGTGGGATCGGGTTGCACGCCGCTACATGAATTAATAAGGTGTGGTTTGGGGTGATAAGGGTGGAAAGCGATCGAAATCTCCATTGAAACGGATATGAATAATATTGTGAAATCATTGATGTGAAGTTGTGAAAGGAGACATCAGGAGAGTTTGTAACATGTGGGGCACTGATTGTCCTTTTGTTTGGTTGATTGTGCTTTCCATGTGTGTTTGGTTGTTGCTTCTCATGTTGCTTTTTACTTGTATATGGGTTAAGGACTAGTTGAAACAAAGTTAAGTGTTGAAAATTTGTTTGGCATGTCTTGTTATTCCTTTACGTATTTGTTGGTTGTTTTTATTATCGTGAGTTTCTTGTCTATGGCTTGAGTTTACTTGGGACAAAGTTTGTTCATACATACAAGTACAATTCAAATGTACTGACGTCCCTTTTGCCGGGGGCGTTACATTCGTCTTATGATTGTAGGTGGATCCATAGCAGGTACTCTAGTCCGCCGACCGTAGCTCCTCCTCACTTCCCGTCAACTGATTCGGCGAGCCCCTTCCCATTTGGGCACTATGTGGCTCACGCCACTTGTTGTTTTGGGATCTTATTTTGATGTGTATAAGGTATAACCGGAGCCTTGTTGCCGGCATTTCCATATTATTCTTCAATTGTATTTAGAGGCTCCATAGTCAGGTCGTGGGTAGTGTCGGGCATGGTAATTTAAAATATAAAAATTGATGTGTGGAAATGTTGTATAAAAATTGGAATACCTTTATTATGTTGAATGAAGTTTCTAATGGAAATTGTTATTGTTATGTTTATAAAAATTCGGTTAATGGAGTTCACATCCTATAAATGGCTTGGTTATTAGGTAATGAGGATGACGGGCAACACGTGGGATAGGAAAGGCACCCAGGTCCGCTTGACTGGGGATACCCACTCGAGTGCCGGTCATGTCTCTCGAATTTGGGGCGTGACAGAATAGGCGCAGAACTAACATTGGCATTTCGTCGAACACCGCCATCGCAAATGTGCTCAGAAGCACTATTTTAATATTGACACGTTTGGCCCATGTAAAATTTGGTTTTTTAGGCATAGAAACAATCTCCCGAACATTATGGACTTTTTGGCAATTGTTTAGGATCGTTTGGAATTCAGGAAAAGCTACTCTGACCAACTGGTGCATATCTGGGCTATTGCCATGATCACAATGATCGATTCCCATGTTGGATTGAGCTGAAATTTTGCATGGAAGTTCCTTTGGAGTTGGAGAAGAGATTCCAAACACCAATTTCTCTCACATTGGCTCACAATTGAAAGTGTAAATTTGTTGAACATAAGGAGTACTCAGACTGTCCATTTCATTGGATTGAAAAATTGAAGTTTGTGTTTGATACCCATCTGAAATTGGAGGTGCACAGATGTTCTCCGCATCAATGCGAGAAAATTGGTACATTTCTGTTTCGATTTGGAGGGATGGAACATTATCAACAGTCACTTCTAAAATATTTTTGTTTTTTGGTCGTCATTTCAAAAGATTCCCGCGGTTAAATGGTCTGAAATTTTGTGGGTAGGTGCATTTTGTGATGGAGATTGATCTCTACGGTCTGAAATTCTTGAATTTGGCCAAGAATCGCCTTGGGAAATTTCAGAGCTCCTAGGGAAATATTTTGCTACAGTGATCACTCCACCAATTTAAAGATTTGTAACAGGTGGGGAATGTTTTAGGGAAGCCCCTAGTGGGGGTTTGTAGGCCTTTGATTTGTCCATCTTTTGGGACTGGTCTGGTGGCTTTCCACCACCGAACGGTGGCTGAGTGTGCATTTTTGTCTGGCACTATTACTATTCACCGAAATCAACTGTACGGAGAGCATTTTGATTATGCGGGTCGAAAAAGTGAGCTTGAATTTTTCCATGTGTCCTTATTAAAATCTGGGAATCACACTTTTGATGCAACTTTTCGATGATGTCAAAATGGAGAAGATATTTTATAACCTAATTAACTTGTTCCATGATGATAAGTGAATTTCCTAAGTTTAGTATTGATGGTTAAGCTCAGTTCTTACAGGTTCGAAATCAGCAAAAAGCACAGAGCATGTCATCATCAAAAAGGGTGAATTTGTTGGCCCAAGAATAGGTGAAATTTTGAAGAATGACAAAAAAACTCAATTGTGGACCAGGTCCATCTTTTGGAGCATGGTCATGACCAATCTATACATGTGAGATGCACCTGAAGGAGATATGTCTTACTGATCAAGCAGCAATATCTCCTAATTTGATCGAAAAAGTTGCATATTAGATAAGGGGAGAAAGTCTCCTTATATGAAGAGAAGATAATCCAGGATAAAGATAATGTTAGAGTTTCAGATCATCATGAACTTTTCTATGATAGAAGAGAAGCTATTGAGTCCCAATCAAATTATGATTCCTAACTTATTAGGTCGTGGTTTTTTCACCTTTTGACCCAGGTGTTTTCCACGTAACTATCTCGGTGTTCCTTATTTTATATATTTATTATACGACAAACAATTGTAGTTGGAACACCTAAAACATTCAGATTCTTCTATAGTTCATATAAGAGAAAATTGGGAACCACACAAATCACCCCTTCCCCTTTTGTGTGGTATTGATGCTTAAAACATCACTAGTCCATGATTTACTTTGCTTAGATCTTCTTTTAAGACTCTTATTTGCTCATCTTTATTGTACAAATCATCCTTCATTTTTCCTAAATTTTCTTCTAAGGTGATATGTGTGTGATCAACCTTCTTATTACTTGTTCCTAATTGTAATTTTAAATTTTCAAACATAAGTTCTAAGATACTAGTGTCATCTTCAACTTAGTATTTTTACTATCACTCTCACTAGCCCTAGATTCTAGATTTTTGCAATTGGCTTTTAGAATCACACACTCCCTAGACAATTTGTCTTCTCATTTTTTATGACCTCAGACTCATCAATGAAGTCTAGCAATAATTCAGATAACCTTTCTTTAGAAAAAAATTTAATCTTGTCTTTGAGATGAATCACATTTACCTCTTGTTCATCATCTGATTCTCTAATGGCCATAAGTGTTAGTTCATCTCCAGCTTCATCTTTTGTGTCACGACCCCCAAACCCGGTCGTAATGGCGCCCATAACATTGCAAGGCCACCCTAACCAATCGCTCAGAATACCGAGCTATCATCTCTCATCTTTTATTTCAAAATCATTAACAAAGACAAACATAATACGAATTTTAGCATAAGTTATGAAAATATTTATAACACCTCCCATAGAATCTGGGGTCACAAGTCAAGAGCCTCTACCAAGGAGTGTAGCAATGATACTGCATACATAGTGTATTTGACAAACACGGAAAAAGACTAAGAGTACAGGAAAACAGGGAAAGTTGGGTCGTGTAGACACCAAGCAGCTACCTCGACACTCCAAAGTACCCTGAAACAGCTGGAGAATCAGCCCTGTTGGGATGTACATGAATCTGCACACAAAGTGCAGGGAGTAGAGTGAGTACTTCCAACTCAGTGGTAATAAGAATGTATAATGATATTGAAGGTAAGAACACCCAATAGTACCACACAGTAAAGCTATACAATACCTTTTTTTATCGTTTTTAAAAGTATGAGTCTCAGAGAATGCAATAATAGCTAAAGCAATACAGTAGAAATGACTAAATGCAATGCAGATGCATGAACATGACCGCTACGGCACGTAGCCCGGTCCATTTGGGTACTCTCACTCACTGTGGGGGTTCAGACTCTAGAGAGGCTCCTATAGCTGTGACGACCCGGCCCGTCGTCACGGTAATTACCACCCCGTTATGTTGTAACTACATGATTTATGCTTTTATATCGGTGTTAGAGTCTATCGGGGAAGTTAGGAGTGAATTGGATTGGAAATGAGGCATATAGCCTTTTGAAGGAAACTTGAATAAGAAAAGTCAACCCGGAGTTGACTATTTGGTTTGAGGGCTCGGAGAATCGGATTCTGATGATTCGGTTAGTTCCGGGGGTGATTTGTGACTTAGGGGAGCGATCGGAATTGAATTTGGAGGCCCGGTGTAGAAATAGGCTTGAATTGGCTAAGGTTGAATTTTGGCGAAATCCGATCGATAGGTGAGATTTTGATCCGGGAGTCGGAATGGAATTCCGACAGTTGCAGTAGCTCCGTAGGGTGATTTTGGATATGCTTGCAAAATTTCAGGTCATTCGGAGGTCGTTTGGTCGGGTTTTTGATCAATGTCGATTTCGGAAGTTTTGAAGAAACTTAGGCTTGAATCCGTGCGTAATTGGTGATTTTGATGTTTAGGATGATGTTTTTATGATTGGAACAAGTTTGAATTGTGTTATGGAGTATGTTAGTGGTTTTCGTTGGGGTCCCGGGGGCCTCGGGATGAATTCGGGGGTCCAAACGGACCATTTTTGGCCTAAGACAGCAGCTGAATTGCTGCTGTATCTGCAGAGGAAATTCCTTCATCGCGTTCGCGATGAAGGGCACGCGTCCGCGTAGGGTCAGGCTTGGGAAGCATCGCGATCGCGAAGGAGTTAACGCGTTTGCGTAGGTCTGAGCGGTTGGTCATCGCGAACGCGGCTGGAAGCCACGCGTTCGCGTAGAGTAAATTCGGAGGCTGCTAATTTTGTTCATCGCGAACGCGTGGGTAGTGTCGCGTTCGCGAAGGGTTAAATGACTGGGTAGATTCTTAAATTGCAGAACATTTCATTTACGGGTTTCACTCCTAGAAACCCCCATTGTTGAGCTCTAGAGTGATAAAGTGACGGGAATTGCTGGGAGATCATCGGGATATTGTCGGAGGTAAGTTTTGTGGTTTAATAACGCGCTTTTATCATGAATTCCTTGGTTAAATCCCTGTAAATGGAAGATTAAAGGTGGGTTTGAGCCCTAGGCCTAAATTAAAGAAAAATACTGATATGAGTGGGCAAATGAAGTCCGATTTTAGTAAATTTTATATGCCTAGACTCGTATCGAGATGAGGATTCCGAATATGTGATTTTTGTAATTTTTCGACAAGTGTACCAAAAGTCAGGTTTTGACAACTTGTGGGTTTTGGTATAAATTGGGTTATTTCGAATGAATTTCGTGAAATTAACGTATATTGATGCATTCTCTATGATTTTGAGCAGATTTGGCACCCGAGGAGATTTATTTGCGAGGCAAGCGCAAGGCGGATTGAAGCTTCTACCGGTTCGAGGTGAGTGGTGGTAGTAAACAATGTACTAAGGGTTTGAAACCCCGTACTAGCACTTCACAGTGCTATGTTGAGATGAGACACACGTCTTGAGACGAGTGTGGTGACATTGTGATTGGGGACTTGGACTTGGTCCTTCCCGCTAATAGAATACTGTGTTGTATGACTGCTAATGAGATTATAACTGTACAATTGGGCTAATAGCCATATTTGGGGCCTTGTGCCGATCTGTAGAGCATTAGGGAACCTGTAGAGCTAGGTGACCCTTATATCATGTTGGAAACATACACTCAGCCGTAGCTCTAGCTGTATAGCATAATATGACCTCGTACTAGATGTGTACATTGAGAGAGATTATCTAGAGTGGAATTCCCTGTTCTAGCTGAGTGGGCCTGAAAGGCCAAGTCTATATTGACTGAGACAGGGTCCAGGACCCACTGTGGTACATTATATTGGGCCTGAGAGGCCAAGCACATATTGACTGGGACAGGGTCGAGGACCAATTATGAGGTATTATATATATATATATACCTATATTGGATCGGGATGCACGCCGCAGCAGTATATATATTGGATCGGACTGCACGCCGCAGTAATATACATGTAATATACATGTGGGACGGACAGCACGCCGCAGTATTATTGCGCTTGGGCTGTAGGAGCCCTTCGGAGTCTTAGTCTGCACACATTCTCAGTGAGCACTGGTGTATATTATGGGATCGGGCCGCACGCCGCAGCAGTATAGAGATATATACATATATATATATTGGATCGGACTGCACGCCGCAGAAATATTTGTATGGATCGGGTTGCACGCTGCAGTATTATAGTGCTTGGGCCTAGGGAGCCCTTCCGAAGTCTGTATACACCCCAGTGAGCGCCGTCGACGTTAAATGGAGCGGGCTGCGCGCCGCAGCAGTATATGTATTGGAGCGGGCTGCACGCCGCAGCATTATACTTAGTCATATCCTACTATCTACTTAAACACTTATACATTATAGACATAAGTATGTGTCTTTATATGTTGAGATGGCCGTACATCATAGGGGTACGAGTGAGGGTTGGTTCAGTGTAGAATCTTGTAGAGATAAACGTAGATTGGAGGTTAGAGTACTACTATAGTGATGACGTACCTGTGAGGGTTGCCTTAGAACTGCTAAGTGATAGCACATGAGTTCTTACCTTCAGTTATTATTTATTATTATTACTCACTGAGTTGAAATATACTCACCCCACTCCCCTGCACTTTCTGTGGAGATCCACAGGTGCCCGAGAGCACTTGAGACATTGTAGCCGCTGATCCTTATCTACTTTTGCGGAGATTACGAGGTAGCTGCCAGCGTCCGCAGAGCTCGTTTTCCCCTTATTTATCATCTTGTTGATTTCCTAATTGCCTAGACTTGGTTGTAGTAGGATGCTATTCTGTAGAGGCTCAGTCTCGTGACACCACGATATGGTTGGGACCGTATTTTGTATGTTTTACATTTCGTTCATCACCTGATATAATCATTTACTGTTTAAGTTTAATTTGATTAGTAACCGGCTGGTTTAAGGGATAATATGGTCGGGCTTGCCTAGCATTGTGTTGGGCGCCATCACGACCATGGTTTGGGTCGTGACAAGTTGGTATCAGAGCCTAGGTTAACAGGTCTCGCGAGTCATGAGCCGGTTGGTAGTGTCTCGTGGATCGGTGCGGGGACGCCTGTACTTATCCTCGGGAGGCTACAAACCTATTTAGGAAAAGTTTCAATTCTTGGAATTCTTGTCGTGCGATTACTTTTGACTTGATCTGAACTTTGACATTCTATTCTCTCGTAGATGGCGAGAACTCGATCATCCGGACGTGGAGGACGACCACCACTACCACCTGCTAGAGGTCGTGGATGCGGCCGTGGTCGCGGCGGAGTTAGGGCAGCTGAGGCAGTGCCAGCTGACCCACAGCCCCCAGTTGTAGAGGTGCCAGCAGCACCAGATCAGGCACCAGCTGTGCCCATTGTCATTCCGGGTCTACAGGAGACCCTGGCTCAGATACTAGCAGTCTGCACTGGCCTAGCACAGGCGGTTTCATTTACTACTACAGCAGCTGCATCGGGGATCGGGGGTGGTCATCGGACCCCCGCAGTACGCACTCCAGAGCCAGCAGTGCAGGGCTTACAGACACCAGAGACTCCTCCAGTTCAGCCTGTGGTACCGGTTCAGCCAGCAGATCAGATTCAGGGGGACAGGGTCCCAGCTATGACAGACGATGAGCAGCGTCGTCTCGAGAGGTTCACCGGGTTATCTCCTCCAGTGTTCACTGGTGCTCCGGGCGAGGACGCCCAAGGTTTTCTGGATAAGTGCCGTCGGATGCTTCGTACGGCAGGGATATTGGAGTCCAGTGGGGTATCTTTCACCACCTTTCAGTTTCAGGGACCAGCCTTTGCTTGGTGGGAGGCTTATGAGCGCCCCAGGCCAGCCGGAGCAGCACCACTATCATGGCCGGAGTTCTCCACTATGTTCTTGGAGAAATGGGTGCCTCGATCTCGGAGAGAGGAGATGCGTAGGCAGTTTGAGGGTCTCCGTCAAGGGGACATGTCAGTGTCAGAGTATGAGATCAGGTTTACAGAGTTGTCCAGATATGCACCGTGGTTGGTTCATTCCGACGGAGAGAGGATTGGGCGCTTCGTGGACGGCCTCATTTATCCCATTCGTATTCCGATGACTCGGGAGAGGGTTTTGAGTCATACATTTAAGGATGCTGTGGATATTGCTCGCGACATAGAGATAGATCGTCGCAGGGAGCGGGATGATAGGGAGGCCAAGAGGCCTCGAGGAGCGGCTAGTTCCAGTGGCACTCGGACTAGAGGCCAGAGTCAGCAGAGCCGAGGTCGTTCATTTAGATCTTCGCAGTCGAGTTGCTCAGATCGTCGCAGATGGTCTTCAGGGCAGGGTTATCAGGGTTCGCACCAGAGCCAGCCAGCTCAGAGTTCTTCACAGGCCCCATCTGCTCAGGGTTCATCTCGGCCTAGTTCATCAGCTGGCCACTCCAGCGCCAGAGGTCCTTATCAGACTTAGTACCCAGCACCGGGGAGTTGCTACGAGTGCGGAGAGTTTGGGCACCACCGTAGGGAGTGTCCCCGTCTTGTTTCCAGATTTTATCAGCAGAGGGGGCAGCCCTCGTCATCTGGTCCTTCTACTTCAGCACCCGCCCCACCGGCTAGGGGTGAGGGTCGGACAGCTAGGGGTCGCTCTCGAGGGGGAGGCCAACCAGGCGGACAGGCTAGATGTTATGCTTTTTAGAGCCGATCTGAGGCCGTTGCTTCTGATGCTGTCATTACAGGTATTATTTCAGTCTGCCACAGAGATGCCTCAGTATTGTTTGATCCCGGTTCTACTTATTCTTATGTGTCTACATATTTTGCTCCTCATTTGGGCACCACCCGAGGGAGTCTTGAGCTGCCAGTGCATGTATCTACCCCGGTAGGGGATACTATTGTTGTGGACCACGTATACCGGTCCTGTTTGGTCACTATTGGAGGTCTGGAGACCCGAGTAGACCTGTTGCTTCTCAACATGATTGATTTTGATGTTATATTGGGCATGGACTGGCTATCTCCATGTCATGCTATTCTGGACTGTCATGCTAAGACAGTCACTTTGGCTATGCCGGGCATTCAGAGGATCGAGTGGCGAGGCACGACGGAGTATGTACCTAGCAGGGTAATATCTTTCCTCAAGGCCCAACGAATGGTTGGGAAGGGATGTCTCTCTTATTTAGCATTTGTGCGGGAGGTCGAGGCCCAGACTCCCAGTATTGATTCTATTCCCATTGTGCGAGACTTTCCTGATGTGTTTCCCTCAGACCTGCCGGGCATGCCGCCGGACAGGGATATTGATTTTGGTATCGATTTGGTGCCGGGCACTCAGCCTATTTCTATTCCTCCGTATCGGATGGCACCAGCTGAGTTGAAGGAATTGAAGGAGCAGCTCCAGGAACTCCTAGATAAGGGGTTCATTCGGCCGAGTGTGTCGCCGTGGGGTGCACCGGTCCTGTTTGTTAAGAAGAAGGACGGATCTATGAGGATGTGTATTGACTACAGGCAGCTAAACAAAGTAACAGTGAAGAATAAGTATCCTCTGCCTCGTATTGATGATTTATTTGATCAGCTCCAGGGAGCTAGGGTGTTCTCGAAGATTGATCTTCGTTCAGGCTACCATCAGCTGAAGATTAGAGAGTCTGACATTATGAAGACTGCATTTCGGACCCGATATGGTCATTATGAGTTCCTTGTGATGTCGTTTGGGCTGACCAACGCCCCAGCAGCATTTATGCATCTGATGAACAGTGTGTTCAGGCCCTATTTGGATTCATTTGTGATTGTGTTCATTGATGACATTCTAGTCTACTCCCGTAGTCAGGAGGAGCATGCTCAGCATTTGAGTATTGTGTTGCAGAGATTGAGGGAGGAGAAGCTATATGCTAAGTTCTCCAAATGTGAGTTCTGGCTTGAGTCCGTGGCATTCTTAGGGCACGTGGTGTCCTGTGATGGTATTCGGGTAGATCCGAGGAAGGTCGAGGCAGTGCAGAGTTGGCCCAGACCGACCTCAGTTACTGAGATCCGTAGCTTTCTGGGATTGGCAGGGTATTATCGCCGATTCGTTCATGGGTTCTCTTCTATTGCTTCACCCTTGACTAGATTGACTCAAAAGGGTGTTCCTTTCTTATGGTCCGAGGAGTACGAGGAGAGCTTTCAGAAGCTCAAGACAGCACTGACCACAGCACCAGTCTTGATTCTACCGACACCTTTAGATTCTTATACTGTATATTGTGATGCCTCAGGAGTTGGCATTGGTTGTGTGTTGATGCAGGAGGGTAGGTTCATTGCTTATGCTTCTCGTCAGTTGAAGCCCCATGAGAAGAACTACCCCGTTCATGATTTGGAGCTAGCAGCCATAGTTCATGCTTTGAAGATTTGGAGGCATTACCTGTATGGTGTCTCCTGTGAGGTGTTCACGGATCATCGCAGCCTTCAGCACTTATTCAAACAGAAGGACCTTAATTTGAGACAGCGGAGGTGGTTGGAGTTGCTTAAAGATTATGACATCACTATTTTGTATCATCCGGAAAAGGCCAATGTGGTGGCCGATGCCTTGAGTCGGAAGGCGGTTAGCATGGGCAGCCTAGCTTTCATCCCAGTTGGGGAGAGGCCATTTGCTTATGATGTTCAGGCCCTAGCCAATCGGCTAGTGAGATTAGATATTTCGAAGCCGAGTCGGGTGTTGGCTTGTGTTGTTTCTCGATCTTCCTTATATGATCGCATCAGGGAGCGACAGTATGATGACCCACATTTGCTTGTCCTTAAGGACAGAGTGCAGCATAATGATGTTAGAGATGTGACTATCGACAGTGATGGTGTTTTGAGGATGCAGGGCCGTATATGTGTGCCCAATGTTGATGGTTTGCGGGAGTTGATACTTGAGGAGGCACACAGCTCGCGGTACTCTATTCACCCAGGTGCCGCAAAGATGTACCAAGACTTGAGACAGCACTACTGGTGGAGAAGAATGAAGATGGATATTATTAGGCATGTAGCTAAGTGCCTCAATTGCCAGCAGGTCAAATATGAGCACCAGAGACCGGGCGGTGTTCTTCAGCGTATGGTTATTCCCGAGTGGAAATGGGAGAGGATCACCATGGATTTTGTTACTGGGCTTCCTCGGACAGCGAGGAAGTTTGATTCTGTATGGGTGATTGTTGATCGGTTGACTAAGTCCGCACATTTCATCCCAGTTTGTACTACTTACTCATCGGAGCGGTTGGCAGCGATCTTTATTCGGGAGATTGTCAGGTTGCATGGGGTCCCAGTGTCTATTATATCTGATAGAGGCACTCAGTTCACTTCTCAATTTTGGAGAGCATTTCAGCGAGAGATGGGTACGAGGGTTAAGTTGAGTACAACATTTCACCCCAGACAGACGGGCAGTCTGAGCGTACTATTCAGATCCTGGAGGATATGTTGCGAGCATGTGTGATTGACTTTGGTGGTTTGTGGATGAGTTCTTACCACTTGCTGAGTTTGCCTATAACAACAGCTACCAGTCGAGTATTCAGATGGCCCCGTACGAGGCATTGTATGGCAGACGGTGTAGATCTCCCGTCGGATGGTTTGAGCCTGGTGAGGATAGATTGATAGGGACTGAGTTAGTTCAGGATGCTCAGGATAGAGCAAAGTTGATCTAGGAGAGGCTTCGCACAACACAGTCTCACCAGAAGAGTTATGCAGACCGTAGAGTTCGAGAGTTGTCTTTCATGGTCGGTGACAGAGTATTGTTGAAGGTTTCACCTATGAAGGGTGTCATGAGGTTCGGGAAGAAAGGGAAGTTGAGTCCCAGATACATTGGTCCTTTTGAGATACTCAGGAGAGTTGGAGAGGTGGCATATGAGTTGGCCTTGCCGCCCAGCTTATCCAGCGTTCATCCAGTATTCCACGTGTCAATGCTCCGGAAGTACATTGGAGATCCGTCTCATGTATTAGACTTCAGTACCATTCAGCTTGATGGCGATCTATCCTATGATGTGGAGCCTATTGCTATTTTGGGTCGCCAAGTAAGAAAGTTGAGGTCAAAGGAGATTGCATCAGTTAAGGTTCAGTGGAGAGGTCGACCCGTGGAGGAGGCTACTTGGGAGGTTGAGCAGGAGATGCGGAGCGGATACCCTCAGCTATTTGAGACTCCAGGTATGTTTCTTGACCCGCTCGAGGACGAGCGTTTGCTTAAGAGGGGGAGAATGTGACGACCCGGCCCGTCGTCATGGTAATTACCACCCCGTTATGTTGTAACTACATGATTTATGCTTTTATATCGGTGTTAGAGTCTATCGGGGAAGTTAGGAGTGAATTGGATTGGAAATGAGGCATATAGCCTTTTGAAGGAAACTTGAATAAGAAAAGTCAACCCGGAGTTGACTATTTGGTTTGAGGGCTCGGAATCGGATTCTGATGATTCGGTTAGTTCCGGGGGGTGATTTGTGACTTAGGGGAGCGATCGGAATTGAATTTGGAGGCCCGGTGTAGAAATAGGCTTGAATTGGCTAAGGTTGAATTTTGGCGAAATCCGATCGATAGGTGATATTTTGATCCGGGAGTCGGAATGGAATTCCGACAGTTGCAGTAGCTCCGTAGGGTGATTTTGGATATGCTTGCAAAATTTCAGGTCATTCGGAGGTCGTTTGGTCGGGTTTTTGATCAATGTCGATTTCGGAAGTTTTGAAGAAACATAGGCTTGAATCCGTGCGTAATTGGTGATTTTGATGTTTAGGATGGTGTTTTTATGATTGGAACAAGTTTGAATTGTGTTATGGAGTATGTTAGTGGTTTTCGTTGGGGTCCCGGGGGCCTCGGGATGAATTCGGGGGTCCAAACGGACCATTTTTGGCCTAAGACAGCAGCTGAATTGCTGCTGTATCTGCAGAGGAAATTCCTTCATCACGTTCGCGATGAAGGGCACGCGTCCGCGTAGGGTCAGGCTTGGGAAGCATCGCGATCGCGAAGGAGTTAACGCGTTCGCGTAGGTCTGAGCGGTTGGTCATCGCGAACGCAGCTGGAAGCCACGCGTTCGCGTAGAGTAAATTCGGAGGCTGCTAATTTTGTTCATCGCGAACGCGTGGGTAGTGTCGCGTTCGCGAAGAGTTAAATGACTGGGCAGATTCTTAAATTGCAGAACATTTCATTTACGGGTTTCACTCCTAGAAACCCCCATTGTTGAGCTCTAGAGTGAGAAAGTGATGGGAATTGCTGGGAGATCATCGGGATATTGTCGGAGGTAAGTTTTGTGGTTTAATAACGCGTTTTTATCATGAATTCCTTGGTTAAATCCCTGTAAATGGAAGATTAAAGGTGGGTTTGAGCCCTAGGCCTAAATTAAAGAAAAACACTGATATGAGTGGGCAAATGAAGTCCGATTTTAGTAAATTTTATATGCCTAGACTCGTATCGAGATGACGATTCCGAATATGTGATTTTTGTAATTTTTCGACAAGTGTACCAAAAGTCGGGTTTTGACAACTTGTGGGTTTTGGTATAAATTGGGTTATTTCGAATGAATTTCGTGAAATTAGCGTATATTGATGCATTCTCTATGATTTTGAGCAGATTTGGCACCCGAGGAGATTGATTTGCGAGGCAAGCGCAAGGCGGATTGAAGCTTCTACCGGTTCGAGGTGAGTGGTGGTAGTAAACAATGTACCGAGGGTTTGAAACCCCGTACTAGCACTTCACAGTGCTATGTTGAGATGAGACACACGTCTTGAGACGAGTGTGGTGACATTGTGATTGGGGACTTGGACTTGGTCCTTCCCGGCTAATAGAATAATGTGTTGTATGACTGTTACTGAGATTATAACTGTACAATAGGGCTAAAAGCCATGTTTGGGGCCTTATGCCGATCTGTAGAGCATTAGGGAACCTATAGAGCTAGGTGACCCTTATATCATGTTGGAAACATACACTCAGCCGTAGCTCTAGCTGTATAGCATAATATGAGCCCGTACTAGATGTGTACATTGAGAGAGATTATCTAGGGTGGAATTCCCTGTTCTAGCCTGAGTGGGCCTGAAAGGCCAAGTCTATATTGACTGAGACAGGGTCCAGGACCCACTGTGGTACATTATATTGGGCCTGAGAGGCCAAGCACATATTGACTGGGACAGGGTCGAGGACCCATTATGAGGTATTATATATATATATATATATATATACCTATATTGGATCGGGCTGCACGCCGCATCAGTATATATATTGGATTGGACTGCACGCCGCAGTAATATACATGTAATATACATGTGGGACGGACTGCACGCCGCACTATTATTGCGCTTGAGCTGTAGGAGCCCCTTCGGAGTCTGAGTCTGCACACATTCTCAGTGAGCACTGGTGTATATTATGGGATCGGGCTGCACGCCGCAACAGTATAGAGATATATACATATATATATTGGATCGGACTGCACGCCGCAGTAATATTTGTGTGGATCGTGCTGCACGCCGCAGTATTATAGTGCTTGGGCCTAGGGAGCCCTTCCGAAGTCTGTATACACCCCCAGTGAGCGCCGTCGACGTTAAATGGAGCGGGCTGCGCGCCGCAGTGGTATATGTATTGGAGCGGGCTGCACGCCGCAGTATTATACTTAATCATATCCTACTATATACTTAAACACTTATACATTATAGACATAAGTATGTGTCTTTATATGTTGAGATGGCCGTACACCATAGGGGTACGAGTGAGGGTTGGTTCAGTGTAGAATCTTGTAGAGATAAACGTAGATTGGAGGTTAGAGTACTACTATAGTGATGGCGTACCTGTGAGGTTGCCTTAGAACTGCTAAGTGATAGCACAGGAGTTCTTACCTTCGGTTATTATTTATTATTGTTACTCACTGAGTTGAAATATACTCACCCCACTCCCCTGCACTTTCTGTGCAGATCCACAGGTGCCCGAGAGCAGTTGAGACATTGTAGCTGCTGATCCTTGTCTACTTTTGCGGAGATTACGAGGTAGCTGCCAGCGTCCGCAGAGCTTGTTTTCTCCTTCTTTATCATCTTGTTGATTTCCTAATTGCCTAGACTTGGTTGTAGTAGGATGCTATTCTGTAGAGGCTCAGTGTCGTGACACCACGATATAGTTGGGACCGTATTTTTTATGTTTTACATTTCGTTCATCACCTGATATGATCATTTACTGTTTAAGTTTAATTTGATTTGTAACTGGCTGGTTTAAGGGATAATATGGTCGGGCTTGCCTAGCATTGTGTTGGGCGCCATCACGACCATGGTTTGGGTCGTGACAATAGCCCAAGCACAATATCAGTGACATATGTTACGGCGTGGAGCCCGATCCACTATCAGTCCAGCTACATGCAATGAAAGCCTCACATGCACAGATAATATCATTTTTAAATCCGTTTAGTAAAAATTATAGAAATCAGTGTTCAGAAATCTCAGTGTTTGAAAATCATTTTAGACAGTGTTCAGCTCAGGACTGATATCATGAAAACATGCTATAATTAGAGAAACATTGATAACGATCCTCACGGGATCCAAATAACTGGCACACAGCCCAAATATATCCACAGCCATCCACTTAGGAGGTTTACTGGCTCATTTATAGACAACAACACAATACAATGCCTCACGGTCGGACTAACCCAAAGTCCCCAATCATAATCGACCCCGCACTCATAGAAGAGTACATTTCTCGCCTCAATACAGCATCACATAGTGATATACCGGGGTTTCAAACCCTCAAGTCATCATCCACACCCATTACTCACTCGAACTGGCTCAGAAACTAGTCCGCAAAGCCTTTCCCTCGAGAATCAACCTCCACGGGTGCCGAATCTTATCAAAACCAATACGAATACACCAAAATAGTCTACTGGAACATAACCCAATCGAAATAGCTCGAAATACACCCAAAAAGAAGAAATTGCCAAAACATGAGCCCTAGGCCTGCTTTCGAAAAATTATGAAATTCACATTTTCAGACTCCTCATCTTGCCACGAGTTCATACATATAAAATTTATTAAAATTGGAGTGCATTTGACCCTCCAAATCATCAATTTACTTTTTCTTAGGCTTCAAGCAAAAACCCACATTTTTACATTTTGATTCATTCAGTTTCAGTGATTTAGATAAAGATTCTAGGATAAAATCACGTAATTAGTCCATAAAACTTACCTCCAATCGAAAACTAGGTGAAAATCTCTTACTCCATTGTCCAATGGCTTCGAACATTGCCCAACAATGGAGAAAATATGATTTTGCTCGCGGATGAAGTGTCCTTAAACCCTTCTGGCTGCCCAGTTAAATATAATATGCGATCGTATCACCAGACCTGCGATCACATAGAACATAATTTGCACCGTCCAAAAATGGCTTATGCGATCACAGCCAATACCCCGCAATCGCATAGAAAAAACTCAGAACCTGGGACACCTGGCCAAATACCCTATGCGAACGCATAGCTTCCACTGCGATCGCATAGCACAAGGTCCTTCAACTATGCGATCACATACACCTAACCGCGATCGTATTAAACATAATCAGAGCCTCACCCAAACCTTCTATGTGATCGCAACACACCCCTGCAATCGCATTAACAAAGACCCTCCAACATATGATAGCAAAATCTGATCCTTAACGTAACCAAAAATGATCCGTTTGGACCCCCGAAATAACATTGAGGCCCCCGGGACCTCAACCAAAACCACCAACCTACTCCAAAACACGATACGAACTTTTTCCAATCATAGAAACACATCTTTAAAAACAAAAATCTTCAAATGAAGGTAGATTCAAGCCTAAGTTTCAACTAAAACATCTGAAACCTATATTCCATCAAAATCCCGACAAAACGATGTCCGAATGACCTGAATATTTGCAAACATATCCAAAATCACCTAAAAAAACTATTGCACTATTCATTGCAACTCTCGGATAAAAATCTCACCTATCAACCGGATTCCGCCAAAAGTTCAACTTCGCCAATTCAAGCATATTTCTACACCGGACCTCCAAACTCAATTTCGATCGCTCCCCTAAGTCACAATTCACCTCCAAAAGATAACCGAACTACTAGAATCCATATCCAAGCCCTCTAAACACATATTCACTTTCAGGTTGACTTTTCTGAAATAAACTCTATTCTAAGAGGCTATATGCCTTTTCAACTAGAATCAATCAAAATTCACCCGATAGACTCTAATACTGATATAGAACATGATACAAAAGAATTAGGGGGCAATGAAGCAGTAACTCACGTGATGACGTGCTGGGTCGTCACATTCTCCTTAAACAAACGCTCGTCCTCGAGCGGGTTAAGAAACATACCTGGAGTTACAAACAAGTGAGGATATCTGCTTCGCATCTCCTGCTCGGTCTCCCAAGTAGCTTCCTCCACGAGACGACCACTCCACTGAACCTTTACTGATGCAATATCCTTGGACCTCAATTTCCGCACCTAACGACCCAATATAGCTATAGGCACCACATCATAAGTGAAGTCATCATCAAGCTGAACTGTACTGAATTTCAACACAAGCGATGAATCCCTAACATACTTCCAAAACATAGACATGTGGAATATTGGATGAACTCACGATAGACTGGGTGGCAAAGCAAACATATAGGCCACCTCTTTAAACCTCATGAGAATCTCAAAAGAGCCAATGAATCTCGGACTGAACTTCACTTTATTCCCAAATGTCATGATGCCTTTCATAGGCGAAACCTTCAGCAAGACCTTATCACCCACTAAATAAGGCACATCCCGGACTTTTCGGTTCACAGAACTATTCTGGCCTAACAGGATTGTGCAAAGTCTCTCATGAATCACCTTCACCTTGTCCAATTCTTCCTAGACCAACTCTGTCCCCAACAACCTAGCCTCACGGGGCTCAAACCAACCAACTAGAGATCTACACCGTCTCCCATTTAAGGCCTCATACGGCGCCATCAGAATACTAGATTGGTAGCTATTTTTATAATCAAGTAATCAGCCCAAGAATCTAAGGCCCTGTAAAAGTTTTGTGCTTAAAAACCTTGTAGACATGGTGTCATGGTTCGAATAATGTGTTAGCAAGCTCATCGCGGTTCGGATCCTTGGTAGTGATCTAAGCTTTAAAAATTGAAAGAATAAAATTTTCCATAAAATGTCATTTCTGTGGTCGAGAATGCGGTTGCAGATATGCTATGCAGGACCGCATTCCTACCGCAGAGTGTAGCAGAATATTTTCCAAAATTGGTGTTGAAAATGCGGTCCAATATGCGATAGCACAATGAAAATACGGACCGCAAAACCACCACGTAATTTCTTAAGGATTTTGAAGATCAATTCTGCGGTGCATTATGCGACCGTAGAACACGAAAGGACCATATTATGGTCGCATATCGTAATAGAACATGTGATTTTTGGGAGCAATGCTGCGATCCATTATGCAGACCGCATGTTGATTTTGCAATCGTAGATGCGACCGCCGATTTGACTCGTCCAAGTTTTTCTAAAATTTTAACCTGATCTCTTCTTTTAAAACACCCCAAAACATCATTTCTTCATATATTCTTAGCAAAACAAGAGAGATGAAAGAGAGATTCTTGAGAGATAAACCTAACATCTTCAAGGATCGTTTTCTAATCGCTTGGTCCGAAAAATCCTAGGGCAAGTGTCTTCTTCCCCAAATTTTAAAGGTAAAAACCCTCGCCACATTTCTTTGATTTTCAGTTTTTAAAGGGAAAGAAAGATTTTCATGCATTAGCTTTTGAAAGTAGAAGTTTAACACTCATGCATGTACTTTTTACTTGAAATTTAGTAATAAGGACTGGGTAGGAGTAAGAGTTTGCAAAAGCAGAGTTGGCAGTATAAGATAACTTGGGTTAACTTAAGGTAGGAGATTGAAGGAAGTAAACTCGACTCCAGGTATGTATGGCTAAATTTGATCATCGTGAAATCGCCCTTATGTGTACAAATTTCTTGGCATGTGATAGTTATGAGAATTGTTGTGTAATTCTTTTGATTTAGTTGTTGGGTGTTCAATTGGTTTAAACTATGTGTTGTGTGGTATGGGATATGAACCGAATGATGAAAAAGGAAATCATAATTGGTAAAGAAATTGAGAATAATAGTAGTGATGGCATACTTGGTTTCTTGTGGAAAACTAAAGAAACAACTTGAATTATTGATGAATGGTTGAACATAATGGTACTAATACTCTCAGATATGGGAACATTGTAACCTTGTTGTGGTACCAGCTTGAATAGTATTTGAAAAACATGAACCAATTAGTATGTTGCTTATTGCCCTTGTGTGTGATCTTTGTGTAGTGTTTTTGTTTGTTGTTTGTGATTGTTGTGATTTGAAACTATACGGTGGGATCGGTATTTGCGCCACAACACGAAGTAATAAGGTGTGGGTTGGGGTGATAAGGGAGGCTGAGGTAATAAGGGCGGCCAAGGTAATAAAGGCTGAAAGCGATCGAAATCGCCATTGAAATTGATATGAATACAATTGTGAATTCATTGATGTGAAATTGTGAAAGGAGACAGCATGAGAGTTTGCAACATGTGGGTCACTGATTGCCCATTTGTTTGACTTGATTATGTTTTCCGTGTATGTTTG
This sequence comes from Nicotiana noctiflora, assembly GCA_032618575.1. Classification (NCBI taxonomy): domain Eukaryota; kingdom Viridiplantae; phylum Streptophyta; class Magnoliopsida; order Solanales; family Solanaceae; genus Nicotiana; species Nicotiana noctiflora. The sequence continues at coordinate 46,085 of JASVEL010005818.1, forward strand.
GTTGTTGCCTTCCTTGTTGATCTCTACTTGTACATGGGCTGAAGACTACTTGAAACAAAGAAAGTGCGAGAATGTGATTTATTTGTTTATGGCTTGAGTTTAATTGGGACAAAGCTTGTCCATACATACCAGTACAATTCCAGTGTACTGGCGTCCCTTTTGCTGGGGACGCTATATTCGTGTTATGATTGCAAGTGGATCCGTAGCAGGTACTTCAGCTCATCGGCAGTAGCACTCTCCATCTTCCACTGGTCATTTTTGTGAGCCCCTTTCATCTCGGGGCCCTCCATGGCTCATGCCACTCCTATTTTGATTTCTTATTTTTATTTTGTGTAAGGTATAGCCGGAGCGTTGTTACCATCTAATATTGTATCATCTTGTTGTATCGTAAAGTCTCCAAAGACAGTAAACTGTGGCATTATTGTCTTATGTAAATATATGTCGGGCATTGTAATTCTAAACTTGTTAAGAAGTTAAGCGTGTGGAAATATTTGTAAAAGTGTGATTCCAATTATAATTGGTTAATTCTTTGGTTTATGAGTGATGAACAATACAGGGGTAACACGTGGGTTAGGATAAGCACCCAGGTCCGCTAGACTGGTGCTACCCGGTCAGGCGCCAGTCACGTCCCTCGATTTGGGACGTGACAAAGCCTAAGGTTTTAAAGTGTCCTAGGATGTCTCGGAGCCGTGTCTAGTAGCGCCCTTCTTATCGGTGTGTTGTCGACCACATCTATAAGTAGGGGCTGCACGAACATTTATTAATTTATCCATTTCTTTGTTATTCTATATTGTGCGGAAAAGTGAAAAGTGGAAGTATTTATGTCTAATCCGTGCCTTGTTAAAAACTTTTCACATTATGGCGCCTAAGAAGAAAGCTAGACTCGGCCTTGGGGCCAATGCCAGCCCAAGTGTGACTGTGAATCATGTACCTCATACTGTGGGTGAGAATGACTCACCAGTCTTGAATCTGCCCGGTCCATCTATTCCAGACCCAAGTGTTCCTGTTTCGGCTGCGACAGAGGGTGCCACAATCCCTCCTGCCAATATTTCTATTTCTAATATTGTTCCAGCTTCGAGTTCCAGTGTTTCTAAAAGGGATCTTGGAGGAGCCATCCATATTTTGACCCAGTTAGTTTCTGCCCAGGCCTAGAGATCTCATGATTACCATGCGTCCTCCAACGGACAGGGAGATTCCTCCGATTCTAGAGTCCACCAGTTTCTACGATTGGCCCCTCCAGAATTCTCAGGCACAGACCCGGAGGCCGATCCGCAGGATTTCCTTGATGAGATATGTAAGACTCTTAGAGTGATGAAGGCTACAAATATAGAAGGGGGGTAGAGTTGGCTGCATACAGGCTGAAGGGAGCGGCGCATTCGTGGTTAGAGATGTGGGAGGATTCCCATGAGTAGGGGAGACCTCCGGCTTGATGAGAGGAGTTTGTAAATGCCTTTATGGACCACTTCTTGCCTGCCGAGACACTGGAAGGCCATGCCACTGAGTTCGAGGTTCTCAAACAGGGCAGTATGAGTGTTTGGGAGTACCATATGAAGTTTGTGAGATTGTCCAATTATGCTCCTTAGCTAGTGTCGACCATGGATTCTCGAGTTCGACGATTTGTTCAGGGCCTTAGTCCTTTGGTGGTGAATGAGGTTGCCACAATAGCTTTGCACTCTGATATGAATTATGGGAAGAATATGGGGTTTCTTCAAGCCACAGAGGCTAGGAAGTTGAAGATACGTACGGAAAGGGAGAGTAGCAGCAGGGCCCGGTCCATGGGTCATTCAGCAGACTAGTTCCAAGGAGAGGGTCAAAAGGGCCATCCCAATCATATGTTCAGACCTCAGCAAGTGCCCTGCCATCTGTGCATGGTTATCAGCAGAGTAGTCATTCGAGGCCAAGTTCAGATAGTAGGAGGTCCCTTTAGTCCGGTCATCCAGGAGTGAGGTCTCAGCAGCATGGGAGGACCATATGCCCCAAGTATGGGAGATTTCATACAGAGACTTCCTATCTAGATATCCTAATATGCTTTAGATTCGGGGTGAGAAGTCATATCCAACGGGACTACCATGCGCCCAGTCAGGGTATGGGTAGGGAATCTGCCCAATCCGGTTCTGCAGTTGTATATCATTAGTGCCTCCTCCATCTCCAGCAGGCCGTGGTGCAGCAAGGGGCAGAGCTTGTGGTGGGGGTGGACCTAGCTGGTTCTATGCTTTGAGTGGCCGCAAGAGTGCTAAGTCTTCTCCATATGCTGTTATAGTTATCTTGTTTGTTCAGGCTATTGATTGTTTTGCTCTTATTGATCCGGGGTCGTCTTTGTGTTATGTCACCCCATTCATTGCTTCAAGTTTTGGGATAGAACCCAAACAACTCCATGAGCCGTTCTCTGTATCGACTCTGATTGGTGATTCTATTACAGCCCCACGAGATAATAGGGATTGTGTTGTCACGGTGAGTGGTTGCGTTACCAAGGCCGATCTTATTGACCTTGGGATGGTAGATTTTGATGTAATTATGGGGATGGACTGACTTTATTCGTGCTTTGCCAAACTTGACAGTCGGACGAGATTCATGAGGCTCGAGTTCCCTAACAAGCCAGTTATTAAATGGAAAGGAAATGGTGTGGTACTTAGTGGTAGGTTTATTTCCTACCTTAAGGCTTCGAAGAAGATTAAGAAGGGGTGTATCTATCATTTGGTCTGGGTAACAGACACTACCTTTGATCTGTCTACCCTCGACTCCGTGCCAGTTGTGAATGAGTTTCCTGAATTGTTTCCGGATAAGCTTCCTGGGATCCCGCCAGATAGGGAGATTAATTTCAGGATTGATGTATTTCCAAATACTCAGCCAATATCCATTCCACAATACAGAAGTAGAGTTAAGGGAAATAAAGGAGCAGCCGAGGGATTTATTAGAGAATGGGTTCATACGATCGAGTGTGTCGCCGTGGGGTGGTCTGGTTCTTTTTGTCAGAAAGAAGGATGGGTCCCTTCAAATGTGCATTGATTATGGGCAGCTTAACAAAGTCACCATCAAGAATAAATATCATTTGCCTCGGGTAGATGATTTGTTTGACCAATTGCAAGGAGCAAAGTTTTTCTTCAAAATTGATCTACTGTCGGGGAGCCACCAGTTGAAGATCAAAGAACAAGATATTCCTAAGAACGCCTTCAGAACTCGCTATGGTCACTTTGAACTTTTGGTCATGTCTTTTGGGCTAACCAATGCACCGGCAGCTTTCATGGACCTTATGAATCAGTTTTTCAAGCCATTCCTAGATCATTTGTGATTGTATTCATTGACGACATCCTTATTTACTCACGGAGCAGGGAGTACCATGTCATTCACCTCAAAATAGCATTGCAAACCCTTCATCATTACCAATTGTATGCCAAGTTTTCAAATTATGAATTTTGGTTGGTGTGTAGCCTTCACGGGTCATGTTGTTTCCAGTGAAGGGATTCAGGTGGATCCTCAGAAGATTGCAGTAGTGAAGGATCGGCCTAGAACCATGACCCCGACAAAGAGTCGTTACTTCTTGGGTTTGGCAGGGTACTATCGGAGGTTTGTGGATGGGTTCTCAACCCTCGCCTCCCCATTGAATAAATTGACGCAGAAGGCAGTTAAGATTTAGCGGTCCGACGTTTGTGAGAAAAGTTTTCAGGAATTGAAGTCAAGATTGACCTCGACACCAGTATTGGCCTTGACATAAGGCACAGAGGGGTTTGTGGTTTATTATGATGCCTTCAGGGTCGGTTTGGGGTGTGTATTGATGCAGCATGAGAAGGTCATAGCTTATGCTTCCTGGCAACTCAAGAATCACAAAAAGAATTATCCGATGCATGATTTAGAGCTTACATCAATTGTGTTTGCTTTGAAAATATGGCGACACTATCTTTATGGGGTTCACACAGATATGTTTTCAGACCACAAGAGTCTCAAGTATTTGTTCAAACAGAAGGATCTGAAGTTGAGGTAGCGACGGTGGTTAGAAGTGCTCAAGGATTATAACATGAACATATTGTACCATCCAGGGAAGGCAAATGTGGTGGATGATGCTCTTAGTTAGAAATCCATGGGCAGTTTGGCCCATTTGCGGGAGGATCAGAGACCCCTGGCTCGGAGGTTTACCAATTTTCCAGTTTGGGGGTTCGCATCTCGGCATCAGACGGGGGTAATGTTGTGGTACATAATGGAGTAGAATCGTCACTAGTGACAGAAATTAAGGAAAAGCAGTTTATGGATCCAGCATTGGCTCAGATGAACGAAGCATATTTGAATAACAAGACTTCGGCATTTTTCCTCAACGACATGGATGGTGCATTGCGGTGTCAAGATAGGCTATGTGTCCCGGATGTGGACGAGCTTCAGGAAAAAGTGATGGAAGAGGCTCAAATTTCCAAGTATTCCGTGCACCCAGGTTCTATGAAAATGTATCATAATCTCAAGGAGATTTATTGGTGGAGCAGTATGAAAAAGGATGTTGCGAGCTTTGTATCTAAATGCCCGAACTCTCAGCATGTGAAGGTCGAGCATCAGCGGCCTGGTGGATTAACTCAGCTTATAGAAATACCAAGGTGGAAATGGGAAACGAACAATATGGATTATTTGGTAGGGTTACCTTGCACTCAGCATAAGTCCGACGCAATATGGGTGATAGTGGATCGACTAACCAAATCGACTCACTTCCTGCCAGTCAAGTCCACTAATTCGGCGGAGCAATATCTAAGTTGTATATCAAGGAGATAGTAAGGCTTCATGCCACTCCACTTTCTATTATCTTGGATCGCGGGGCTTAGTTCACAACTAATTTTTGGAAGAAATTTCAGCAAGGTTTGGGAACTCAGGTGAATCTCAGCACAGCTTTCCATCCGCAGACCAACGGCCAGGCCGAGCGGTCTATTCAGACAGTTGAAGACATGTTGCAAGCTTGTGTTTTGGATTTGAAAAGTAATTTGGATGAATACTTACCACTTATAGAATTTCCTTATAATAACAGCTTTCATGCTAGCATTCACATGACCCCGTTTGAGGCATTTTACGGGAGAAGGTGTTGGTCACCAATTGGGTGGTTTGAGGTGGGTGAAGCGGAATTGCTAGGGCCAGATCTTGTGTACCAAGCTATGGAAAAAGTTAAGGTTATTCAGGAGAGAATGAAAACTGCACAGAGTCGCAAAAAAACCTACGCGGACGTTCGCCGAAAAGAATTGGAATTTCAAGTCAATGATTAGGTATTCTTTAGGGTATCTCCTGAAGGGAGTTATGTGATTCGGGAAGAAAGGGAAGTTGATTCCTAGTTATGTCGGGCCATATCAGATAGTTCAAAGGATTGGGCAGGTTGCTTATAGGCTGGAGTTGCCTCCTGAAATGTCATCAGTGCACCCGGTGTTCCATGTGTCCATGTTGAAGAAAGTTATTGGAGATCCATCTACCGTCGCGCCAATCGAGGCTATAGAGTTTAATTAAGATTTGTCATATGAAGAAGTTCCAGTTGACATCCTTGATTGGCAAGTTCGTAAGATTAGAAATAAGGAAGTTGCCCATGTTAAAGTGTTGTGGCGAAGTCAACAAGTTGAGGAGGCCACATGGGAAGTAGAAATAGAAATGAAGGAAAAATATCCTCATTTGTTTGATCAAGATTAGAAGAAATTAGGTAACCCTTCTATCTTTGAAAAAACTATTATTTAGTCCAAATTGTTTCCTTCTTAATGTTAGCAAAGTTTATTTAACTTTTACGAGAGTTATATATGTTGTTGTTACGTTAGGTCACTTGAACCTTCCTTCATAAATGAAAACCTTATAAACACTCATGTGTTAAATAAACAACTAATGGAAAGTGTAGATTGATAATTGTTCGTTTATGTGTATATGGTGTGTTGAGATGGTTAAATAAAGTAGGGACTCATTTAAGTGGCCAATTTGTGTGCAGAATGTAATAATGTAATAAAATATGTGCAATTGTTGAGGTGGTGAATTGTGTACAAGTTGTAGAGAATGTTGTTAATATATACTGTTGTTTAATAATGTGTTTCGGGGGCTCTCTGACAGTTGGATATGTCTATAATCAAGGAAACTCTGGCGAAAGTTTTCTAAAATATAGAAGTTAGTGAAAATTTTGAATGTTTGCATATCATGTTATTCAAAACCAACTATTTTTCAAAAATCCTCGTTCGAGGATGAATGATATTAAGGGGCGGAGGATGTAAGGCCCCGTAAATTTGTTGTGCTTAAAAACCTAGTAGACGTGATGGCATGGTCCGAATAATGCATTACGATTGTGTCATGATTCGTAGCTTCTTGGGTTTGGCAGCGCACTATCGGAGATTTGTGGAGGGATTCTCAACCCTCGCCTCCCCATTGACTAAATTGACACAGAAGGCAGTTAAATTCCAGTGGTCCGACGATTGTTAGAAAAGTTTTCAGGAATTGAAATCAAGGTTGACCTCGGCACCAGTATTGGCCTTGCTAGAAGGCACTGAGGGGTTTACGGTTTATTGTGATGCCTCCAAGGTCGATTTGGGTGGTGTATTGATGCAGCGCGGGAAGGTCATAGCTTATTCTTCCAGGCAACTCAAGAATCACGAAAAGAATTATTCGATGCATGATTTGGATCTTGCAGCTGTTGTGTTTGCTTTCAAAATATGGTGGTACTATCTTTATGAGGTTAATGTAGTTGTATTTTCAGACCACAAAAGCCTCCAGTATTTGTTCAAATAGAAGGAACTGAATTTGAGAGAGCGGCGGTGGTTACAATTGCTCAAGGATTATGATATCAATATTTTGTACAATCCGGGGAAGGCAAAAGTGGTGGCCGACGCTCTTAGCCGAAAATCCATGGGTTGTTTGACTCATTTGGGGGTGGATCAGTGACCCCTAGCTCGGGAGGTTTACCAATTGGCCAGTTTGGGGGTTCACATCTCAGCATCAGATGAGGGGAATGTTATCGTGCATAATGGAGCAGAATCATCATTGGTGGCAGAAATCAAGGAAAAGCAGTTTATGTATCTAGAATTGGCTCGGATGAAGGAAGCAGTTGTGAATACACAGACTTCGGCATTTTTCCTCAGCGGTGAGGATGGTGCATTGCGGTGTCAATGTAGGCTATGTGTCTCGGATGTGGACGAACATCGGGAAAAAGTGATGGTAGAGGCTCAAATTTCCAAGTATTCCGTGCACCCACGTTCTACGAAAATGTATCATGATCTCAAGGAGATTTATTGATGGAGCAGTATGAAAATAGATGTGGTGAGCTATGTATTTAAATGCCTGAAATGTCAGCAAGTGAAGGCCGAGTATCAGCGGCCTGGTGGATTTACTCAGCTTATAGAAATACCATGGTGGAAATGGGAAATGATCCATATGGATTTTGTGGTAGGGTTACCTCGAACTCAGCATAAGTCCAACTCAATATGGGTGATAGTGGATCGACTCACCAAATCAGCTCACTTCCTGCCTGTTAAGTCCACTAATACCGCGGAGCAATATGCTAAGTTGTATATCAAGGAGATAGTAAGGCTTCATGGCACACCACTTTCTATTATCTCGGATCGCGGGGCTCAGTTCACAGCTAATTTTTGTAAGAAATTTCAGCAAGGTTTGGGAACACAGGTGAATCTCAACACATCTTGCCATCCGCAGACCGACGGTTAGGCCGATCGGACTATTCGTACGCTTGAAGACATGTTCCAAGATTGTGTTTTTGATTTCAAAGGTAATTTGGATGAATAGTTATAACATCTTTCATGCTAGCATTCACATGGCCCCGTTTGAGGCATTGTACGGGAGAAGGTGTAGGTCACCAATTAGGTGGTTTGAGGTAGGTGAAGTGGAATTACTAGGGCCAAATCTTGTGTACCAAGCTATGAAAAAAGTTATGGTTATTCAGGAGAGGATGAAAACTGCACAGAGTTGCCAAAAATCCTATGCGGACGTTTGCCGAAGAGACTTGGAATTTCAAGTCAATGATTGGGTATTCTTGAGGGTATCTCTTGAAGGGAGTTATGCGATTCGGGAAGAAAGGGAAGTTGAGTCCTAGGTATGTCGAGCCATATCGGATCGTTCAAAGGGTTGGGAAATTTTCTTATAGGCTAGAGTTGCCTCCTGAAATATCATCAGTGCACCCGCTGTTCCATATGTCCATCTTGAAGAAAGTGATTGGAGATCCATCTACCATCGTTCAAGTCGAGGCTAACGAGGTTAAAGAAGATTTGTCATATGAAGAAGTTCCAGTTGCCATCCTTGATAGGCAAGTCCGTAAGTTGAGAAATGAAGGAAAAATATCCCCATTTGTTTGATCAAGCTTAGAAGAAATTAGGTGACCTTTCAATCTTTGAAACCATTATCATTTTGTCCAGATTACTTCCTTCTTAATGTTAGTAAAGTTTCTTTAATTTTGCAAAGAGTTATATGTGTTGTTGTTACTTTAGGTCACTTGAACCTTCCTTGATAAATGAAAGCCTTATAAACACTCATGTGTAAAAATAAACAACTAATGATAAGTGTAGGTTGATAATTGTTTGTTTATGTGTATATGGTGTGTTGAGATGGTTAAATAAGGTAGGGACTCATTGAAGTGGCTAGTTTGTGTGCAAAATTTAGCATTGTAATAGAATATGTTCAATTGATGAAGTGGTGAATTGTGTACAAGCTGTAGAGAATGTTGTAAGTATGTATTGTTGTTTGGGAATGTGTTTCAGGGGCTCTCTGACAGGTGGATATGTCCATAATACAAAGGAAACTCTGGCGAAATTTTTCTAAAATATAGGAGTTAGTGAAAATTTTGACAGTTTGCATATCATGTCTTTCAAAACCAACTAATTTTCAAAAATCCTAATTCGAGCTTGAATGATTTTAAGGGGGGGAGGATGTAAGGCCCCGTAAAAAACATTTTGTGCCTAAAACCTAGTAGCTTGTGGTGTCATGATCCGAATAATGTGTTCGGATCCTTGGTAGTGATCTAAGCTTTAAAAATTGAAAGAATAAAATTTTCCAGAAAATGTCATTCCTGCGGTCAAAAATGCGGTTGCAAATCTGCTATGCGGACCGCATTCCTACCGCAGAGTGAAACAAAATATTTTCCTAAATTGGTGTTGAAAATGTGGTCCAATCGAAATTACTCCAAATACACCAAAAACACGAAGTTGCCAAAACCTGAGCCCCAGGCCCGCTTCTCGAAAATTAATGAAATTAACATTTTCAGAATCTTCGTCTCGCAACGAGTTCATGCATATAAAATTATCAAAATCGGAGTCCATTTGACCCTTCAAATCATCAATTTACTATTTCTTAGACTTCAAGCAAACCCCCCCCCCCCCATTTTTACACTTTGATTCCTCCAATTTCAGTGATTTAGATGGATTCTAGGATAAAATCACGTAATTAGTCCATAAAACTTACCTCCAATCGAAAACTAGGTGAAAATCTCTTACTCCCACATCCAATGGCTTCAAACCTTGCCTAATAATGGAGAAAATATGATTTTGCTCGCGAATGAAATGTCCTTAAACCCTTCTGTCGCCCAATTAAATACAATATGCGATCGCATCACCAGGCCTATGATCACATAGAACAAAATTTCCACCATCCAAAAATGGCTTATGCGATCGCAGCCAATACCCCGCGGTCGCATAGAACAAACTCAGAACCTGCGACCCCGGGCCAAATATCTTGTGCGAACGCATAACTCCCACTGCGATCGCATAGCACAAGGTCCTTCAATTATGAGATCGCATACACTTGACCGCGATCGTATTGAACAAAATCAAAGCCTCCCCCAAACCTTCTATGGGAATCGCAATATA
>JASVEL010005819.1:0-340212 GCA_032618575.1 Nicotiana noctiflora
CGAACAATGATGGTGGTTCAGAACAAAACAGACCTTATGGAGTGATTTCCTTCTGGCCAAGTATTGCAAAAGATTCCACCCCATATCCAAAAAGTGGTGCTCTGGGCAATCTCAAATTTGGACAAGGACGATGAGCAACAAAAATGAGGCTGATATCCACATACAATGGAGACTTCACTAAGGCAACATAAGTTTTTGGTGGGGTAACTAGTTAGGGGTTGGACACTTAGCTCACTTCAGGCACAACACTGGCAGTTTGTTAATATCAATGTTTCACACTTTTGGTCTGGGGGTTAATGTGATATTCAGAAATTGAACCAAGTGGCTCCAGCTCATATGATCCAACTCATTCTCCAAACTGCAATATTCAGCAACCATCACACACAAGAAAAGTTATTTGGAATCCCACCAATTCTAGCTCTTTTTCTTGTGGCTCGGCCTGGTCGGTCATCAGGGAAAAAGGGCTGTACTCTTCACCAATAAAATGATATGGGATAAAATTATCCCCTTCAAATGGTCATTTTGTTTATGGAGAGCCTTAAGGAACACGATTCCCACTGATGATAGAGTATCCCGATTTGGTTCTCCCACAATCAACAAATGTGTCTGTTGCACTAATCCAAGAGCCGAAACTATTGAACATATTTTCAGCAAGATAACTTTGCTAGGATAATATGGAAGCATTTCAAAGCTTTTGTTGGTATTCAGACCACAATACAACCCCCCAGAACTACCTTGATGAAATGGTGGATGCAACAAAGGGGGAATGTTATTTAGAAACACCTATTGGAAACCATGGCCAACATAATAAGCTGGAACTTATGGAAAATAGGTGTGCTACAAAATATGGAGGAAAAACATGCTCAGTTAACAGAACCCTATATTCCATCACCTCTGATCTCATTTCGCTCCTTATATCTTCCTACACCAATACTAAATGGCCTGCCAATTGGTATTAAATTCACCACATTACTGAAAATCTTAGCCACTATACATCAATACAATAGGTAGTATGGTTGAGACCATCTGTTGGACATGTCAATGTAAATACTGATGGTAGTTCTCTTTGAAATCCTGGGAAGATAGGAGCTAGCATCATCATAAGAGGCCATGAAGGACAGTACATCCATGCAATTGCATCCCCTCTAGGCATTGGAACCAATAATCAGGGAGAATCTGAAGCTGCCTATATTGTCATCAAATGGTGCATTGACAATGGCTTCTCTAAAATCGACCTTGAAGTAAATTCGCTGCTGATTCTTTGGTTAACCACAAATTCTGAACCTCCATAGTCCATGGGCATGAAAATTCAGGAAATTAGAACCCCGTGTCAACAATGTGAGGACATCACCTACTCACATGTTTTTGGGGAAGCTAATTATCATGCAGACTCTCTCTCTAAACTCAGCCACCATCCCACTTCACTGACTGTCATGACCCCAAATCCGGCCGTGATAGCGCCCAGCACATTGCTAAGCCAGCCTGACCAATCAATAACAATGACAGAGCTAGAAGCTCTCTTTAGCCCATTTAAGCATAACAAATCACGAAGCAATAACGATACATATAACAAAAACGGGGAACCATGTCCCATAATACATCAACTCCCATAGACCAAGGGTCAAGAGTCATGAGCCTCTACTGAACATGAGTATATGATAGTTTACAAGATACCAAGTACGGAAAGCAATGTCGATACAGAATCAAACAGTAAGAAGGAATATCGGGTCCTGTGGCCTCTGCAGCTACCTCGTATATCCCACAGATGTCGCCTCGCACAGCTACTGGATCACTGCTGAGAGGTACCTGGATCTGCACACAAGGTGCAGGGAGTAAAATGAATACTGCCAGACTCAGTGGTAATAAACAAGGGTAAGACAGCCAGCGCAGATAAGAAATCTGTAATAAAGCACTATGTAAAGTTGTAATCAAATACCCTGTCACAGAATCAATATCAACTGTACCTGTACCAACAAGTACCAGCAAAACAGTATAACAGCTAGCAGATGTAGCTAAAATGCAATGCAATGTATGATATGACCGCTACGGCGCGTAGCCCGATCCAATTTGGGTACCCGTGCTCACTGTGGGGGTTCAGACTCCGGAGGGGCTCCTACAGCCCTAGCACAATATCACTGCGGCGTGCAGTCCGATCCAACATATATACTGCTGCGGCGCGCAGCCCGATCCACTACCAGTCAGCTAATATGCAAATACAGCCTCGCAGGCTCAAAAGTAGTTTGGAAACCCTTTTTATCATTTTTCAGTTGGAAAACAGTAATACCAAGTTCCAGAGATTGGAAATAGTATGATAACAGGAATAGCTACGGACTGGTAGTAACTAACATGTCAATATGATAAGACAATGATAACGATCCTCGCGGGATCCAATAACTGGCTCACGGCCCACAAGTATACTCAACCGCCCAAGAAGGGGGTTCCTCGGCTCAAGAGTGGCCATTATCACAATATATAATATGCAACCATCCGAGAAGGAGGTTCGACGGCTCATGAATAGCCTAATATCATAACACAGTATCAACAAGTCGGACTAAGCCATAGTCCCCAATCACAATCGACCCCGCACTCACAAGAGAGTACGTGTCTCGCCGCTATACAGCGTCACAAAGTGGTATACCGGGGTTTCGAACCCGCCGGTCATCACCCACATCTATTACTCACCTCAATACGGCGCGACGACTACTCCGCAATGCCCTTGCCACGAGAATCAAGCTCCGCACGCGTAGAATCCGATCAAATACAGTAGAAACACAACAAATTAGGCCAATGGGACGACACCCAATCAATACAACTCAATTTACATCAAAATTCCCAAAGTTGTCAAAACCCGCCTTTCGGTACGCTTCTCGAAAAATCACGAAAATCACATATTCAGAACCCTCATCTCGATACGAGTCTAAGCATATTAGATTTACCAAATTCGGACTCCATTTGCCCATTCAGAACCTTGATTTTCTAAAGTTCAAGCCTAGGGCTAAATCCTCCATAAATTACCCCAAATTCCTCCATTTTCATGATATAATTGCATAATATTACCAATACTAATCATAGTTTAAGTCCATAGTTGATTACTTGATGATTTCCCTTGAGTTTCTCTTCAAAATCGCCCAAATCGCCTCTAAAGCCGAGACCCAAATGTGTGAAATGTTTCTGAAATTTTCTAACTTCTGATGCAATTAACTCACTGCGATTTTCGCTTCTGCGGACCATTTTCCGCCCCTGCGGAACCGCTTCTGCGACCAATTGGTCGCTTCTGCGAACCCAGGCCTATTTGGCCAATCCCGCTCCTGCGATCCATGGACCGCCCCTGCGCGTCCGCTTCTGCGGAATTTCTCTCGCTCCTGCGGGTTTTCCCGCTTCTGCGACTAGGCGTCCGCCTCTGCGGACTCGCCTAAGCGGCTACCCTTCCGCTTCTGCGGTCCTTCACCTCATGGCCCTGGGCCGCTTCTGCGGCTCGCCTTCCGCTCCAGCGGTGCCGCCCCTGCGGGCCCAGCTCCGCTTCCGCGATCAACAGTGCTTCTGCGCTCCAGTATCCGCTTCTGCGGACTCGCTCCTGCGCCCCCATTTTCGCAGGAGCGAAAACAACAGAACCAGAACCCCCAAACCTGCAATTTTCCACATTTTCTCCCGTTTAACCATCCGAAAACACCCCGAGGCCCCGGGACCTCATCCAAACACACCAACACATCTTAATACCTTATTCGAACTTGCTTCGATCCTCAAAACACGTCTAATAACATCAAAACCCATGATCCGCATCGAATTCAAGCCTAAATTCCTTAAAACATTCCGAATTACACAATCAATCAAAAACCCGACTAAACAACGTCCGAATGACCTGAAATTTTGAAGGCACATCCAAAATCATCTAACGGAGCTACTGCAACTATCGGAAATTCCATTCCGACCCCCGGATAAAAATCTCACCTACCGTTCGGATTTCGCCAAAATTCAACCTTAGCCAATTCAAGCCTATTTCTACACCGGGCCTCCAAATTCAATTCCGATCGCTCCCCTAAGTCACAAATCACCTCCCGGAACTAATCGAATCATCAGAATCCGATTCCGAGCCCTCTAACCAAATAGTCAACTCCGGGTTGACTTTCCTTATTCAAGTTTCCTTCAAAAAGGCTATATGCCTCATTTTCAATCCAATTCACTCCTAACTCACCCGATAGACTCTAACACCGATATAAAATCATAAAACATGTATTTACAACATAACGGGGTGGAAATTCTCGTGACGATGAGCCGGGTGGTCACATTCTCCCCCTCTTAAGAAACGCTCGACCTCGAGCGGGTCAAGAAACATACCTGAAGTCTCAAACAAATGTGGATATCTGCTCTGCATCTCCCGCTCTATCTCCCAAGTGGCCTCCTCCATGGGTCGACCTCTACACTGAACCTTAACTGATGCAATCTCCTTAGACCTCAATTTTCTCACCCGACGTCCCAAAATGGCAATAGGCTCCACATCATAGGATAGATCACCATCAAGCTGAATGGTACTGAAGTCTAATACATGAGACGAATCTCCAATGTACTTCCGGAGCATAGATACATGGAATACTGGATGAACGCTGGATAAGCTGGGCGGCAAGGCCTAACTCATATGCCACCTCTCCAACCCTCCCGAGTATCTCAAAAGGACCAATGTACCTAGGACTCAACTTTCCTTTCTTCCCAAACCTCATGACACCCTTCATAGGTGAAACCTTCAACAATACTCTGTCACCAACCATGAAAGACAACTCTCGAACTCTACGGTCCGCATAACTCTTCCGACGAGACTGTGCTGTACGAAGCCTCTCCTGGATCAACTTTGCTCTATCCAGAGCATCCTGGACTAACTCAGTCCCTATCAATCTATCCTCACCGGGCTCAAACCATCCCACGGGGGATCTACACCGTCTGCCATACAATGCCTCGTACGGGGCCATCTGAATACTCGACTGATAACTGTTGTTGTAGGCAAACTCAGCAAGTGGTAGGAACTTATCCCACGAACCACCAAAGTCAATCACACATGCTCGCAACATATCCTCCAGAATCTGAATAGTACGCTCAGACTGTCCGTCTGTCTGGGGGTGAAATGCGGTACTCAACTCAACCCGCGTACCCATCTCTCGCTGATATGCTCTCCAAAACTGAGAAGTGAACCGAGTACCCTTGTCGGATATGATAGACACTGGGACCCCATGCAACCGAACAATCTCTCGAATAAAGATCGCTGCCAACCGCTCAGATGAGTAGGTAGTACTAACTGGAATGAAGTGAGCTGACTTGGTCAGTCTATCCACAATCACCCATACAGAATCAAACTTCCTCGCCGTCCGAGGGAGTCCGGTAACAAAGTCCATAGTGATCCTCTCCCATTTCCACTCAGGAATATCAATGCGCTGAAATACACCACCGGGCCTCCTGATGCTCGTACTTAACCTGCTGACAGTTGAGGCACCGTGCTACATGTCCGACAATGTCCATTTTCATCTTTCTCCACCAATAGTGATGTTTCAAATCTTGATACATCTTCGCGGCTCCTGGATGGATAGAATACCGCGAGCTATGGGCCTCTTCCAGAATCAACTCACGAAGGCCATCAACATTGGGCACACATATCCGGCCCTGCATCCTCAATGCACCGTCACTATCAATGGTGACATCTCTAGCATCATCATGCTGAACTCTGTCCCTCAGGACAGCCAAATGTGGATCATCATACTACTGGCGCTCACGAATACGATCATATAGAGATGACCGAGATACAACACAAGCCAATACCCGGCTGGGCTGCGAAATATCTAACCTCACTAACCGATTGGCTAGCACCTGAATATCATAAGCAATGGTCTCTCATCAGCTGGAATATATGCCAAGCTCCCCATACTGACCGCCTTCCGGCTCAAAGCATCGGCCACCACGTTGGCCTTACCCGGATGATATAATATAGTAATGTCATAATCCTTCAACAACTCAAGCCATCTCCGTTGTCTCAAATTAAGGTCTTTCTGTTTGAACAAGTGCTGGAGACTACGATGGTCGATATACACCTCACAAGACACACCGTACAAATAGTGCCTCCAAATCTTCAAGGCATGAACAATGGCGGCTAGCTCCAAATCATGAACAGGATAGTTCTTCTCATGTGGCTTCAACTGCCGAGAAGCATAAGCAATTACCTTACCTTCTTGCATCAACACACAACCTATCCCCACTCTCGAGGCATCACAATAAATAGTATATGAACCTGTAGCTGATGGCAATACTAACACCGGAGTTGTGGTCAAAGCTGTCTTGAGCTTCTGAAAGCTCTCCTCGCACTCATCCGACCACACGAATGGTGCACCCTTCTGGGTCAATTTAGTCAATGAAGAAGCAATGGATGAAAATCCATGAACAAACCGGCGATAATATCCCGCCAAGCCAAGAAAACTCCTAATCTCTGTAGCTGAGGACGGTCTAGGCCAACTCTGCACCGCCTCTATCTTTTTCTGATCAACCTGAATACCATCACGAGACACCACATGTCCCAGAAATGCTACGGACTCGAGCCAAAACTCGCACTTGGAGAATTTAGCATATAGCTTCTCCTCCCTCAATCTCTGCAACACAATACTCAAATGTTGAGCATGCTCCTCCCGACTACGGGAGTAGACTAGAATGTCATCAATGAACACAATCACAAATGAATCCAAATAAGGCCTGAACACACTGTTCATCAGATGCATAAATGTTGCTGGGGCGTTGGTCAGCACAAAAGACATCACAAGAAACTCATAATGACCATATCGGGTCCTGAATGCAGTCTTCATAATATCTGAGTCTCTGATCTTCAACTGATGATAGCTCGAACGAAGATCGATCTTAGAAAACACCCTCGCACCCTGTAACTGATCAAACAAATCATCTATGCGCGGTAGAGGGTACTTTTTCTTCATTGTCACTTTGTTAAATTGCCTATAATCAATACACATTCGCATGGAACCATCTTTCTTTTTAACAAATAATACCGGTGCACCCCACGGGGACATACTAGGGCGGATGAAACCCTTATCTAGAAGCTCCTGAAGCTGCTCTTTCGATTCTTTCAACTCAGCTGGTGCCATCCGATAAGGAGGAATGGATATGGGCTGAGTGCCCAGCACCAAGTCAATGCCAAAATAAATATCCCTGTCCGGCGGCATGCCCGGCAGGTCGGAGGGAAATACATCTGGAAAGTCCCTCACAACAGGTACAGAATCAATGCTAGGAGACTCAGCTCCCACATCTCTCACAAAAGCTAAGTACGATAAGCACCCTTTTTCAACCATCTTCTAAGCTTTTAAGAACGAAATAACACGGCTAGGGACGAAATCGGTCGAACCCCGCCACTCGATCCTGAGAAATACCAGGAATGGCCAACGTAACTGTCTTAGCATGACAGTCCAATATTGCATGATACGGAGACAACCAGTCCATACCCAATATAACATCAAAGTCCACCATACCCAACAACAACAAATCCGCCTGGGTCTCCAGACCCCCAATAGATATAACACAGGATCTATAGACATGATCCACAACAATCGTATCACCCACGGGGGTGGATACACGAATAGGTAAATCAAGACTACTACGAGTCGCACCCAAGTGATGTGCAAAATATGAGGACACGTAAGAATATGTGGACCCTGGATCAAATAGAACAGAGGCATCTCTGTAACAAACAAAAATGATACCTGTGATCACTGCATCGGAGGCAACTGCATCACGCCTGTCAGGAAATGCATAGAATCGTGCCTGGCCTCCACCAGATCTCTCCTCGCCCCTGGGGCGACCACGAGAAGACCTGACCTCCACCTCTACTAGACTGAGATGGTGCTGAAGAGGAGGGCTGATCCCTCTGCTGAGTCCTGCCCCTACGTAGTCGAGGGAGCTGTCTCCTCATGTGGCCAAACTCACCACACTCATAACATGCACCTGGTGCTGGAGAAGGGGACTGAAGGGAACCCCTCGCTGCAGAAGAACCCCGGGCTGATGAAGTAGGTGCTGCACCCTGGGCTGGAAGGGCACTAAGTGATGACTGACCCTGCTGAAACCCCTGTCGACCACGACCATAAGAACCTCCGCTCTGCTCTGGGCGGCCTGAATGAGAAGGTCTAGATGAGCGACCTCGGCTCTGCTGGGAATGCCCTCTAGATGGAGCACCACTGAAACTGCCAGAACCACGAGGCCTCTTGGCCTCCCGCTCCTCTCTCTCTCGGCGACGATCCGCCTCAATGGAGCGTGCCATATCAACAACCTGCTCAAATGATGATGACAAAACTCTCTCTCTGGTCATAAGAATACGGATAGAGTAATTGAGGCCATCAATGAACCTCCTAATCCTCTCCCTATCATTAGGGATCATCCATGTGGCATGCCTAGCCAACTGTGTGAATCTGAGCTCATACTGAGTCACAGACATGTCGCCCTGAATCAACCACTCGAACCGGCGACGTAGCTCCTCGCGACGAGACCGAGGTACATATTTCTCTAGAAAGAGAGTAGAGAACTGCTGCCATGTGAGAGGTGCTGCTCTTGCAGGCCTACGCCTCTCAAACTCCTCCCACCAATCAAATGCGGGACCAGTGAACTGAAATGTAGTAAATGAAACTCCGCTGGACTCAAGAATACCAGCCGTCCACAACATCCTCTGACACTTGTCCAAGAAACCCCGGGCATCCTCGCCCTCAACGCCACTGAAATGGGGTGGCTGAAGTCTACCAAATCTCTCAAGACGACGCTGCTCGTCGTCGGGCATAACCTGAACCATATGCTCTGGAGCTGGAGCTAGTGCAGCTGCAGGAATAACCGGTGCAACCACCTGAGCGGGGACCGCCTCTGGCGTCTAAAGTCCCTGAACAACCTGCTCAGGTGTGCGAGCTGCAGGGGTCTGCTGACCACCCCCTGATTGAGATGTCGCTACAGTAGCGGTAGCTCAAACTACTTGAGCCAAACCGGAACACACTGATAATATCTGAGCAAGAGTCTCCTGAAGACCAGGAATAGCAATAGATACAGTCTGGCCCTGAACTGGGCCTGCTGGAGCATCAACCATTGGGGGCTGCTCCTGAACTGGTACAACAAGCGGGTCAGCTGGCACTGCCTCAGCCTCCCTACCTCTACCTCTAGCACGACCGTGCCCACGGCCTCTAACAGGTGGCAATGGAGGTCGCCCACCTCGTTCTGATGCTCGCGTTCTCGCCATCTGCGAGAGAATAGAATATAGAAGTTCAGTTCTTAGAACAACAAGATCGCACGACAGAGTTCAAGAAAAGTGAAGTTTTCCTAAAGGTTCGCAGCCTCCCGAGGATAAGTACAGGCGTCCCCGTACCGATCCACAAGACTCTACTAACCGGCTCAAGACTCACGAGGCCTAGTAAACCTAGGCTTTGATACCAACTTGTCACGACCCCAAATCCGGCCGTGATGGCGCCCAGCACATTGCTAAGCCAGCCTGACCAATCAATAACAATAACGGAGCTAGAAGCTCTCTTTAGCCCATTTAAGCATAACAAATCACGAAGCAATAGCGATACATATAACGAAAACGGGGAACCATGTCCCATAATACATCAACTCCCATAGACCAAGGGTCAAGAATCATAAGCCTCTACTGAACATGAGTATATAATAGTTTACAAGATACCAAGTACGGAAAGCAATGTCGATACAGAATCAAAACAGTAAGAAGGAATATCGGGTCCTGCGGTCTCTGCAGCTACCTCGTATATCCCACAGACGTCGCCTCGCACAGCTACTGGATCACTACTGAGAGGTACCTGGATCTGCACACAAGGTGCAGGGAGTAAAATGAGTACTGCCAGACTCAGTGGTAATAAACAAGGGTAAGACAGCGCAGATAAGAAATCCGCAATAAAGCACTATGTAAAGCTGTAATCAAATACCCTGTCACATAATCGATATCAACCGTACCTGTACCAACCAGTACCAGCAAAATAGTATAACAGCTAGCAGATGTAGCTAAATGCAATGCAATGCATGATATGACCGCTACGGCGCGTAGCACGATCCAATTTGGGTACCCGTGCTCACTGTGGGGGTTCAGACTCCGGAGGGGCTCCTTCAGCCCAAGCACAATATCACTGCGGCGTGCAGTCCGATCCAACATATATACCGCTGCGGCGCGCAGCCCGATCCACTACCAGTCAGCTAATATGCAAATACAGCCTCGCAGGCTCAAAAGTAGTTTGAAAACCCTTTTTATCATTTTTCAGTTGGAAAACAGTAATACCAAGTTCTAGAGATTGGAAATAGCATGATAACAGGAATAGCTACGGACTGGTAGTAACTAACATGTCAATATGATAAGACAATGATAACGATCCTCGCGGGATCCAATAACTGGCTCACGGCCCACAATTATGCTCAACCGCCCAAGAAGGGGGTTCCTCGGCTCAAGAGTGGCCATTATCACAATATATAATATGCAACCATCCGAGAAGGAGGTTCGACGGCTCAAGAATAGCCTAATATCATAATACAGTATCAACAAGTCGGACTATGTCATAGTCCCCAATCACAATCGACCCCGCACTCACAAGAGAGTACGTGTCTCGTCGCTATACAGCGTCACAAAGTGGTATACCGGGGTTTCGAACCCGCCGGTCATCACCCACATCTATTACTCACCTCAATACGGCGCGACGACTACTCCGCAATGCCCTTGCCACGAGAATCAAGCTCCGCACGCGTAGAATCTGATCAAATACAGTAGAAATACAAACAAATTAGGCCAATGGGACGACACCCAATCAATACAACTCAATTTACATCAAAATTCCCAAAGTTGTCAAAACCCGACTTTCGGTACGCTTCTCGAAAATCATGAAAGTCACATATTCGGAACCCTTATCTCGATACGAGTCTAAGCATATAAGATTTACCAAATTCGGACTCCATTTGCTCATTCAAAACCTTGATTTTCTCGATACGAGTCTAAGCATATACGATTTACCAAATTCCTCCATTTTCATGATATAATTGCATAATATTACCAATACTAATCATAGCTTAAGTCCATAGTTGATTACCTGATGATTTCCCTTGAGTTTCTCTTCACAATCGCCCAAATCGCCTCTAAAGCCGAGACCCAAATGTGTGAAATATTTCTGAAATTTTCTAACTTCTGATGCAATTAACTCACTGCGATTTTCGCTTCTGCGGACAATTTTCCGCCCCTGCGGAACCGCTCCTGCGATCCATGGACCACCCCTGCGCGTCCGCTTCTGCGGAATGTCTCTCGCTCCTGCGGGTTTTCCCGCTTCTGCGACTAGGCGTCCGCCTCTGCTGACTCGCCTAAGCGGCTACCCTTCCGCTTCTGCGGTCCTTCACCTCATGGCCCTGGGCCGCTTTTGCGGCTCGCCTTCCGCTCCAGCGGTGCCGCCCCTGCGGGCCCAGCTCCGCTTCCGCAATCTACAGCGCTTCTGCGCTCCAGTATCCGCTTCTGCGGACTCGCTCCTGCGCCCCCATTTCCGCAGGAGCGAAAACATCAGAACCAGAACCCCCAAACCTGCAATTTTCCACATTTTCTCCCGTTTAACCATCCGAAAACACCCCGAGGCCCCCGGGACCTTACCCAAACACACCAACGCATCTTAATACCTTATTATAACTTGCTCCGATCCTCAAAACACGTCTAATAACATCAAAACCCATGATCCGCATCGAATTCAAGCCTAAATTCCTTAAAACATTCCGAATTACACAATCAATCAAAAACCCGACTAAACAACGTCCGAATGACCTGAAATTTTGCAGGCACATCCAAAATCACCTAATGGAGCTACTGCAACTGTCGGAATTCCATTCCGACCCCGGATCAAAATCTCACCTACCGTTCGGATTTCGCCAAAATTCAACCTTAGCCAATTCAAGCCTATTTCTACACCGGGCCTCCAAATTCAATTCCGATCGCTCCCCTAAGTCACAAATCACCTCCCGAAACTAACCGAATCATCAGAATCCGATTCCGAGCCCTCTAACCAAATAGTCAACTCCGGGTTGACTTTCCTTATTCAAGTTTCCTTCAAAAAGGCTATATGCCTCATTTTCAATCCAATTCACTCCTAACTCACCCGATAGACTCTAACACCGATATAAAATCATAAAACATGTATTTACAACATAACGGGGTGGTAATTCTCGTGACTACAAGCCGGGTCGTCACACTGACATACTTCAACAATCACCAGGAGCTACATACACACGTAAGGGGTCAGACTCATCTTGACCAACAGGGCACCGCTGCCTTTAAACACAAAAAGACCAGTAGGGTTATTTTCCCACCCCGCCTTCTACTTGATACTCCCAATGGTCATAGTCATCAATAAACAATCCAAATGGTTACACAGCAGCAACAGCTAGTCCATCAAATAATGACAATGGTCAGACAAAATCCTCTCACTAACTTTATTTTCTTTTCTGCAAGTACTTCTCATTTATGAACTTCCCACTTTTGTGTTGCTATTTCAGGGTGTGGTATCAGCGTTTATGCACATCCTCCTGAAATTACAATAAAGGAATTATGAAGGTCATAAAGAGAAGAAAAATGCAAAAGGCTCAATAAATACCTTCCATTATGTTTCTTTTATAGAAATATCTTTCAGCATATTGTGGACTGATCCCAAAAAGCACATAACACATGCCTACTCTCTAAGGAAGCAACCTCCTTTCTACATCATATACCTCAATAGATCACCAGTTGTGACACAACTGAAACAAACACCCATAACCCCTAGATGTATACCTATCCATACACCCCCATCATCCATATCAATGCTTCTAGAATCCACAAGAACCTAGAAGCACCCTCTTCCTCTAGGAACCCAAACCATTAACAATCCCATATACCTCACTAACACAACAATCTCAAAAAACTGGGCAGAAATGGCCCCTTTTTCATTGACACTATTTTTTGTTTTACAAGTACTCTTTATGTCATTCAATTTCCATGGTTTTTAGGAGTGGTATCAGCAACATTGGTGCTCATTCTCCTGGAATCATATCAATAGTAACATCAACATCCACTCTACAGGAAGATCAGCACATAGATGTAAAAGAAATTGCACTAGGCACTAGTTTCACCTAAGAAACTACAAAAGGTAACAACTGAAACTGTAGCTTAAGCAGGAGCTTCAGCATGTGTAACCTTTACAAATCAATCCTGCAGCACCTCATCTCCTCCTCACACAACCATATCAACCAGCTAAATTCCATCATTGCTGCGGGAACTCCTAGAACTGCAACAAGACATTCTAAACTCAGGATCAATTTCAGAACATGAGCATCATGATCAACTCAAATAGAGATTATTGCAGTCCACACAAGAACCTACAATAACTTCCCGTCATGAACTAGGGATCATCAAAGCTCCCCTTCCTCAAAACTCATCTCCAATTGCCATAAGAACCTAGAGATTGAGCTCCCCTTCTCTAACACGTTTGCTTCATTTTGAACGTACCCCTGTCAGGCCCAAAATACTAAGGTAATTGCAGGGATTGTTATTAGCATTTCATATTCTCTACATCCTACAATTGCACCCATGTCTAACGCCTGACCATGAGAGCTCACTCACCTATAGTTCATCAGGTGCCACTAAGGACTCCACATCCAATCTCCAGCAATACAAGCTCCCACAAAGCAACCCCTACTTTACGAGTCACCAAGCCTTGCACCAACACACAAATCTCAAAATCTCTAGAACTGCCAATATTGAAAATGGCTCACCCTCTTTAGTCACACTCATCAGATAGCAGTAGTACCATTGCCCATGCTCTTGGGCCTTTTTTATATTTGTCTTTAATGCTTTCCTTGACCTCAATGTCAAAGCAAGATTGAAGACAAACCCCCATGCTTCTATAAATTTTTTGCCTCATTACACAGGGTTTTCTTCATCATTTTCTTGTGATGAAGTATTTTGTATTTGGCAATACATTTCCCTCCTTATCCATGTAGTAGAATTAGGACCATTTGTACATCGTTGTATGGAGGACCTAAGCTCACTTCATATAGTTTTTGTCAGCCCAGCTGATCATCAATTGGTCAATTAGGACATCATTATAGGTCTAACCCATCATACCTTACATGTGTCATTTGGTTGTTAAGTATGGATGACCAAATGCCCATGTTCATGTACTTTATTGATGGAGTTCAGGTCTATGCCCCCCTCCTTTATTGTACTTTATTTATATATGAAAATTAGCCCCAGCCACAATGCCTACTGGATTCAGTTAAAAAAAGTATTCCTCGCCACTGAGGCAACTACAAGTGCAATAATGCTAAAATCATCATTTATCAAGCAAAGATATTCTATCAAGGATAGATTAATCATTGAACAAGTGAAAGACAACAATTATCATTGATAGAGATATGTTGCCAAAAACAATCATAAAATGAAAGAATAACATCCAAACCATGAGCAAAGACAAAAGATAGAAAAATCCATAATCTGGGTCACTGAGCTACTAAAAAAGTATAGGAGACAAAAGCTAGGAGTCATAAGGCAAAAATGAACTAGAGGGTTGGGTTTGAGTTTGGAATTCGTCAAGTTATGAAGAATTCTATCATTCTTCCCCTTTTCTTTTGCAAGCTCAATTCTAAGAACATCCCCCTCAGAGTTCACTTCAACCACACGAGCCTTGAACCTAGCTATTTTAGAATCCTTGGCTGCACATTCCTGAAATAGAGCCCTAACTTTGCTATTGATAAGTATCTTCTAGGATGAACCAGGTTCATTTGGGATGGTGTTGACTGGATATTCACAAGCAAAAAGAGTATTGATTTAAAAGTGTTCTTTTCTTGGGGTTATTTCCCATTCCTTCAGAGGCACATTGAGCCTATCTAGAATTGTGGTTAGAATAAAGCCATAAGGAGTAGCACGAGCCTTGGAGCCATTTATGAACCTATCTAGCAACTTGATAATCAAGGCAGGCCAGTTGATTTGCTTTCCTCTCTTCGGGTACTCCAAAAGAACTACATCTATATAATTAGCAATGTGCATTCTCTCCTAACTAGGCAATAAACACTTGTTGAAAAATTCAAACAAGACCTTGTGCTCATGTCTCATTTTACTATCCTTCATAGCCTTATCTTCATTCACATCTTCTAAATCAGAAATCCTCCTAGTGATGGCAAGAACAATAGGGAGGGAGTCCAGCCATGGACACCTTTGCCTTGTATAGTCATCAAAACCTTCAGAGGGTATGTCCAGGATCTCTCCCAATTTCTTTGCATCAAACTACACTTGGACTCCTTTCACCGGGCTACTAACAATGCCATCCTTAACAACAAAATTTTCCATAACTACAATTTGAACATTTCTGGCTATCATGCCATCCAACTGAAGGACCATGTCCTTCCATCTCTAACCAGCTAAAGCATCCACAAATCTAATCATTCCTGGTTCTACCAGGTCTTCCAACAGCCTCCCTTTTAAAATGTTTCTTTTGTCAAAAATGGCAAGCTTATTATGTTCCTTCTCAGAATCATTTTCTTAATCTTCTCACTATAGTCATAATCTTTAGAAATTTTTTATTGTTTATTTTCATTGCAGATCTTGTCCTCTTGGCTAGTATAGGTTAAACAGCCTCAAACACAGAGGAAGTCTTGGGATTTTTGGGTTGGGGGTAGGAGCCTCCACTGATGTACCCCTTTCTTGATGGACTAGTTTCATCTCCTCTTCTTCAACAACCGTTCAGGATTCTGAAGTCCTTCCCTTTACTTTATCCATTTTCTTTTTCTTACTTCTAGCTAAAGCACTTTGTAGATCAGCTTCACTCTATTTCACCCTACTTCTTCTAGCTCTACCCTTTAGCAATGAAGAGCCAATATGCGTTTGGGATAAAGCCTTTCTTTTCTTGGAAGTCTTAGGAACATTGGGGGGTTTTTGTTGTGGGAGTTCTGTTTTTCTTTGTGTCATAGGTTGACCCAAACTTTTTTTGCAGGTTTGCTAGGGTCTTCAGTAGATGAAGCATCTTCATCTCTCTATGCTCAGGTTAACCAACCCTAAGTAGCTTCCCCAGAACCACTTCCCTCTAACTTCATGCCACTCCCTTCTACCTTTTCTTGTTTAACCCTACAGATAGTAGGCACTACTCCTTTCCCATTTCCATTTTTTTCACCACAAGCACCCTCTCTCTCATTTTCTTTTTTAAAAATTCTTTTTGCCTACACTCCTTCATATCTTAAGCAATTCAACATCCCTAATGGTTCCAACCAGAACAATCCAAGTTTTTAGGTTTCAGTCACAAATGAACGTACCTTAGAAGGGGATTCTTGAATATTTTCAAAGTCATAAAAACCATGTCCTTCCACCTTATTAGCGCATTGATATGATTCAGAATCAGAGTTGGAGTTGGAGTTTTGAATTTGGCTTTCTTTCTCAAGATCCATTCTTACTTTCTCCAATTCAGCTTGAAGTTGTTAGTTCTTCTTGAGTTCACTACATAGATTGGTTTTCATAGAAGTTAGTTTTATATCAAGATTGATGTGGATCTTACTGGCTACTTCCTTTCCTTTCCCAAGAATCACATTCCTATGTTCCCTATTGTGTCCCTCAATGGTTTCCTATAGATAGCTGCATATCAATAAAATGTCAACTCTCTCTTGCTCACTATTTTCTTTTCGTTTCAAGGTCTGTTTCTCATTATTAAGACATTCTATTTCTTTTAGATCAACAACTACTACAATCATGCAATCTCTCTCATTTTCCACACTGGTTATTCTTTCATTTGAGGCCTATTTTTCTTTTTCACGATTTGTTATGGTCTCATTTAGGTCTACTACATAGACCACCAGATCATCTGTAGATTGTTTGGATTCTCATAGTTTTATGGTCAAGATCTCCTTATTATTAACAAGGCTATAATAGGCATCAATTAGGACATTTTCTAACGACTTTAGCTTCTTGGAAGAGTAGGATTTCAGATTTCCCTGAACATCCCTAATGTTTACCACATCATCTTCATCTTCTTCATCATCATCAGATTGAGCCATCAGCGCAAACAGTGAATCATACTTCATTGCTTTAGTTCCCATTGCCATCATGGATATAATTTTCGTATCTGGTTCACTTTAGGATTCACTTAAAGAGTCTCCCCAAGCAGCAAAAGCATGCTTAACAATATGTCGGCAATATTTTTTTGGTTGAATCACTTGTCTAGAATCAGGTTCCTTTTTGCTACTTTGACAGGCTTTTGTTTTTATTGCTCCAATTTTGTGAGTGGACACTCCTTGATAAAATGCCATGGCTTTCCACATCTGTTAAAGAGATTGGTTTTCCTTGCTTTACTTGAACTGTCCCACTTTGGTATACTACCATTTATTTGAACTATCTTTTGAAATCTCTTAGTAAGATAGGCCATGTCACTATCTTCATCACTTGAGTCACTACTTTTGGCTTTGAGTACAGGGTTCTTCTCCTTTTTAGGCTCTCTTCTTTTGCTTTCTTTCTTTCTTTTCATCTCGTATGTCTTCATATTACCAATCAACTCATCCATGGTCGGAGTTTGCAGATCTTTAGCTTCAGCGATGTCATTTACCTTACTTTCCAAAGACCCATGTAGAACACTTAGGATTTTTATTACAAGATTGTTTCTTGGAATGACATCGCCAAGTGAATAAAGTTTATTTATGATGGAGGTTAATCTAGTGTGCATATCTTGTATAGATTCATCATCCTTCATCCTAAAGAGCTACAAAAGTTCGTTGAAACAGTAGCGTTTTTTACCTTGTTGTAGCAAATTCATGGACACCGGGTGAAGTCTGCCCGGCTAGGTCCAGAGGCTGGTGACCCACTCGGGCTGCAATGAGAATCAGTGGCAAGCTCTTCTTCATATCAAACGGGAAGAGAAATACCAAGGTATGTGCATATTCTTCCTTTGCCTTGGTCTTCGTATATTTGAAGTAAAACTTTTCGCTTTTACTTGTAGTAGGTTTTCCATTTGCAGATATCGGGTATTTCCTTAGGATGAGGCAGTGCTCATCCGAAGGGGGGAAGGAGTCGCTGGCCTCTGAATTGAGGGCAATGGAGATAAGAGAGGTCAGCACCCAATAGGTGATGGAGCTTCTAGTGGTGCCAGTCGGGCCAGTGTTTTCAAGGAGAGGGCATCATCTGAGTCTGCTACCCCTGGATTACCTGATTTAATGTCAGCAATGCCTTCGAGTGAATATGCTTTGCCTGAGGCTGGTTCTCAAGGGGCCGAAGAGGAAGGATCAACAGGAGTATGTTTCAATTTTGAGGAAGTCTGTCGCTTTCACTTTGTTTTGAGTTTAGGCATAATTTCTCTATATTTCATGCTTTTTACCCGTAATTTACTTTTTCTTGTGCAGGCATGTGACATGCTTACGTCTAAGCTAGACCGTCAAGGGGTGAAGCTTCAGAAAATTCAAGTTAAGGGAGAATCTCATAGGATACTCAGTGATGAGAAGGATGGCCAGTTCATGCATTGGAGATGTGAGGTGTATCAGCACTCAGATTACAAGAGCTATTTGATGGAGCAGGTAACTTTATATAGCTTGAGCTTTGCTCTCTTTTACCTTTTTAGGTTAACACCCCTTTTATTATATGTGCTGCAGAAAAAGGCAGAGGCTATATAGTACCTAAAGGGCGATATCGACAGCGCCAGAACTAGTGGTGGTGAGCTAAGGGTTCAGGTGCAAGCTCATGCTTTAGTGGAGGCGTGCCCCTTAGCCAAGGTCCTCGCCCTCAAATTCCAAATCTAATTGGCTCGAGATAATGCCAAAATCCGAGCAGATATGATTGAGAAATTCAAATCTGAACTTTCGGAGACCACGGACGAGATAATTGACACCCGGCCTAAGGCGATGCTATGTCAAACCAAGGTTGATCAGGAGATGGCGATTCGTATGAATGACATTGCGGATGCTCAAGTTGAGCTGAAGAGAGCCCTCGACCAGGAGAAGAGGAACGAGGAATATGTCTATTCTAGACCACGAAGAGAAGTAATCAAGGAGATTGGCGTGAGGTTCATTCTTTCTAACGAATCGAATCGAGCAAGGGCGTAAAACCATGGCGCATGGTCATTTCTTGATGATGAGAATGAGAGCGAGCCCAGCGAGGTGTAGCCCTTTG
The DNA here is from genome assembly GCA_032618575.1 of Nicotiana noctiflora. Lineage (NCBI taxonomy): Eukaryota > Viridiplantae > Streptophyta > Magnoliopsida > Solanales > Solanaceae > Nicotiana > Nicotiana noctiflora. Next base: position 19,157 of record JASVEL010005819.1, read on the forward strand.
GAATAGATCATAGATTGAGCCATTTTGTCACATTGTTTTCGATACATGTAGAACATGTCTGTAAATGGAGAGTGCATTTTTTTTGCATATGTAATATAAGAGGAGACTCTAAATCCTATTTTCTTATGCATCTATTTTCGTTTATTACCTTCGATCAGGTAGGCCAAAGGTTGTTTGGTATAATCCTCATAGGTCCGAAACTTTGTATGCTATTTTGGTCATTGACACATTTCCATATGTGGCCTAGAGGCTTGCTTAGTTAACTATTTTGGATCCAGTCTCCGAATCAGGTTATGATTCGAGCTAACTTTATTCCTAAAGTTGTCAATTTTGGCTAGCGACAATGGTTCTTATGCTTTTTGGTCATAGAGACCTTTTGATATGTGGCCCGTAGGCTTGATTAGCTGGCGACAATGGATCTAACATATTTCTTTCCCGTGGGATTTTTGTATTCCTTATTTTCACTCACAAAGGTCTTTTGAATGATTTTTTCCTAAACCGCCGTCGCTTCAGCAAGAATCTCGATTTCAACTCGTTATCGACAATATTTCTAGCACCTCAGAAGGTTCATAAGTCATAGGCTGAGTAGGTTCAAGCCTTTGTGATTTGGAGTTGACATAGTTGAAGTTCGTTTTAGCCTTTTGAGGGAATCATATTTTAATCGGTTCTTCCCAAAGTATATTTAAAGTAGTGGCCTACAATTTGTGTTTAACGACGGTCTAGCGTCCCTGAATTGCATTTTTGTTGGCTAAATCATCCATTTTAACTGTAGTAATATGTTTTTGGCCGTTGCCATTTTGTATCCCAAGTAATAGTTGGGGCTTCTACACCAAGGGCATACCTTTTCGAGATACTTATAAATGCGACGTGTAACCTGAACTTTGGGATTTTCATTACTATTGAGGTCTTATAGTTTTACATGCCTATTAATGTCTTACAATTTTTTTGACCATGTAGAATGGACCTGTTTATGCCGAGTCTACCCGCTAAGGGTCTTACAGTTTTGGATTTTCCCGCGTATGGAGATTGACGTTAGTCTCCGAGTCATCAAGCTATTTAAGTGTGAAGAACGCTTCTGTCACGACCCTAGTTCACCAATCGTGAACCTGTCATGACGGCACCCAGTCTCCATGACTAGGTACGCCTAACACGATGTTATATATACAAGTTTATGAACGTTAAATAAGAAGATAGCGAAAAACGATAAAAGGAATGTAATAAGTACCGCTTGGCACATACACTCATCAACCACGCCATATAGCATACCACCAAGACCCGGAATCCCACGGGTAAACACAGACTAAATAGAGAGAATACAACTTTGGTCTATACATCAAGAATGTCTAAACAACGAAATGAAGTGAAATAACTACTATCACTATGAGAATAGAAGGAGGCTCTTCGGTCCGCGGATGTAGCAGATCATACCTCGAGTCTCCGGATCTGCTGCTGAATCACCTAGGATGAGCTTGTCCTGATGTACCTGGTTCTGCACAAAAAAAGTGTGCAGAAGAGTAGTATTAGTACACCATGGCGGTACTCAGTAAGTTCCAAGCCTAACCTCGATGGAGTAGTGACGAGGAAGGTCAGGGCCCTACCGAGAGAACAATAACATAATGATCAAAAAATTAATAAGCAACCATATCATATTAGCTCACAGCTAAAAATGTTAATAAGACCTTGTTCAAGTTTTTCATAACCTTATAAAAATGCTGAATTGTCACGCCCCAAATCGAGGAACATGACCGGCGCCGGACCGGGTTGCCCCAGTCAAGCGGACCTGGGTGCCTTTCATTCCCACGCGTTACCCCCTGTGATGACTGTTTCTCATTAACCAAATATATTACTAATCATAATTGATTTCACATTAAACAAATAAAACGATACGAGTGATTCATTAACAAGATTTCAATTTTTTTACAACGCCCGACATAACACCATATATATATACATAAGACTGGAGCCCCACATTTTACATGTCTACAGAGCCTCTAGGATACAAAAGGGAAATACAATACTTGCCGGTAACAAGGCTCCGGCTATACCTTACAAAACCAAAATGAAATCCAAACCGAGTGGCATGAACCACACAAGGCCCCGAGGAAGAAAGGGGCTCACCAAAAACGGGCAGTGGAGGATGAAAGATACTACTGCCGATGAGCTGAAGTGCCTGCTACTGATCCACCTACAATCATAACACGAATGTAGCGCCCCCGGAAAAAGGGACGTCAGTACACTTGAATTGTACTGGTATGTATGGACAAACTTTGTCCCAAGTAAACTCAAGCCATTTAATTACATCAACAATTAATTAAGCCAGCCTACCATGTTTCCACATTTTCCTCATTTCAAATAATTCTCACACAAAGCACTTTCTGCGATCAACCAATTTAACAATAACCAATCAATCACGTAAAGCACAAGTAGTCAAACAAAGGGGCAATCAGTGCCCCACAGGTTGCAAACTCTCCTGTTGTCTCCTTTCACAATTTCACATTATTGATTTATGTATCAATTTTTAATAGCGATTTCGATCGCTTTCCATCCTTATTGCCCCTGACCACCCTTATTACCTCGGCCACCCTTATCACCCCAACCCACACCTTATTTCACCACGTTGCGGCGCGCAACACGACCCCGCCTTACAGTTGAAAACACAACAATTTCAAACAGCAGATAAGGTACTACACACAATTTCAACAAGTTCAAATAAGCCACTTACACATTGGTTCATGTTCTCAATTTCTTCTCAATTCAATATCACAACCATGTTACAATATTTCCACAATTCAGGTGTTTCATCTCTTTCCACAATAAACCAATTCTCAAGTGATTCGTTTGTTTTCCACAAGGTGCCATATAGGCCATCATAGTCATTATTCACAATTCTTTTGCCAATTTAAACTCTCATTTTACATCACTCATAGCTCAACAACAAACTTTGAATATCCAACAACAACATCAAGAATTTCACACAATTTGTCAATTTAACAAGAAACAAACAAACTTCACACATATAGGCGATTTCACAAGAATCAAAATTAGCCATACATACCTGGTGATGATCTTTCTTCCTACTTTATGCTTACCCAAGATATCCTACTCTTGCCAACCTTGTTCTTGAAGACTCTTACTTCTACTCACTTCTTTTTACTAGAAATCAAGTTCAATAATCATGCATGAGTGTAAAAATTCTATTTTCAAAAGCTATTATATGCAAACCTCTGTTTACCCAATTAAAACTGAAAATCAAAGAAAATAGTTAGGGTTTTTACCATGAAAATATTGGGGAAGTTGAATCCTTGCCCTAGAATCCCGTGGAATTAAGTAGTTGGAACAATCTTTGAAGATGAAGAACTTCTCTCTCTAAAAACCCTCTCTTCTCTCTCTAATTTTGGTGAGATGATATGATAAAATGAAGAAGAAAGGTGTTATATTAAAGAAGAGATCGGGTCAAAATGTTACAAAAATCTGGGCCGGGGTCAAATATGCGGTCATTATGCGACCGCAGAACCCACATGCGGTCCGCAAAGTGACCGCAAAATGGCCTCAAAGTTATGCAGGTTCTATTAAGGAATGCGGTCACTATGCGGACCGCATATTGATTCTGCGGTCGCAAAAGTGCACCGCAGATTTGACATGCGATCGCATATCGACCGCACTTTTGACACGATTTTGGGCAACTCACTTGAACGTTTTGCGGCAAGAATGCGGTCCGCATGTCAGGTTTGCGATCGCATTCTTGACCGCAAATTGAACACTTTTCGGAAAAATTAATTCTCTACATTTTTGAAACTTAAATCACTACCAAGGGTCTGAACCGCGGCGAGCAAGCTCGCCGCGAAGAATTCTACGCATTCCTAACACATTATTCGGACCATGACACCACAGCTACTAGGTTTTATGCACAAAAATTTTACGGGGCCTTACATCCTCCCCCCCTTAAGATCATTCGTCCTCGAATGAGGATTTTGAAATAAATGAGTTGGTTTTGAAAGACATGATATGCAACCATCAAAATTTTGACTAACTCTTATATTTTAGAAAAATTTCGCCGGAGTTTCCTTTGTATTATGGACATATCCACCTGTCAGAGGGCCCCCGAAACACATTACCAAACAATAATATACAACTTCAACACTTTTCACAGCTGGTATACACTTTCTTACCTCAACGAATGCACATATTCTATCACATTGTTACAATTTCACAGAAACTAGTCACTTCAATGAATTCTTACCTTATTAAACCAATTTAACACCATGTACACTCAATAAACCATTACCAATCTACACTTACTATTAGTCGCTTATTTAACACGTAAATCTTTATAAGGCTTTCATTTATCAAGAAAGGATCAAATGACCCAAATGTGACAACACATTAAATTCATTACAAAATGAAGGAGACTTACTAACACTAAGAGGGAAACAACTTAGGCAAGATGACAGTTACTAAGAGTAGGAGGGTCACCTAATTTCTTCTAGGCTTGATCGAACAAATGGGGGTACTTTTCTTTCATCTCTTTTTCGGCTTCCCACGTGGCCTCCTCAACTTGTTGACTTCGCCACAATACTTTAACGGAGGCAACTTCCTTATTTCTCAACTTACGGACTTGCCTATCAAGAATGGCAACTGGAACCTCTTCATATGACAGATCTTCATTAACCTCTATAGCTTCGACTGGCATGATGGTGGATGGATCTCCAATCACTTTCTTCAACATGGACACATGGAATACCGGATGCACCGATGACATCTCAGGAGGCAACTCTAGCCTATAAGCAACTTGACCAATCCTTTGAACGATCCGATATGATTCGGACCATGACACCACAGCTACTAGGTTTTATGCACCAAAAATTTTACGGGGCCTTACATCAACACAACATAAACTCAAACCAGCAAGTCCAGGACCTGTGGAAATTGAACCCACAGTCCCTCTCTATATCCAACAACTCAGAAGCTACAAGAATTTAACCCGCAGTCCCAATATCAGTATCTCTAGGTCTCCGGGAATCGAATCTGCAGCCCGTGTCTCAATATCTCATGATCTCTGGGAATCGAACCCGCAGTCCATAACTCAATAAATATATCAATAAACTCCGCATCTCCGGGAATCGAACCCGCAGCCCTTGGATCTCCGGGAATCGAACCCGCGGTCCATAATCAATACCACTCCGGGTCTCTTGGAATCGAACCCACAGCCATGGGATCTCCGAGAATCGAAGCCGCAGTCCACCAACACAAACAATAAAAGAAACCCACGGAGAAAATAAAATATGCTTAACTACAACTTCACCCAAACTAGTGACAACAATTATCAAAAAGTTCAAGGAAGACAATTAGGCAATTAGACAGATAAATCCTATCTAATCATGCTTTCCTAATGAATATCAGGTAAATGTCACAATTTAATCAACTAAGAACAGGAATATCACGAATTGGACAATTGAAGTAAAATGAGTTCCAACAATCTGCGCATGTACGTGCCCGTCACCTAGCGTACAAGGCATTTAAATTATCACATAATATCCTAGGGGTGAAGGTTCCCCCACACGAGGTTAGACAAGCCACTTACCTCGACTCCGGTACAAAACCGCTAAGAGACAACTCTCTTGCCACGAATATCGGCCTCCATGAGTGTAGTATCTGATCAAAATCAATAGAAATACATCAAAATAGGCCAATTGGGCATTACCCAAACAAAACAATTCGAATACACCAAAAACCACAAGTTACCAAAACCCGACATTCGGTACACTTCTCGAAAAATTACAAAAATTATATATTCGGGTTCCTTATCTCAACAAGAGTTCATGCACATAAAATTTACCAAAATCAGACTCCGTTTGCCCATTCAAATCGACGATTTACCATAACCCAAGCCTAGGATGAAAACCTCCATTACACCCTTAATTCCTCCAATTTCAGTCAAAAACACCATAGTTTAGCAAGGAAATGACATAATTTAGGTCCATAGATGATTACCTGAAGAACCCCTTTGGTTTCTCTTAAAATAGCCCCTTAATCGCCTCTTAAATGGTGCCTTAGCGTTTAGACCGTTCTGAAAGTTTTAACCCTTACTGCTAATTAAACACGGGCCGATTTCCGCCTCTGCGAAGCTAGATCCGCTTCCGCGAGATCGCTTCTGCGGAGAAGCTGGTCGCTTCTGCGACCCCGGCCAAGAACTGGGATTCTGCTTATGCAGTCTCCAGGTCGCTCCTGCGAATCCGCTTATGCGGACGACTGTCCGCTTCTGCGGAAGATCCCCAAGCGGCCAAGTCTCGCTTCTGCGGAAGCCTTCAGCCTCTGTGTGAGCGCTTCAGTATCCCATGGTCCGCTTCTGCAGAATCGACTGGATCCCCAAAATCTCGCACCTGCGAGTAAAATCTCGCTCCTGCGGACTCGCTTCTACGGTCCAAACTCCGCAGGAGCGAAAACAACAGAAGGTAGGCACTAGCCTGCTGCAACTTCAAATATTTTTCTTGCCGTTATATCACCCGAACTCATCCCGAGGCCCCCGGAACCCTAACGTAAACCTCCAGCATACTCCAAAACATGATACAAACTTTTTTCAAACATAAAAATATGCCCTTTAAACACAGAAAACGTCAAATTATAGCAAATTCAAGCCTAAGATTTCATCTAAACTTCCGAAACTAACATTCAATCAGAAACTCAACCAGACGACGTCTGAATGACCTGAAAATTTAGAGACATATCCAAAATCACATGACGAAGCTACAGAGATTGTCAAAATTCCATTCTGACCCCCGGATAAAAATCTCACCTATCATTCGGATTCCCCAAAATTTCAAACTTCGGCATTTCAAGCCTAATTGAGCTGCGGACCTCCAAAATACATTCTGAATGCGCTCCCAACCCTGAAATTACCTAACGGAGTTAATGGAACCATCAGATCTCCATTTCCGAGGTCATCTTAACACTGATCGAATACGGGTCAATTTTCAACTACAAAGCTCTCATATAGGGACTAAGTGTCCCAAAACACTCCTAATTCTAGAACTGACCCTCCCGGAAAAACACAATAGCAGAAATGAACTTAAGGAAATAGTTAAATTGGAGATCGGGGCGTAAATTTCAAAAACGACCGGTCGTGTCGTTACATCTTCCCACACTTAAAAGATTCGTTCGTCCTCGAACGAGCATAGAAAACATACCTGGAGTGGTGAAGAGATGAGGGTACTGGCTGCGCATATCTTGCTCGGTCTCCCAAGTCGCCTCCTCGACCGGCTGACCCCGCCACTGAACATTTTCTGAAGCGATGTTCTTTGACCTTAGCTTCCTGATTTGCCTGTCTAGAATGGCCACTGGCTCCTTAACATAAGAAAGATCCTCGTCTAGCTAAACAGAAGTGAAATCCGACACATGTGACGGGTCACCATGCTATCTCCGGAGCTTAGAGACATGAAATACGGGATGGACTCCGGCTATGCTGGGAGGTAGGGCCAACTCATAAGCAACCTCCCCAACACTCCTCAAGATCTCAAAAGGACCAATAAACCTAGGACTCAACTTCCCCTTCTTCCCAAACCTCATAATGCCCTTCATGGGCGAGACTCGAAGCAGAACCCGCTCGCCAACCATAAAAGCCATATTGCGGACCTTCTTGTCCGCATAACTTTTCTGTCTAGACTGGGCTGCACGAAGTCTGTTCTGAATCACCTTGACCTTGTCCATTCCATCCTGGACCATCTCAGTACCTAGCAGCCTGGCCTCGCCCGGCTCGAACCAACCCACAAGATTCCTGCACCTCCTACCATACAGAGCCTCACACGGTTCCATCTGAATACTAGACTGGTAGCTGTTGTTATAAACAAACTCTGCCAGTGGCAAGAAATGATCCCATGAACCTCAAAACTCAATCACGCACGCACGGAGCATATCCTTCAAAATCTGAATAGTGCGCTTGGACTGACCATCAGTCTGGGGGTGAAACGCTGTGCTCAGCTCCACCCGAGTGCCTAGCTCCTACTGTATGGCTCTCCAGAACCGTGAAGTGAATTGAGTTCCTCTATCTGAAATGATGGAAACTGGAATACCATGCAGCCGAACTATCTCCCTGATGTAGATCTCCGCCAGCCGCTCTGATGAATATGTAGTGCTCACCGGTATGAAATGGGCGGACTTGGTCAGCCAATACATAATAACCCAGATGGAATCGAACTTCCTAACAGTCCGCAGAAGCCCAGATACAATGTCCATGGTGATGCACTCCCATTTCCACTCTAGAATCTCAATCTGCTGCATTAACCCACCCGGACGCTGATGCTCGTACTTCACCTGCTGGCAGTTGAGGCATCTAGAAACATAATCAACTATATCCCTCTTCATTCGTCTCCACCAGTAATGCTGTCTCAAGTCCTGATACATCTTCGCGGCACCCGGATGGATGGAATACCGCGAGCTATGGGCCTCTAGTAGAATCAGCTCTCGAAGATCATCTACATTGGGCACACACAAATGCCCCTGCATCCTCATAACTCCATCATTTCCAATGGTAACATCTCGAGCATCACCACGCCGAACTCTATCCCGGAGGACAAGCAAATGAGGGTCGTCGAACTGATGCTCCCTGATGCGGTCAAATTGAGAAGACCAAGAAACCACACAAGCCGAAAGATCCAGTCTAACAAACTGTCTGGCTAATGCCTGAACATCCATTGCCATAGGCCTCTCCGAAGCTGGTAGATATGCCAGACTCCCCAAACTCTCTTCCCGGCGACTCAAGGCATCGTCAACTACATTAGCCTTTCTCGGATGATAGAGAATACTAATATCATAGTAATTCAACAGATCCAACCATCTCCTCTGACGCATGTCCAGGTCCTTCTATTTAAGCAAGTGCTGCAAGCTCCGGTGATTAGTGTAGATCTCATAAGTAACCCCATACAAGTAATGACGCCAAATCTTCAATACATGAACAATGGCAGCTAGCTCTAGATCATGAACAGGGTAGTTCTTCTCATGTACCTTCAGCTATCTAGACGCGTAGGCAATCACCTTACCGTCCTGCATCAATACTGCACCGAGTCCAACTTGTGAAGCATCACAATATTCTATATAGGACCCCGAACCTGTAGGCAACCTGAAGATAGGGGCCGAAGTCAAAGCTGTCTTGAGCTTCTGAAAGCTCGCCTCACACTCATTTGTCCACGGGAATGGGGCACCCTTTTGGGTCAACCTGGTCATAGGTGCTGCGATCGAAGAGAAACCATCTACGAAATGATGATAATAACCAGCCAAACCAAGGAAACGATGAATCTCAGTAGTTGAGGAGGGTCTGGGCCAACTCTGCACGGCCTCCACCTTCCTCGGATCCAATAGAATACCATCGCTCGACACCACGTGGCTTAGAAATGCCGCTGAACTCAGCCAGAATTCACATTTGGAGAACTTGGCATATAGCTGCTTCTCCCTCAGAGTCTGAAGCACTATCCTCAGATACTGCTCGTGCTCTTCCCGACTCCGGGAATATACTAGAATATCATCAATAAAAACAATCACGAACGAGTCCAGATATGGCCTGAACACACTGTTCATCAAATGCATAAAGGCTGCTAGGGCATTAGTCAACCCGAAAGACATCACGAGGAACTCGTAGTGACCATACCGAGTCCTGAAGGCAGTTTTCAGGATATCTAGCTCCCGAATCTTCAGCTGATGATAACCAGAGCGCAAATCAATCTTAGAGAACACATGTGCGCCCTGTAGATGGTCAAATAAATCATCAATACGTGGCAAAGGATACCGGTTCTTCACTATAACTTTGTTCAACTGACGATAGTCAATACACATACGCATAGAACCATCCTTTTTCTTCACAAACAACACAGGTGCACCCCAAGGCGAAACACTGGGTCAAATGAAACCCTTACCCAACAACTCATGTAACTGATTCTTCAGCTCCTTTAACTTCGGAGGAGCCATACGGTATGGTGGAATAGAAATGAGCTGAGTGCCCGGCAACAAATCAATAGCAAAATCAATATATTTGTCGGGCGGCATGCCCTGGAGATCAGCTGGAAATACATCAGTGAAATCACGTACCACTCGAACGGAATCAATAGAAGGAGTGTCAATACTAACATCCCGCACATAAGCTAGATAAGCAGCACACCCCTTCTCAACCATATGCTAAGCCTTGAGAAAGGAAATAACACGGCTGGGGGTGTGATCTAGAGTAGCACTCCACTCAATACGTGGACTCGCATAGCCAACGTCAAGGTCTTGGTGTGACAATCAAGAATAGCATAATGGGGTGACAACCAGTCCATGCCCAGAATAATATCAAAATCGACAATCCCGAGCAATAATAGATTCGCTCTGGTCTCAAAACCATAGATAGTAACCAAGCACGACCAATACACACAGTCCACAACCAAAAAATCTCCCATCGGAGTGGAATCATAAATGGGGGCACTCAAAGAATTCCGAGGCACACCCAGATGTAAAGCAAAATAAGAGGACACATATGAAAAAGTGGAACCATGATCAAATAGAATTGATGCCTCTTTGTGATTAACCAAAATAATACCTGTGATAACAGAATCAGATGCAATAGCTGCAGTGCAATCAAGAATAGCATAAAATCTATCATGACCGTCTCTCGAGGGTGGCCTCTGTCACCCTGATCCCCGCCCCTGGCTGGTTGGGCAGGTGGAGTGGCATCTAGGGCTGGAATGATGGCCTGCTGACCCTGTGAACCACGCTGAGGCTGTAAAGACTGTAGAGGTCCTCCTCTCCTATGCCTCGGGCACTCCCTAACCAGATGGCGAGTATCACTACACTCAAAGCAAGCTATGGGAGGATGTGGTGGCTGTGACTGACCGGTCTCACCCCCACTAGTCTGACCCCTGGAGGCACCCCGCGCAGGAGGCGCACTGGAAACTAGGAGAGCATAATAAGGCTCTTGAGTTGCTGGAAGAGCTGGACTACTAATGGCTGCTGGCAATGCTGAATAAACTGGACAACCGGAGTAACCCCTATGAAATTGACTGGCTGCTGAAGTGCGGCCACCAGAGAAATGGCCCGACTCACGAGACCTCTTGGCCTCCCTCCCTCCCCGCTCTCTAGGGAGAATACTCTCGATCCTCCTAGCAATGCTCACCGCCTACTGATAAGGTATATCCGTCTCCAACTCCCTAGCCATGCTGGACCGGATCGGCTGAATAAGGCCCTCAATAAATCTCCGCACTCTCTCCCGGATCGTGGCTACTAAAGCCGGTGCATGCCTGGCGAGACGGGTGAAACTAATAGCATACTCTGATACTAACACGGAGCCCTGTCGCAACCGCTCAAACTCCAATCGCCAAGAATCCCTAAGACTATAAGGAATAAACTCCCTCAGAAATAGATCAGAAAACTATGCCCAGGTCAATGAAGCAGACTCGTCTGGACTATCCAACTCATACGTGCGCCACCAATCACAAGCGGCCCCACGAAGCTGAAAAACAGTTAAGGAAACCCCGCTAGTCTCTACTATCCCTATAGTACGCAGGATACGATGACACTCCTCCAGAAAACCCAATGCATCATCTGTAGTCAAACCACTAAACACTGGAGGATCATATTTCTTGAACCTCTATAACCTACGCTGCTCGTGCTCGGAGGTAGCTGGTCCACCTTTGGGCTGTGCTGGGGCAGCAGGAGGCATAACAATAATCTCTGGAACCTGCCCCACTGGCACCCGCTGCTCAGGTGTAGTGGCTGCGGGAGTCTGGGCCCCTCCCCCGGCCTGAGATGTAGCTGCAGTGAGAGGAGGTAACCCTGCCTAGGCTAAAGTAGTATACATGCTCATGAACTGGGCCAGGGTCTCCAGGAGTGCTGGAGTAGTAGCAGCAGTAGTCGGTGTACCAGGTGCCTGCTCTCCAACCCGATCCACCGGTGGCACCTCAGCGACAGTGCGCGCGGTTGCTGTGGCTGCACCTTGGGCGCGTCCTCATCCTCTACCACGACCCCAGCCTCTGACGGTGACAACAGGGGGCACGTGTGCCTGATCCTAGCGAGTAGCACGTGTCCTCACCATCTGTGAGAGAATAGAAAGCAGAAGTTTAGATTTGGTGCCAAAAATGTCGAATGACAAGGAATCCAAAAGAAATGAAGAGTTTCCTAAATAGTTACAAAGCCTCTCGTAGATAAATACAGACGTCTCTGTATCGATCAGCAAGAATCTAAGTAACCGGTCTGTGTCTCGTGACTCATATGAACTTAGAGCTCTGATACCAACTTGTCAAGACCATAGTTCACCAATCGTGAACCTGTCATGACGGCACCCAGTCTCCGTGACTAGGTAAGCCTAACACAATGCGGAATATATAGGTTTATGAACATTAAATAAGAAGATAGTGGAAAATGATAAAAGGAATGTAATAAGTGTCGCTTGGCACATACACTCATCAACCGCACCATATAGCAAACCACCAAGACCCAAAATCCCACGGGTAAACACAGCCTAAATATGGAGAATACAATTGTGGCTCTATACATCAAGAATGTCTAAACAACAAAATAAAGGGAAATAACTACTATCACTATGAGAATAGAAGGAGGCTCTCCGAATCCGCGAACATAGCAGATCATACCTCGAGTCTGCGGAAGTGCTGCTGAATCACCAAGGATGAGCCTGTCCTGATGTACCTGGATCTGCACAACAAAAGTGTGCAGAAGAGTAGTATGAGTACACCACAGCGGTACTCAGTAAGTGCCAAGCCTAACCTCGATAGAGTAGTGACGAGGAAGGTCAGAGCCCTACCGAGAGAACAATAACATAATGATCAAAACAGTAATAACTAGGAATAAGTAAGAATGAATCTGAAATAACAACAATGAAGTAATTACTACAACCAACTACGATTAGCTAACTACAAGTAATCAACACAATATAAACTCAAACCAGCAATTCCAGGACCTGTGGGAATTGAACCCACAGTCCCTTTGTATATCCAACAACTCAAGAGCTACGGGAATTTAACCCGCAGTCCCAATATCACTATCTCTGGGTCTCGGGAAATCAAACCCACAGATCGTGTCTTAATATCTCAGGATATGTCTCAATATCTTAGGATCTCCAGGGATCAAACCCGCAGTCCATAGCTCAATAAATATATCAATAAACTCCGGGTCTCATGGAATCGAACCCGTATCCCTTGGATCTCTGGGAATTGAACTCGCAGTCCACAAACATTACCACTCTAGGTCTCTGGGAATTGAACCCACAGCCCTGGGATCTCCGTGAATCGAACTCGCAGTTCACCAAAACCAGTGCCAACAATTATCAAGAAGTTCAAGTAAGACAATTAGGCAATTAGACATACAAATCCTATCTAATCATGCTTTCCTAACGAATATCAGGTAAATGTCACAATTTAATCAACTAAGAATAGGAATATCACGAATTGGACAATTCAAGTAAAATGAGTTCCAACAATCTGCGCACGTATGCACCCGTCACCTCGCGTACAAGGCATTTCCCCACACGAGGTTAGACAAGCCACTTACCTCGACTCCTGTAGAAAACCGCTAAGAGACAACTCTCTTGCCAGGAATATCGGCCTCCACAGGTGTAGTATCTAATCTAAATAAATAGAAATACATCAAAATAGGCCAATTGGGCATTACCCAAACAAAACATTTCTAAATACACCAAAAACCACAAGTTGCCAAAACACGACTTTCAGTACGCTTCTCGGAAAATTACGAAAGTTATATATTCGGGTTTCTTATCTCAATATAAGTCCATGCATATAAAATTTACCAAAATCGGACTCTATATGCCTATTCAAATTGGTGATTTACCATAACCCAAGCCTAGGATGAAAACCTCCATTAATGCACCCCTTATTCCTCCAATTTTAGTCAAAAACACCATAGTTTAGCAAGGAAATGACATAATTTAGGTCCATAGATGATTAACTGAAGAACCCCTTTGGTTTCTCTGAAAATCGCCCCTTAATCGCCTCTTAAATGGTGCCTTAGCATTTAGACCGTTCTGAAATTTTTAACCCTTACTGCTCATTAAACACAGGCCGATTTCCTCCTCTACGAAGCTAGATCCGCTTCCGCGAGATCGCTTCTGCGGAGAAGCTGGTCGCTTCTGTGACCCCGACCAAGAACTGGGATTTCACTTCTGCGGTCTCCAGGTTGCTCTTGCGACTCCGCTTATGCGGACGACTGTCTGCTTCTGCAGAAGATCCCCAAGCGGCCAAGTCTCGCTTCTGCGGAAGCCTTCTGCCTCTGCGTGAGCGCTTCAGCGGCCCATGGTCCGCTTCTGTGGAATCGACTGGCTCCACAAAATCTCACACCTGTGAGTAAAAGCTTGCTCCTGCAGACTCGCTTCTGCGGTCCAAACTCCGCACGAGCGAAAACAATAGAAGGCAAGCACCAGCCTGCTGCAACTTCAAATTTTTTTCTTGTCGTTAAATAACCCGAATTCATCCCGAGGCCCCCGAGACCCCAATGATAACCTACAGCATACTCCAAAACACAATACGAACTTTTTCCAAACATAAAAACATACCCTTAAACACAAAAAATGTCAAATTATAGCGGATTCAAGCCTAAGATTTCATCTAAACTTCCGAAACTAACATTCAATCAAAAACTCGACCAGACGGCGTCCGAATGACCTGAAAATTTGCACACATATCCAAAATCACATGAAGAAGCTACATAAATTGTTGGAATTCCATTTCGACCCCCGGATCAAAATATCACCTATCGTTCGGATTCGCCAAAATTTCAAACTTCGGCATTTCAAGCCTAATTGAGCTACGGACCTCCAAAATACATTTCGAATGCGCTCCCAACCCCGAAATCACCTAATGGAGCTAATGGAACCATCAGATCTCTATTCCGAGGTCATCTTCACACTGATCCGAATATGGGTCACTTTTCAACTACAACGCTCTCATTTAGGGACTAAGCGTCCCAAAACACTCCAAATTCTAGAACTGACCCTCCCGGCAAAACACAATAGCAGAAATGAACTTAGGGAAACAGTTAAATTGGGGATCAGGGCATAAATTTAAAAAATGACCGGCCGGGTCGTTACAGCTTCTTGTGAACTTGAAGCTACGTTGTAGGGGCTTTATGAGCCTGGAGTTCCAACCTTGAGATCGTGCAAGTGCCCAATCTATATTTACAAGTATTTCGGAATATATTAGGTTGAAGGGGGCCCCTAATAGGGATACACTTGAAATTTCCTTGTCCGGAGAATAAGATGCTGAGAAGATATCTTTTTGTTGCTTGGTATAGACGTACATTATTTCGTCATCGTGGGCTCGATTACGTCTTGGACTATCTGACCCAGCTTTTGATTCCCGATCGAGTTTTACTCCGCCATCTCTTGTCCTTCCGAGGGGGTGATGCTCTTAATAGCAAACCATCGTTAGTTATTGAGCCATTGGAAAAAATCATACGACCTGATCAGATTTTTCTCTAAAATGTTGCATTGCCAATAATCTTGCTAACAAGGTTCCTTTTTGGGGCATAAGCCCGGCTGAAGGGAGAAAATGTGGCGGTCGTCTATATAAGGCCTAGAGGTCTCTGGGTAGAGTTAAGAACCTCCGAATATCTTAGCCAGCTGTCTGTGTTCATTTTAGTAAAATGAAAATGAAGGAGCAAAGCAGTTTTTCCTTACCGCGAGATGTATACGCAATGTTCTAGGATTTGATATGTCTTGTCGTCTTATTCTAGTTCTGCCATTTGTGAGGAATCTCATTCTTTTTGCGAGATAGGGCCTTCGATGCCCTTGGGAAATGTGTTGGTGATCGTTTGAGTAAGGCATCTATACTTTGCATCTCCTTTGATGGTGTAGGGCTTAACGTCCCGGCTCAAAATTAGTGGGTATATTAAGAGAAAGTCCTTTGAAGCGATTTGTCATTCGGACTTCGCCAAGGATTCGAGATGCAAGGGTGACATGGTCCATAAATGCGGACCGCCCAGTCAACAATATGCTGGCGCGATGCTAGGGTGTAGTCCTTGTGCCATTTTCCCTAGATGGAAGAGTATCCCTGGAAATATTTCCCTAGATCGGTTCTTATACTGGTGGCAGACATTTTTACTTCCCATGTTATGACTTCTCGGAGGGCGTCGCCTCTCATTCATTGTCGTGGTGATACGTCGTGGCTTGTTTACTTCTCCTTCTTGGTTGTCTTATTTCCTTGGGGCTGGATTCGAGCCTAACCACTCCATGGTACT
This sequence comes from Nicotiana noctiflora, assembly GCA_032618575.1. NCBI lineage: Eukaryota > Viridiplantae > Streptophyta > Magnoliopsida > Solanales > Solanaceae > Nicotiana > Nicotiana noctiflora. The sequence continues at coordinate 35,381 of JASVEL010005819.1, forward strand.
CGGCGACGATTTCGACTATGTAACATGACTGTTATTTTTTTGAGGCGAGGTTCACTTGTGTCCCCGCGGCTACTTATGTCCTGCGGTTCCCTCATTGGGTTGTTCTTCTTTGGAAGAGGCCTTGACGAATAGGCCCAAGTCGCTCACCGTTCCTGGTTTTGCTGATGGTGACTACGATATTTGCTTAGCAATGTTGAGACTGTACTATTCTAGATGGAGATCGTCTGTCGGCTATGCCTCATCAGATCTAGTTCCACTAAAGGTTCCTCGAGGATGTCACCCTCGAACTACTCCCCTACCCTTGTGAGGTAGGTTGGATCTTGTGGCGTTCCTCTAATTCGCTACGCATGGATGATAGCTCTATTTGTTTTGCATTAGCTTTACTGCAGGAGGCCTGCTTGGGTATATCGGGCCTGCAGAGATTTCCAAACGCTCGCTCATGGCTCTGATTAGTGTCCGGTGCTAGGTACGAACGCATGGCCATGTCTCGATCGGGTATCTATCTGAACATCGTTTGAAACGACCTGGAGTCGGTGGGTATGCTTTGTTTAATCCCCTGAAGGCCAGGGTTTTCGTTCATCCGAAATCGGGTACGATCTCATTCGTCCTACCAGGGAACGACAAATGACTTCTTGTGGTATTTCATCATCTCTTTGTTAGGCCTCCGACTTGTCAGGCTCCCCGCTACTATTTTGATGGCTTCGGCGTATATTTCTACGGTGGCATCATCTTGAATGCCGCAGTCTTACTCGGTTCATGCGTAAGCAATGGTGAGCTTATCGGGATCCGAGAAGCTATCATACCCAGAGAGTTGTGGCATTTTGGATTTCTGCGAAATGGGTTTCGAGATATCTTACCTAGGGAAGAATAGTCGCACGAGTCTTTGTTGACCCGAATCGATTCTTTCGTAGAGGCACACAAGCATCTTCGCTATGGTAGGGTCTACCATTGATCCGTTGTCACTTGATATTTTGGGTATTTGCTCGATGAGGGGAGCTGTCTCTGGTGCTGTTGCGCTGGGAGTTCTTGGATGGCTTTCCAATAGGGCAATAGCTAGTTGTTTGCCTGCAACATTTTAATAATAACATGCAGACTAACTTCCTGTTTTTCCCAGGTCACAATTTCTTGAGCTTCCCGTCGAACGCTGTGTCGCTCGCTTTTATCGGTGTGAGGACTTTTTATGACTGGCTCTGCATCCTGTAAGTCTACATCTACCAAAATCGGTTCAGGTGCGTTATCGGGATTTTGTAGTGGTGCTCTGGCTGTCGGGATAGCTATACCATTTTCCCCGCGCTCTTCGAGGCGATCGATCCTGACTCTGTTTATTTAGGTGAACATTTTGACCTGCAATCAAAGGCTCTTCAACAAGAAAAAACATGAAAGATAATATGTGTTTGTGTAATGAAACTAGAAAGGAAATAATCACTATTATTTTTTGCCCCACGGTGGGCGCCAAACTGTTTACTGTGAAAATGGTAGCGATAATAAAATTTATAAAATGGGACTTTAAAAATACATGATCTATTCCCGAGCTAGTTGTTAGAGCAGTTCATGCTAATAATATGGAATTTAATGATGGAGCGCGAGTTAAAATGAGATAACGATCGAACTGAAGGACATGTTACCCATATATATGCTTGTCCGGTGAGGACTTCTGGATCGAATTCGGGGTCGATCTAGAGCTATCAGAGATGGTCGAGGATGGGATAACAGTTGAAGATAAAATTAAATAAAGCTCTTTGTAAACAAAACTAAGTTATACGCTAATGAACAAGCACAAAGGCGATGGATACCGAGGGATACTCGAATTAGTGGGAGCCAATAAGTTTAGAAAGAAGAGAGGGGGAGAGAGAAATATTATTGCATTTATGGAGAAATGGAGCAACATCAGTCCCTTGGTTGTACTTGCACTATGCTTCTGCACCTTATATTCGGATCTTGGAGCTGAGCAGATGTAGATGACGAAGCCTTGCACTAAAAACGTACCAGCATTCCGGATTCAAGCTACCTCCCGTTCATGGTAGTTTAGGACTTCATTTCTGTTTGTGTGAACTTTAAATAGTTATTGTATCTATTCTTCACCTATGTTTGGTAAATCTAAATCGTAATCGCTTATGACTTGTACTACCAGTCCACAAAATCGTTATATTAGATTCTTTTGCAGTCTTCACTAATAATATTGATGATTTCTCATTATCGTTGTAACTTATATTGTTTGGCTAATCTAGCGAGTTGGGTTAGTTGTCATCACGATTTGATAGGATTTGAGTCGTGCCATATATGATCAATCTTTATTGCGGTAATTTTTGTTTATTATTTGTAGTTTTGAACTATCTAAATTTTAAGGTTTATTCATCGTGAATAGCATTTAACCAAGAATTACTAGAGTATTATATATTTCAATACCTGTGAAAATATATTTCTATACTATCTTTGACTAGCAAGCATTAAGTTTATACATAGTGTTTGATACTCATCAGATTGTAATGATCCTGGGTGAGTCCATCATATCTTGACTGCTATTGTCTCTCTCATAATTGCTGGTACGTACCCCAACATGTCTAATGCCACACTGCCCGTGAAATCGAGTTGGAGTCTCAACAATTAAGTTATAAGCAGATAGAGGCACTCTTCCTTTTTTACTTAAAATCAGGGTATACCCGACTAGTTTCACTACTGAAAAATTCACCTATGGCTACGGATGCAAGACCGTTCCAATAGGTAATAAAACCGTTGCCATATATATGCTCTTCCTTTTTTACTTAAAATCAGGGTATACCCGACTAGTTTCACTACTGAAAAATTCACCTATGGCTATGGATGCAAGACCGTTCCAATAGGTAATAAAACCGTTGCCATATATATGTTGCTACGGTTCAGCACCCGTTCCATAAGCTGGCATGGCTATAGAGCTTATGGAACGGTTTTTGGAATGGTTCAGATAACCGTTGCTATAGTAAAGTCTATCGCAACGGTTTTTCCTCTTCCTGTTGGAACGATTATTCTCATCAACTGCAACGGTTACTTTTCGTTACCATAAAAGCAACTGCAACGGTCCATAACCGTTACTATATCTATTAAGCCGTTACATGCATGACAAATATTGCAACGGTTGAATTACCTATTGCAACGGTTTTGAGAAAATTTTGGAACGGTTTATAGGTCATATTGCAACGGTTTGTAGAATAATTTGGAACGATTACAGATTCTATTGCAACGGTTGAACTACCTATGGCAACGGTTGAACTACCTATCGCAACGGTTTTGTTAGCTGTAACAGTTTAATTGAATTGAAAATAGTGTCCTCTGTTGCAATAAACTATAAAACACTAAAAATTATACAAATAACCAAATAAAACTAGTCATAATCCAAATTATCTAACAAGCTAATTAATAATAAATCCATATATAGTGATGAAACCAATAAGTACATACAATTGATCTTTCAAGTCGAAAATTTTAAAATGTTTTGATAACAAACATATATTCTTAGAAACTGCCACATGCAGCTACAATAATCAACAATTCAAAAATCCCTTAAGTAAGATTAAGATCTTCATCGCTGCCTTCATCACTACATCTGCCTTCCATTGCTTCTTCTACTCCACCTACAAAAGAGTATAAATAAAATTGTAAATCTCGTTTCCTTGATATCAAAAACCTCATAAAGGCCTGCATTGCTAAGTTGCTACAACTATGTGTTTATATATTTGAAAATGGAAATAAAAACCCAATTCTTTCACCAATCCAATTAAATATATTATGTTTACATATACTAAAAGGCTTCTTTTTGTTTTTTAACCCAAACAAGTGACTTTGGGAAGATATACTAAGATTCAGAAGAGCTCATATATGGTTGACCAATAGATTATCATAAAGAAGTGAAGATTAAATGGACTTCTAATGCTAGGTCATTAAATACTTGGAGCAAACAAAACACCTAAATCTTAACATCACGGATCAAATGATGGCCAGCTGAACCAAATCCCAAACATAAATAAAGAATACAAAAAACAACAACAACTTTGGGTATTACAAGAATGAACTCCATTAGTATATTAAAGCACTCATTTCAATGCATCAGTTTTTCTAGGATCAGTGAAATCATGTGACAAACAAAGGTTTCTCTTTTAAGGACAAACTTGTCACGACCCAAACCCCGGTCGTGATGGCGCGCAACACAATGCTAGGCAAGCCCGACCGTAACATCTCTTAACCCAGCCAATTATTAATTCCAATTAGTCAAGTTAAACTTAAACAGCAAGTGATCATATCAAAATGGCATTGTAATAGTAAAAGCATACAAATACGGTCCCAACCAAATTGTGGTGTCACGAGACTGAGCCTCTACAGAATAAACATCCTAATACAAACAAAATCTCTACAAGATGGAAACAACAGAATGATAAAGAAGGAGAAAACAGGTTTTGCGGACGCCTGCAGCTACCTCGTAATCTCCGCAAAAGTAGATAAGGATCAACAGCTACAACAACCCAACCGCTCTCGGGCACCTGTGAATCTGTACAAAAAGTGCAGGAGAGTGGGGTGAGTATATTTCAACTCAGTGAGAAATAATAATAAGTAATTACTGAAAATAAGAACTCATGTACTATTACTAAACTAAGGCAAACCCCCACAGGTAAGTCATCACTATAATGAGTACTCTGATCTTCAGTCCGCATCTACCTCAACAAGGTCCCACACTGACCAAATCCTCACTCATACCGCTATGGTGTACAGCCATATCATTGTATGAAGATATATACATATGCCTATAATGTATAAGGATATTGATAAGTATAATGCTGTGGCGTGCAGCCCGCTCCATTTAACGTCAACGTCGCTTACTGGGGGTATATAAAGACTTCGGAGGGGTCCCTAGGCCCAGGCGCTATGATACTGCAGCGTGCAGCCCGATCCACACATATATTACTGCGGTGCATAGTCCGATCCAATATATATATATATATATATATATATAACTATACTACTGCGGCGTGCAGCCTGATCCCACAATATACACCAGTGCTCACTGAGAATGTGTGCACACTCAGACTCCGAAGGGGCTCCTACAGCCCAAACGCAATAATACTGCGGCGTGCAGTCTGATCCAACATATATACTCTTGCGGCGTGCAGCCCGATCCAATATATATACTTCTGTGGCGTGTAGCCCGATCCGATATATATACTATTGTGGCGTGCAGCCCGATCCGATATATATACTACTGCGGCGTGCAGCCCGATCCAATATATATACTGCTGCGGCGTGCATTCCTATCCGATATATATACTGCTGCAGCGTGCAGCCCGATCCGATATATATACTGCTGTGGCGTGCAGCCCGATCCAATATATATACTGCTGCAGCGTGTAGCCCGATCCAATATATATACTGTTGTGGCGTGCAGCCCGATCCAATATAGGTATATATATATATATATATATATATATATATATATATATATATATATATATATATAATAATCATAACGGGTCCTCGACCCTGTCCTTATTAGTATAGGATTGGCCTGTTAGGCCCACTCAGCTAAATCAGGGAATTTCCACCCTAAGAAATCTATCTCTCATAGTACACATCAAGTACTGGTTCTTAATATGCTATTCAGCTAATTTTACGGTTGAGTGTAAGTTTCCAACATGATATAGGGGTCGCCTAGCTCTACAGGTCCCCTAATGGTCTACAGATCGGCACAAGGCCAAAAACATGGCTATTAGACCATTTGCACAGTTATAATCTCATTATCAGTCACAATACACGATACACTATTAGTCGAAAAGGACCAAGTCCAATTCCCCAATCACAATGTCACCACGCCCGTCACAAGACGCGTGTCTCATCTCAACAGAGCACTGTGAAGTGCTAGTATGGGGTTTGAAACCCTCAGTACATTACTTACTATCATCACTCACCTCGAACAGGTAGAAGCCTCAGTTTGCCTTGCGCTTGCCTCGCAAATCAATCTCCTCGGATGCCAAATCTCCGATGATAACCCGATGAACTCCCAGCAATTTCTCGTCCAAATCGCCCAATTCGCCTCTCAAACCGAGCCCTAATGTTTTTGTAATTTCTGAAATTTTACCCCTTCTGTTATCTTTATCACATGCGCGATTTCTGCTCCTGCGGACAAAAATCCGCCTCTGCGATAACGCTTCTGCGACCAAATGGTCGCTTCTGCGAAACCCAGGCCTAATTGGCCACTTCCGCTTCTGCGATACAAGGACCGCTTCCGCGTGTCAGCTCCTGCAGAAACACCTACACTCATGCGGGCCTTACCGCTTCTGCGCATCAGAGTCCACTTCTGCGGACTCGCTTAGGTGACAAGTCTTCCGCTTCTGTGGATCCTCACATGACGAGCCCAGACCGCTTCTTCGGTCTTATCTTCCACACCAGCGGTGCCGCCCCTGTGGACCATAATCTACCTCAGTGAACCCCAGCGCTTCTGCGCTCGCCTTTCTGCTACTGCGGTCTCGCTCCTGCGCCCCCATTTCCACAGGAGCGAAAATAACAGAACCAGCAAATCTTCAACCTGCAATTTCCATGTTTTTATCCCGTTTAACCTCCCGAAACCACCCCGAGTCCCCTGGGACCCAAACAAAAGCCACAAACATACTCCATAGCACCATGCGAACTTGCTCCAATGATAAAAACACATACTTTAACATGAAATAACAATGAATTCAAGCAATTTAATCCTAAGTTTTCATTCAAGCTCCCGCAACCGACATTCGATCAAATATCCGACCAAACGACCTACGAATGACCTGAAATTTTGCAGGCACATGCAAAATCACCTAACGGAGCTAGTGCAACTATCGGAATTCAATTTCGACTCCCGGATCAAAATCTCACCTATCGATCGGATACCGCCAAAATTCAACTTTAGCCAATTCAAGCCTAAAACTATATCGGACCTCCAAATTCACTTACGATAGCTCTCCTAGCTTATAAATGACCTCCCGGAGCTGACCAAATCATCAGAATTCGATTCTGAGCTCTCTAATCCACAAGTCAACATCCAGTTGACTTTTCTCAACTATTCCTTCTTCTAAGAGACTATTTGTCTCAATTTCAACCAAACTCAACCCGGTTTGACTCAAACTTACCCAACATGCATATTACAACATTAACAAGTAGATAGCGGGGATAATAGGGTGATAACTCACATGATGACGGGCCGGGTCGTCACATTCTCCCCAACTTAAGAAAACGCTCGTCCTCGAGCAGACCAAGAGGTTTACAGGAAGTAACCCAATAGCTGAATGACCTTACCAAGCATATATTCGGGGCAATCCCACGTTACCCTATCTCATATAAGTCCGGTGACATAGTATAGCTAAATTTCCACAGTCTATCTTAACCATAAACCACATTGCACTTTTTGAAATCATATACCAAATTTGAATCCCACATCTATACTCAGAGTACACACGATTCAAATGTAATAGCCAACTCGCCACTCCGGGTGATCACATGATGTATCAAACCACCCAATCGCACGATACGATAATCTCTAATCATGAAAACGGACCACAATAACCAAATACCAGCAGAAAGAACCTTTCTCATTAGCTAGAGTCTTATTCCAACACCTTCATATCTTGCCCACGGTAACTGAAGCACGCGATATAACGAACCCATCTCTCAGGTCAACCATTCATGAATCCATTTCCCTTTTAATTGATACTACAACAAAATTAGGAGCCAAATCTCTATATTACCTTTCTAACAACTTAAGATCAAATATCCTCATACTCATTAATGACACAAGCGATCATTTCGATTATAACACACCACACTGGTGATATGACACCTCAACACTGGCCTAAGCCGCGACGAGCACAACACAGGCTCCAATAAGAATGATCTGAACACACTCGAATCATGACAACAAACTCACACAAAGAGCTATAATTCAAATTCCTCAATACCATCACAACACATAACTGAGATCTCGTCTCACATCATAGAATTAGAGTACCTGAATCCTCTTCAAAAGGTCATAACATCACGTGGCCTTGCCACAACTCATAATTCTATCCAAACACTATTACTCATGGAGCACCTCAAGTCACCATGCTCAAAACGGTCAGCCACACACATATCTAGGTCTCAACCCAAGCGATCAATCACACCTGCGGTGACACAATGATATATGCATACAAAACCTAAAAGGACACAACCGACGTGCTATTCCCCGAGCGATGCCTAATACGGACTATTCCTCACAAGCTAGGGAGTATTGTCTACAAAGTAACATATAGGAAGCTATATTTTCCCAATCACACTATTGCGGCGCGCAACCCGTTCCAATAACATACCCGTGGCAGCGTGCCACCCGATCCGGATACCATACCTGTGGCGGCGTGCCACCCAATCCTGATGCCATACATGTGGTGGAGTGCCACCTGATCCAAATAGTATACCTGTGGCGACGTGCCACCCGATCCACGAATACATCTAGCAAAGGGAATGCACATTGAGTCAAGTAGCTCATCGCAACAAACATATACATATTGCCTCAAGCTCGGCCACATGAAATGCATCCGACAAAGTTCCTCAATACTAGAGCTAAATCAATGGTAGATACATCTACACTGACATTCGCCACGAAGGCCCAACTGACAAAGCAATACCTACCAGTCGTCCGCTGGCCGTAGGGTACATCTACCCTGCTGGAGCATGATCTGATGCACTCTGCCACATAGTTGTGACATTTTCCTGACATAGTCCATATCACATTAGTCTAGACAACCTAACTTATGACAACCAGTCTACAATCATATATCATTATTCCAATTCATCACATCAAGTAACGAGACAACCACTAGGGCTCCCAATTTCCGATAACCGTTAAACGGTGCCGATACACTCGACATACCACCACTGCATAGGTGGATTACAAAACTTCTAGTCTCTAACACATATATAACACATGGATCACTATGCCTGATCCCACTTTCCACCGTACGAACACGTAACACACATCAAGCATCCATTCATACCACGTACGCCATTTAGAAATTTCCCTATGCCAACAACAACTCAATCATCACTGTACATCCAACAGGAGGATACCACAATACCACTAGATATTATCAGTTTACATCACCTTGCCCTTTTGACCATATACTCTGCCAAATCACTTGGATAGCAGTACTAGTTTCCTTAATCACCAGGAAGCTTGATTCTCAGATTATCTGCAGCTGCCCACGCTACTTGGGAATTCTAATGACTTTCCATATAATATGAACAAATCTCAAAGCCTTGAGTATGCTTATCAACTTTCCATAACGCATCGCATATACGATACCTCACTGAGACAACATGGAATTCATATTCCTTTCCTACGCCGCGAACATCGGCGCACTCAACTAGTCAAAAACTTTCATGATCCCATATACAGAAAAATCATTGCCCATTCCATGCTTCGCATACCGATAGGAATATAGTCATTTTCAAACCATGATAAAACACATCACAACTCTTTCCTCCCATTCATTGCATAAGCTTAACTGCCAGGACTGAGTCCTTTTACCCACATCGAGCTACGCAACTTCCAGCACATCAAGGGCTTTGTTGCACCATAACCGCAAGGCTCATTACCTCGAACACACACCAGGAGTTACTCGTTCCCTTTTCATACCGTTCCAATTTACTAACAAGTTGTTCCATTTACCTAGTTTCCTTTCTGATTCATCTTTAATTGAATATTAGCCTTTACTGTAGCACCATAATACATCAACTCCCGTGACCACACGAGACTCGTACCTAAGACCACACCGTCTAAGACTCACAGGCCGCTAAATACTCCCTGTGATGTTTCCCCGAGGTACCACAATCTACAATACTTTACCTTCAAGAACATCCTGCAATTTTTTTGAATTCGTTATCATTGCTCTCTAATATAGACACATAGAATCTCATCATCCACATAACATATCGAAAGTCTCGATTTCTTCTAACGAAACCATGGTCTCTAGCCACGTACCCAATCTTAAGACACCTTACCGTTACAAGCAAAATCTTGAACACCGTAAAACCATTCTCGGGCATCATTCACCCTCAACCGGTTATAATTCAACTGCCTTATTATACAGAACCACTCGTGCCTTACTAGAACTCTGACACCGCAGAACATGATTACATTCAGATACAATTAGCTACCTTTCATTTCTATACACCGAACATTCTTTACCAATATAAAATCAAAACATCCTAGTATTTCTTCACATCTACGAAGCACCATAACCTTTATCAAAATTACCCAACATATCCAGAGACAGGACCAACATAGCACACAACAGTGCAATCAGCTAGTCAACAGCAACCTCCCCAACTTAGCTCGAAGCCATATACGTCAAGGCACTTTTAGCCCCTCACAACATTCTTACTCAATTGATGCCACAATGTTCTAATTAGATTAAACTCAAGTCATTTACAAGCTTCGGCGGAGATTCGAATCATCACACACCTTAACTCTTTTGCAACTCTTGCATTTATACACACACCATTTAATCTTATTCTCCATGTGACAGAATTATTTTCTAAGCCCCAAATTTTCCATAAATTTTGTAAGGCCCCGTAAAATTTTTGTGCATAAAACCTAGTAGATGTGGTGTCATGGTCCGAATAATGTTTTAGGAATGCGTAGAATTCTTCGCGGCGAGCTTGCGAGCCGCTGTTCGGACCCTTGGTAGTGATTTAAGTTTCAAAAATGTAGAGAAATAATTTTTCCGAAAAAAAAAAAAATGTCAAATATGCGGTCAAGAATGCGACCGCAAACCTGACATGCGGACCGCATTCTTGCCGCAAAACGTTCCAGTGAGTTGCCCAAAATTGTGTCAAAAGTGCGGTCGATATGCGATCGCATGTCAAATCTGCGGTGCACTTTGCGACCGCAGAATCAACATGCGGTCCGCATAGTGACCGCATTCCTTAACAGAACCTGTGTAAATTTTTTAGCCATTCTGCGGTCACTATGCGGACCGCATGTTGATTCTGCGGTCGCATAGTGCACCGCATATTCGACCCCGGCCCAGATTTTTGTAACATTTTGACCCGATCTCTTCTTTAATATAACGCCTTTCACCCTCATTTTCTCAAATCATTTTACCAAAATTAGAGAGAGAAGAGAGGGTTTTTAGAGAGAGAAGTTCTTCATCTTGAAAGATTGTTCCAATCATCTTAATTCAAAGTGATTCTAGGGCAAGGATTCAACTTCCCCAATATTTTCAAGGTAAAAACCCTAACTATTTTCTTTGATTTTCAGTCTTAAATTTGGGTAAAGAGAGGTTTTCATATAATAGCTTTTGGAAAATGGAATTTTATACTCATGCATGATTATTGATCTTGATTTTTAGTAAAACAAAAGAAGTAAGTAGAAGTAAGAGTCTTCAAGAACAAGGTTGGCAAGAATAGGATATCTTGGGTAAGCATAAAGTAGAAAGTTAACGGAAGAAAACTCATCACCAGGTATGTATGGCTAATTTTGATTCTTGTGAAATCGCCCTTATGTGTAAAAAAAATTGTTTGGCATGTGTTGATTTGAGAAATTGTATGTGATTATTTGATGTTGTTGTTGGATATTCAAAGTTGTTGTTGAACTATGAGTGTTGTGGTATGAAATATGAACCGAAAGGTAAATGAGAGTTGAATTGGGTAAAGAATTTGTGAATAATGATTATGATGGCCTATATGGCACCTTGTGGAAAAGAAAATGAAACACTTGAGAATTGGTTTATTGTGGAAAGAGATGAAACACTTGAATTATGGAAAATTGTTGAATATACATGTGTGAATATTCTTGAATGTGGAAATATTGTAACTTGGTTGTGATATTGGCTTGAGAAGTAATTGAGAACATGAAACAATGTGCAAGTTGCTTATTTGAACTTGTTGAAACTGTGTGTAGTACCTTATCTGCTGTTTGAAATTGTTGTGTTTTCAACTGTAAGGCGGGGTCGTGTCGCGCGCCGCGACGTGGTGAAATAAGGTGTGGGTTGGGGTGATAAGGGTGGCCGAGGTAATAAGGGTGGACGAGGTAATAAGGATGGAAAGCGATCAAAATCGCAAATGAAATTGATACAAAATCATTGATATGAAATTGTGAAAGGAGACAGCAGGAGAGTTTGCAACCTGTGGGGCACCGATTGCCCCTATGTTTGACTACTTGCAATTTATGTGGTTGATTGGTTGTTGTTCTATTTGTTGACCTTAAACGTGCTTGTGTTGAGGCTTATCTGAAATGAGTAAAAGGTTGGAAACATGGTTAGTTAGCTTAATTGACTTCTTGATGTAATCTATTGACTGTCTTAACACGGTGATTCTTGTTTAATGGATTGAGTTTACTTGGGACAAAGTTTGTCCATACATACCAGTACAATTCAAGTGTACTGACGTCTCTTTTGCCGGGGACGCTACATTCGTGTTATGATTGTAGGTGGATCAGTAGCAGGCACTTCAGCTCATCGGCAGTAGTATCCTTCTCCTTCCACTGTCCGTTTTGGTGAGCCCTTTCCTTCCTCGGGGCCCAGTGTGGCTCATGCCACTTTTATTTCAGACTTTCTTTTGGATTTTTGTAAGGTATAGCCGGAGCCTTGTTACCGGCAAGTATTGTATTTCCCTTTTTGTATCCTAGAGGCTCCGTAGACATGTAAACCGTGGGATTGTGGCCTATGTATATGTATGGGGCGTTGTAAATATAAATTATGAACTTGTTAGTAAATAAATCACATGGTTATGTTTATGCATTATGAAATCAGTCATTGTTGGCAAAATATTTGGTTAATGAGAAACAATCAACACAGGGTTAACGCGTGGGAATGAAAGGCACCCAGGTCCGCTTGACTGGGGCAACTCGGTCAGGCGCCGGTCATGTCCCTCGATTTGGGGCGTGACAAACTTGGTATCAGAGCATATGGTTTTTAAAGTGTCCTAGGATGTCTCGGAGCCGTGTCTAGTAGTGCCCTTCTTATAGGTGTGTTGTCGACCACATCATATAAGTAGGGGGCTACACGGACATTTAGGAATATTACCCTTCTTCAACACTCCAAATCGTGCAATAAAGCTTGACTATAAGATTGTTTTGTAACCCGTGCGTTGAGATTCAAGGTAAGTTTAAATGCTCTTTCGTCTATTTTATGTAGTGTTGTCATATGTCATGACCAATAGGAAAAGACATGGGTGTTATGGAGATTGCACATGTATCTTGTTGAATAAACCGTATGAATATATATAGTATAAGTACATAGTACTACAAGTATACTTTATTTGGGGAAAGGATTAGAAGTGATTACCCGCACGAAGAGGCATTGATTTGATGATTGATATGTAAGCTTAAATAGCAAGCGTGGTTAGTGCAAGAAGTATATAATTGATCGTAAGATGTGAAAGAATATTGGTTATATAAGCATGTGATATATGAGAGAATGACTAAGAGATTAATGGGGAGAGTGTAAGTCTCTCATATGAGGTAAAAAGTTATGAAATGAGACTCAATTGAACCCTAGGTGAGAAGACCCTTGTCTTACGAACGTTATAAGGACCCAGAAATGTACGAAGTTGCGTTACACTCATAAAGGATATACGAGGGGACTTGGAATCCCATACCTGCGTGGCTGAATAGGAGGAGGGAACTTATGAGATCATTACTATGGTGACTTAAACTTTCCTAATAGTCGAGTATGCATATAAGAGGGATAGATATATGAGGCATTTGTCCCTAAAGTTTCTAAACTCAAGACTTGTGTCGAGATCCAGGACATTTTCCCCATGTGGGAGAGGGAGGACCATCGTGAGGCCACTTAAATACAATGAAACAAGAGCGAGACCATGTAGCTATGATATTTGAATATTTTGGTGAAGACATGTATGGTCTAGAAAAGAGATTAAGGAATGTAAATTCTTCACGCATGGCAATGTGACCGATAGGGTCAACGATTCTAGAAAATAATAGTATGTTTGTAAAGAGACTTTTACTTGTCATAAGGTCAGGAGAAATGGGACCCAAGGAGGTACCATATGTCAAATGTGAAAGATTGTGAGTTCCTAGAATCGCCGAATCATAGATTTGTGATTTAAACAAAGTTTCGGGATACTAAGAAAGCCAAAACGAGTGAGAGAAATGAATGTGTTGCCACAACAACCCAAGATGGTAATTGGGGCTTGATAGAGAGCCTCTAAAGAGCCTTACAAATAGATAAGTGTTAAATGATGTTCAGACGAACACTCCTTGCTATATATGTCCCAATAAGAGTTAAGAGGTGAGCCGGATGGAATGCCTAAGGTAAGAGACCACGTAATATATGGAAGAGTGTGTGGCTATTCACTAACTAGGAAGAATGAGGTGAGAAGAAATGGGGAGAAAACCTTTAAATTGAGATGGTCATGGTTATTTAAAATAATTTTTGCATCGGAATGGTGGACTCACTTAGGGCACAAGTGTTAATAAAAGTTATAAGGGATTAACCGCGATGCAACCGACTTGGATGACACGAATATCGACTAAAGGGGTCTAGAGATAGTTCATGTCTACACACAATGGGAAGCGAGGTTATCGTTGGTGAAGTTGTGGTACTGTAAAATGATTAAACAAGACATAATGATTTTTCAAATTCACAGGAGACAGACAAATGTGTGGAACAATAAAGCTATTAATTATGCACTATCCGCAAAAAAAAGATGGGAATGAAAGGTTCGGAATGGATTGAAAGAGGATGAAAACTCGTGATAGACTAGACGTGTTTGGCATGATAACTCTTAAGCGGCAATATCAGGGAACTTTATTGGTAACTATAACATGGGGAATAAGGCGAGTTACTCATCCGAGATAGAATCAAGTGGACTAAGCCTTACACTTAAGAGTAAAACCAAAAGTTGTTGTTGAAGTATTGAGGAGGATTTAAAGTTTCAGAGAATACCCTTCTCGGGCTAGTGACCCTTCCTAAGTCATATGCATATAAAGGTTGTTGATATACGTTTTGAGAGGTGTTTAACCGTAATGAGGGATTGTAGGAAATTTCACAGGGGAAGTAGTGCAGTTTCTTAAAGTCTATAATGCACATATGGGGAGAAGAGGTTGGTTAAGAAAAGTTAGAGCACAATGCTACTTTACATTCGATACAATGCCGTGCAAGTTAGTGTTATTCGGGGTATATGTGCAAGTTAGCCAGTGCTATTCATTCGAGATAGGAGGTCATATGAGAAAACTCACTCAGTAATGCCTTTTGTTAAGAATCGTAAGAGTTAGTAGAAATGGTTCAGATGGGGTCGTAACTATATCAAGGAAATTATAGTAGAACTAAATTCGTGGAAGGTCTTATGTAAGAGGGATATAATAAAGATGTTCCGCTAATGATGTAAAGTGTTAAGGTGATAGTTATGCCTCCAGGGTTGGTTTGGGGTGTGTGTTAATGCAACACAGAAAGGTTATAGCGTATACTTCGAGATAACTCAAAAAAAAAAAAAAAAAAATCACGAGAAGAATTATCCGACACATGATTTGGAGCTCGCGGCAGTTGTGTTTGCTTTGAAATATGGCGGTATTTTCTTTATAGGGTTCGTGTAGATGTGTTTTCAGACCACAAGAGCCTCCAGTATTTGTTCAAATGGAAGGAGTTGAATCTAAGATAGCGGCGGTGGTTAGAATTGCTCAAGGACTATGATATGAACATATTGTACCATCCAGGGAAGGCAAATGTGGTAGCCGATGCTCTTAGTCGGAGATCCATGGGTAGTTTGGCTCATTTGGGTGTGGATCAGAGACACCTGGCTCGAGAGGTTTACCAATTAGCCAGTTTGGGGGTTCGTAGCTCGGCGTCAGACGAGGGGGATATTTTGGTGTATAATGGAGTAGAATCATCATTGGTCGCCGAAATCAAAGAAAAACAGTTCATGGATCCAGCATTAGTTCGGGTAAAGGAAGCAGTTCTGAATGACAAGACCTCAACATTTGTACACAGCAGCAAAGATGGTGTAATGCGGTGTCAAGGCAGATTATGTGTTCCGGACGTGAACGAACTTCGGGAAAAGGTAATGGCAGAGGCACATATTTCTAGATATTTTGTACAACTAGGTTCCACGAAAATGTATCATTACCTTAAGGAGATTTATTGGTGGAACGGTATGAAAAGGGATATAGAAAGCTTTGTAGCTAAATGTCCGAACTGTCAACAAGTGAAGGCCGAGCATCAACGGCCCGGTGGATTAACTCAGATTATAGAAATACCAAGGTGGAAATGGGAGATGATCAATATGGATTTCGTGGTGGGGTTACCTCGCACTCAGCGTAAGTTTGACTCAATATAGGTGATAGTGGATCGACTCACCAAATCAGCTCACTTCCTGCCTGTCAAGTCCACTGACACCGCAGAGCAATATGCAAGATTGTACATCAAGGAGATAGTAAAACTTCATGGCACTCCACTTTCTATTATCTCGGATCGTGGGGCTCAGTTCACAGCTAACTTTTGGAAGAAGTTTCAGCAAGGTTTGGGAACTCAGGTGAATCTCAGCACAGCTTTCCATCCACAGACCGATGGACAGGCCGAGCGGACCATTCAAACGCTTGAAGATACATTGCGGGCTTGTGTCTTAGATTTTAAAGGTAATTGGGATGAACACTTGCCACCGATAGAATTTGCTTACAATAATAGCTATCAAGCTAGCATTCAGATGGCCCCATTTGAGGCATTGTACGGGAGAAGATGTAGATCGCCAATTGGGTGGTTTGAGGCAGGTGAAACGGAATTGCTAGGGCCAGATATGGTGTACAAAGCTATGGGAAAGGTCAAGGTTATTCAGGAGAGAATGAAAACAGCACAGAGTCGTCAACAGTCCTATGCGGACGTTCGTCGAAGGGATTTAGAGTTTCAAGTCGATGATTGGGTGTTCTTGAGGGTATCTCCTATGAAGGGGAGTCATGCGATTCGGAAAGAAAGGGAAATTGAGTCCTAGGTATGTTGGTCCATATCGGATCGTTCAAAGGATTGGTCAAGTTGCTTATAGGCTAGAATTGCCTCTTGAGATGTCATCGGTGCACTCGGTATTCCATGTGTCCATGTTGAAGAAAGTGATTGGAAATCCATCCGCAATCATGTCAGTCGAGGCTATTGAGGTTAATGAAAATTTGTCATATGAAGAAGTTCCAGTTGCCATTCTTGATAGGCAAGTCCGTAAGTTGAGAAATAAGGAAGTTGCCTCTGTTAAAGTATTGTGGCAAAGTCAACAAGTTGAGGAGGCCACATGGGAAGTAGAGAAAGAGATGAAGGAAAAGTACCCCCATTTGTTTGATCAAGCTTAGAAGAAATTAGGCGATCCTTCTACTTCTAGTAACTGTCATCTTGTCCAAGTTGTTTCCCTCTTAGTGTTAGTAAAAGCCTCCTCCATTTTGTAAAGAGTTATGTGTTAAGTAAGCGACTAATAGTAAGTGTAGATTGGTAGTGGTTTGTTTGTGTGTACATGTTGTGTTAAAATGGTTGAATAAGGAAAGGACTCATTGAAGTGACTAGTTTATGTGCAATAGTAACGATGTGATAAAATGTGTGCATTTGTTGAGGCAAGAAAGTATATACAAGTTGTGAAAAGTGTTGTATTTGTGTATTGTTGTTTGGTAATGTGTTTCGGGGGCCCTCTGACAGGTGGATATGTCCATAATACAAAGGAAACTCCGGCGAAATTTTTCTAAAATATAAGAGTTAGTCAAAATTTTGATAGCTTGCATATCATGTCTTTCAAAACTCATTTATTTCAAAATCCTCATTCGAGGACGAATGATCTTAAGGGGGGAGGATGTAAGGCCCCGTAAAATTTTTGTGCATAAAACCTAGTAGATGTGGTGTCATGGTCCGAATAATGTTTTAGGAATGCGTAGAATTCTTCGCGGCGAGCTTGCGAGCCGCTGTTCGGACCCTTGGTAGTGATTTAAGTTTCAAAAATGTAGAGAAATAATTTTTCCGAAAAAAAAAAAAATGTCAAATATGCGGTCAAGAATGCGACCGCAAACCTGATATGCGGACCGCATTCTTGCCGCAAAACGTTCCAGTGAGTTGCCCAAAATTGTGTCAAAAGTGCGGTCGATATGCGATCGCATGTCAAATCTGCGGTGCACTTTGCGACCGCAGAATCAACATGCGGTCCGCATAGTGACCGCATTCCTTAACAGAACCTGCGTAATTTTTTGAGCCATTCTGCGGTCACTATGCGGACCGCATGTTGATTCTGCGGTCGCATAGTGCACCGCATATTTGACCCCGGCCCAGATTTTTGTAACATTTTGACCCGATCTCTTCTTTAATATAACGCCTTTCACCCTCATTTTCTCAAATCATTTTACCAAAATTAGAGAGAGAAGAGAGGGTTTTTAGAGAGAGAAGTTCTTCATCTTGAAAGATTGTTCCAATCATCTTAATTCAAAGTGATTCTAGGGCAAGGATTCAACTTCCCCAATATTTTCAAGGTAAAAACCCTAACTATTTTCTTTGATTTTCAGTCTTAAATTTGGGTAAAGAGAGGTTTTCATATAATAGCTTTTGGAAAATGGAATTTTATACTCATGCATGATTATTGATCTTGATTTTTAGTAAAACAAAAGAAGTAAGTAGAAGTAAGAGTCTTCAAGAACAAGGTTGGCAAGAATAGGATATCTTGGGTAAGCATGAAGTAGAAAGTTAACGGAAGAAAACTCATCACCAGGTATGTATGGCTAATTTTGATTCTTGTGAAATCGCCCTTATGTGTAAAAAAAATTGTTTGGCATGTGTTGATTTGAGAAATTGTATGTGATTATTTGATGTTGTTGTTGGATATTCAAAGTTGTTGTTGAACTATGAGTGTTGTGGTATGAAATATGAACCGAAAGGTAAATGAGAGTTGAATTGGGTAAAGAATTTGTGAATAATGATTATGATGGCCTATATGGCACCTTGTGGAAAAGAAAATGAAACACTTGAGAATTGGTTTATTGTGGAAAGAGATGAAACACTTGAATTATGGAAAATTGTTGAATATACATGTGTGAATATTCTTGAATGTGGAAACATTGTAACTTGGTTGTGATATTGGCTTGAGAAGTAATTGAGAACATGAAACAATGTGCAAGTTGCTTATTTGAACTTGTTGAAATTGTGTGTAGTACCTTATCTGCTGTTTGAAATTGTTGTGTTTTCAACTGTAAGGCGGGGTCGTGTTGCGCGCCGCAACGTGGTGAAATAAGGTGTGGGTTGGGGTGATAAGGGTGGCCGAGGTAATAAGGGTGGTCGGGGGCAATAAGGATGGAAAGCGATCGAAATCGCTATTGAAAATTGATACAAAAATCAATGATGTGAAATTGTGAAAGGAGACAGCAGGAGAGTTTGCAACCTGGGGGCACCGATTGCCCCTATGTTTGACTACTTGCAATTTATGTGGTTGATTGGTTGTTGTTCTAATTGTTGACCTTGAACGTGCTTGTGTTGAGGCTTATCTGAAATGAGTAAAAGGTTGGAAACATGGTTAGTTAGCTTAATTGACTTCTTGATGTAATCTATTGACTGTCTTAACACGGTGATTCTTGTTTAATGGATTGAGTTTACTTGGGACAAAGTTTGTCCATACATACCAGTACAATTCAAGTGTACTGACGTCCCTTTTGCCGGGGACGCTACATTCGTGTTATGATTGTAGGTGGATCAGTAGCAGGCACTTCAGCTCATCGGCAGTAGTATCCTTCTCCTTCCACTGTCCGTTTTGGTGAGCCCTTTCCTTCCTCGGGGCCCAGTGTGGCTCATGCCACTTTTATTTCAGACTTTCTTTTGGATTTTTGTAAGGTATAGCCGGAGCCTTGTTACCGGCAAGTATTGTATTTCCCTTTTTGTATCCTAGAGGCTCCGTAGACATGTAAACTGTGGGATTGTGGCCTATGTATATGTATGGGGCGTTGTAAATATAAATTATGAACTTGTTAGTGAATCAATCACATGGTTATGTTTATGCATTATGAAATCGGTCATTATTGGTAAAATATTTGGTTAATGAGAAACAATCAACACAGGGTTAACGCGTGGGAATGAAAGGCACCCAGGTCCGCTTGACTGGGGCAACTCGGTCAGGCGCCGGTCATGTCCCTCGATTTGGGGCGTGACAAATTTTGATAGAGTTTCCTCTGTAATTTGGCCTATCCACCTGCCAGCGAATCACCAAAATCATCCTAACAATACATCTGCAGCTCGACGATACATCATAGTGCACATTAACAACATACATCTCTATACTACACAATTACATCATCATCTTTAGTACATGAACATGCGCTGCACCTGCTCAAATCATACACATATACCTTTCACCATGATACACCTAGCACAACCAATTTGGTCTTCCTGCGTCTGAACACATACTACCACACGTAATGCACTTTACCTTTCCACCAAGGAACATGAACGTACTCACCGCACCCATAGCTAGGGCTATGTAACAGATCACAATAAGGATTGAATGCATTGCAGCTCACCCATTATCAAACTGCCATTTTCACAATTAAGATCAATACTGATCGCATGAATTTCAAAATACCAGCTCGCAAAATTAGCACCTCGGTGCTCTAGCCATAGACAAGGATCCGGCCTCAAGTCCTCCAGATCGGCCCAACATGAACTTTCACAGAGATTATATCTCGTCCTTCGATTGGGGAATCATAAGTCGTCAAGGCAAATTTATCACTAAGCACTCGAATGCGCACATCAATATGCAGAAGGAATTTCAAGAATCATACCTTAAGCTGAATCAAGTATGCACGATAAGAATTTCAAGAATTGAAACTTTCCTAAACGGTTTGCAGCCTCCTGAAGATAAGTACAGGCGTCCCCGTACCAATCCACGAGTCTCTACTAAACCGGCTCATGACTCGCGAGACCTATTAACCTAGGCTCTGATACCAACTTGTCACGACCCAAACCCCAGTCGTGATGGCGCTCAACACAATGCTAGGCAAGCCCGACCATAACATCTCTTAACCCAGCCAATTATTAATTCCAATTAATCAAGTTAAACTTAAATAGCAAATGATCATATCAAAATGGCATCGTAATAGTAAAAGCATACAAATACGGTCCCAACCAAATCGTGGTGTCACGAGACTGAGCCTCTAAAGAATAAACATCCTAATACAAACAAATATCTACAAGATGGAAACAACAGAATGATAAAGAAGGAGAAAATAGGTTCTGCAGACGCCTGCAGCAACCTCGTAATCTCCGCAAAAGTAGATAAGGATCAGCAGCTACAATAACCCAACTGCTCTCGTGCACCTGTGAATCTGCACAAAAAGTGCAGGGGAGGGGGTGAGTATATTTCAACTCTGTGAGTAATAATAATAAGCAATAACTGAAAATAAGAACTCATGTACTATCACCAAATAGTTCTAAGGCAAACCCCTACAGGTAAGTCATCACTACAATGAGTACTCTGATCTCCAGTCCACATCTACCTCAACAAGGTCCCACACTGACCAAATCCTCACTCGTACCGCTACGGTGTACAGCCATATCAATGTATGAAGATATATACATATGCCTATAATGTATGAGTACATAAGTATGACTAAGGATATGGATAAGTATAATGCTGCGGCGTGCAGCCCGCTCAAAAACATATACCACTGCGGCACGTAGCCCGCTCCATTTAACTTCGACGGCGCTCACTAGGGGTGTATACAGACTTCAGAGGGGCTCCCTAGGCCCAAGCGCTATGATACTGCAGCGTGCAGCCCGATCCACACATATATTACTGCAGCGTGCAGTCCGATCCAATATATATATATATACATATACATATATATATATATATATATATATATATATATATATATATATATATATATATATATATATATATATATATATATATATGCGCGCGCGTGCGCCCGATCCCATAATATACACGGCGCTCACCGAGAATGTGTGCGGACTCGGACTCCGAAGGGCTCCTAAAGCCCAAGCGCAATAATACTGCGGTGTGCAGTCCGATCCAACATATATACTACTACGGCGTGCAGCCCGATCCAATATATATACTGCTGCGGCATGCAGCCCAATCTGATATATATATTGCTACAGTGTGCAGCCCAATCCGATATATATACTGCTGCGGCGGGCAGCCCGATCCAATATATATATTGCTGCGGCGTGCAGCCCGATCCGATATATATACTGCTGCGGCGTGCAACCCGATCCAATATATATACTGCTGCGGTGTGTAGCCCAATCCAATATATATACTATTGTGGCGTGCAACCCGATCCAATATAGGTATATATATGTATATATATAAATAATACCTCATAACGGGTCCTCGACCCTATCCCAATAGGATTGGCCTTTTAGGCCCACTCAGCTCATTCAGGGAATTTCCACCCTAAGAAATCTATCTCTCACAGTACATATCAAGTACTAGTTCGTAATATGCTTTTCAGCTAATTTTACGGCTGAGTGTAAGTTTCCAACATGATATAGGGGTCGCCTAGCTCTACAGGTCCCCTAATGCTCTACAGATTGGCACAAGGCCCCAAACATGACTATTAGCCCATTTGCACAGTTATAATCTCATTATCTGTCACAATACACGATACACTATTAGTTAGAAAGGACCAAGTCCAATTCCCCAATCACAATGTCACCACGCCCGTCACAAGACGCGTGTCTCATCTCAACATAGCACTACGAAGTGCTAGTACGGGATTTCAAACCCTCAGTACATTACTTACTATCACGAGTCACCTCGAACCGGTAGAAGTCTCAGTCCGCCTTGTGCTTTCCTCACAAATCAATCTCCTCGGATACCAAATCTCCGATGATAACCCAATGAACTCCCAGCAATTTCTCGTCCAAATCGCCCAATTCGCCTCTCAAAACCGAGCCCTAATAGTTTTGTAACTTCTGAAATTTTACTCCTTCTGTTATCTTTATCACATGCACGATTTCCGCTCCTGCGGACAAAAATCCGCCTCTGCGATACCGCTTCTGCGACCAAATGGTCGCTTCTGCGAAACCCAGGCCTAATTGGTCACTTCCACTTCTGTGATACAAGGACCGCCTCCGCGTGTCCGTTCCTGCGGAAACACCTCCACTCCTGTGGGACTTACCACTTCTGCGCATCAGAGTCCGCTCCTGCGGACTCGCTTAGCCGACAAGTCTGCCACTTCTGTGGATCTTCACATGACGAGCCCAGACCGCTTCTGCGGTCTTATCTTCCGCACCAGCTGTGCCGCCCCTGCGGACCATGATCTGTCTCAGCGAACCCCAGCGCTTCTGTGCTCTCCTTTCCGCTTCTGCGGACTCACTCCTGCGCCCCCATTTCTGCAGGAGCGAAAACAACAGAACCAGCAAATCTTCAACCTGCAATTTCCATGTTTTTCTCCCGTTCAACCTCCTGAAACCACCCCGGGTCCCCTGGGACCCCAACGAAACCCACAAACATACTCCATAGCACCATACAAACTTGCTCCAATGATAAAAACACATACTTTAACACGGAATAACAGCGAATTCAAGCAATTCAAGCCTAAGTTTTCATTCAAGCTCCCGCAACCGACATTCGATCAAAAATCCGACCAAACGACCTCCGAATAACCTGAAATTTTGCAGGCACATCCAAAATCACCTAACGGAGCTAGTGCAACTATCAGAATTCCATTCCGACTCCCGTGTAAAAATCTCACCTATCGATCGGATACCGCCAAAATTCAACTTTAGCCAATTCAAGCCCAAAACTACACCAGACCTCAAAATCCACTTCTAATAGCTCTTCTAGCTTATAAATGACCTCCCAGAGCTAACCAAATCATTAGAATTTGATTCCGAGCTCTCTAACCTGCAAGTCAACATCCAGATGACTTTTCTCTACTATTCCTTCTTCTAAGAGACTATTTGTTTCAATTTCAACCAAACTCAACCCGGTTTGACTCAATCTTGCCCAACATGCATATTACAACATTATCAAGCAGACAGCGGGGATAACGGGGTGGTAACTCACATGATGACGGGCCGAGTCATCACAAAACTGGAATTGGAGTCACAATATTTAAATAACCATTTTCTCTAGTTATATGGTATGTTGCTCGGACTATCCAAAAAATATTGTCGATCCTTAAAAAATGCACCATTTTTGAATGATCCGCACTCACCTATTAGCATTTTTGAAGAGTCTAAATAGCATAGGCTTTATGTTGCAAATAACTAATCCGAGTATTTTGATACACAGGGTTCATACAACCAAGTGTATTGTAACAACAATTTTAATGCCAAATTATTTTCCGCTGTGCAGGGTGGATCAGGGTGTGTGCGAGGACTATTGTTCTCAAATATTCAAGTTTTTGAAGTACAAATACCAATTGTAATTTATCAGTTCTATTGTGACAAGAGCAAATGCAAGAACCAGACATCAGCGGTGGCTTTATCAGGAATTAACTACGAAAAAATAACAGGAACATATACAGTAAAACATGTACATCTTGCATGCAATGACACTATGCCTTGTATAGAGGTGACCCTAACAGATATCCAACTAAAACCAATACAAAATCAACACCACATGTATGACCCATACTGTTGGCAGACCTTTGGAGAGTTGTATACTCCTACCGTCCCTCCAATTGAATGTCTACAAGTTGGCCAGCCATCAACCAGCACAATTCAGGTTGATTATGATCAATGCTAGCTGTAGACACATTATATTATTTGGATATTTTGGTGTTCTCGTTTGTGTGGCTGGCAAGGTTTTAAAATTGAAAAAAGAAAATAATATAACTTAACCCGAAAACCCTGCACCCTTTCGACAACTACAGCTAAAACAAGATCGATTGAAATGAACATGACATTAAGAACAAACAAGCTACCATGAGCAGTAGCAAATACAGTGACTATTTTGGTCTCAAACATTTTCCTAAGATTACTTCGACTGTGAACGCACTTGTCTTCATTTCGTGAAAAAATTTCAGAAAAGAACAAGCCAACAAGAAAGTTGAGAACTAAGTTGCCATTGGTAGTCGATAGGTAGGCATATCGCCTATGAAGGATGAATAGGCTAGAATAGAGGCTGTGGACATGACAACTTGGACGATTTTCTTCAAAATCTAGAGAAGCATTTGGCAGAAGTAGCATCGAAAGTTAGTATCCCAACCAAATAATTCTGAGGAATAGGGAATTGAATTGATGGTATGTTCTGGATCTATTTTCTGAACCTCAGGTTTTGGAACACAAGCAGTCAAATTTCAGCTTCATTCATTCAAGATGGAAAAATCTTAAAATTTCAGCTTCACCGCGTCGATTTAACTATAGATATTGTAATCTAGAAAATCCAATGTATTCCAAGATGTTTCTTCTTAAAATAATGTTCAGAGATCAATGTATTCCAAGATTCTAAAACACACTTGAAATGAATGTGATGACCCGGCCCGTCGTCATGGGAATTACCACCCCGTTATGTTGTAATTATAGGTTTTATGCTTTTATATCAGTGTTAGAGTGTACCGGGTGAGTTAGGAGTGAATTGGATGGAAAATGAGGCATATAGCCTTTTTGAAGGAAACTTGAATGCGGAAAGTCAACTTGGAGTTGACTATATAGTTAGAGGGCTCGGAATCGGATTCTGATGATTTGGTTAGTTCCGAGAGGTGTTTTGTGACTTAGAGGAGTGATCGAAATTGAATTTGGAGGTCCGGTGTAGAAATAGGCTTGAATTGGCTAAGGTTGAATTTTGACGAAATCCGAACGGTAGGTGAGATTTTTATCCGGGAGTCGGAATGGAATTTCAACAATTTCTGTAGCTTCGTCATGTGATTTTGGATATGTCCGCAAATTTTTAGGTCATTCGGACATCATTTGGTCGGGTTTTAGATCGAATGTGCAATTTGAAAAGTTTTAAGGAATTTAGGCTTGAATTCGATGTGAAATATGGGGTTTGATGTTGTTAGACTTGTTTTGAGGATTGGAACAAGTTTGAATAAGGTAGTAGGATGTGTTGGTGTGTTTGGATGAGGTCCCGGAGGCCTCGGGGTGCTTTCGGACGGTCAAATGGGAGAAAATATGGAAAATATTTGCAGACTTTGTGTACTATTTCTGTTGTTTTTGCTCCTGCGGAAATGGGAGCGCTGGAGCGAGTCCGCAGGAGCGGACAAGGGGGCGCAGGAGAGGAAGCGACCGCTGAAGCGGATCCTGGTCCGTAGGGGCGGCATCGCTGGTGCGGGGGGGTGACCACAGAAGCGGACTTGAGGTGTAACGGGAAAGTCCGCAGAAGCGGATTTGTGATTGCCTAGGCGAGTCCGCAGAAGCGGACTCTTGTGCGCAAAAGCGGGAGTTTCCGCAGGAGCGGTTATGATTTCGTGGAAGCGGACGGCGAAAGCGATCCTGTGTTCGCAGAAGCCGAATTGGCCGGCTAGGCCTGGAAACGTAGAAGCAATCTGCTGGTCGCGGATACGGGCTCGCAGGAGCGGAATTTTGTCCGCAGAAGCGGAAATCGCAGAAGGATTAAAAGTATCAGGAGTTAGAAAATTTCAGAAACATTTTAACATTTGGGTCTCAGCTTAAGAGGCAATTTGGGCGATTTTGATGGGGAATTCAAGGGAAATCATCAGGTAATCAACTATGGACTCACATTATGATTAATATTGACAATATTATGCAATTATCTCGTGAAAATGGAAGAAATTGGGGTATTTTATGGAGGTTTTAGCCCTAGGCTTGATATATAGAAAATCAAGGATTTGAGTGGGCAAATGGGGTCCGAATTTGGTAAATTATATATGCCTAGACTTGTATTGAGATGTGGGTTCCGAATATATGACTTTCGTGATTTTTCGAGAAGCGTACCGAAAGTTGGGTTTTGGTAACTTTGGGAATTTTGATGTAAATTGAGTTGTTGTGACTGGGTGTTGTCCCATTGGCCTAATTTGTTGTGTTTCTACTATATTTGATCAGATTCTACGCGTACGGAGCTTGATTCTCGTGGCAAGGGCATCGTGAACTAGTCGTCGAGCTGTATTGAGGTGAGTAATATATGTGGGTGATGACCAGCGGGTTCGAAACCCCGATATACCACTTTGTGACGTTGTATAGCGGCGAGACACGTACTCTATTATGATTGCGGGGTCGATTGTGATTGGGGACTATGGCTTAGTCCGACCTGTTGGCACTATGTTATGATATTGGCTACTCTTGAGCCGTTGAACCTCCTTCTCGGATGGTTGCATATTATATTGTGATATTGGCTACTCTTGAGCCGTCAAACCTCCTTCTTGGATGGTTGAGTATACTTGTAGGTTGTGAGCTAGTTATTGGATCCCGCGAGGATCGTTATCATTGTCTTGTGATATTGACATGCTAGTTTACTACCGGTCCGTAGCTATTTCTGTTATCATGATATTTCCAACCTCTGGAACTTGATATTACTGTTTTCAACTAAAAATGATAAAAGAGTTTTCAAAACTACTTTTGAGCCTGCGAGGCTGTATTTGCATATTAGCTGACTGGTAGTGGATCGGGCTGCGCACCGCAGCGGTATATATGTTGGATCAGACTGCACGCCACAGTATTATTGTGCTTGGGCTGTAGGAGCCCCTCCAGAGTCTGAACCCCCACAATGAGCATGGGTACCCAAATTAGATTGGGCTACGTGCCGTAGTGGTCATTTCATGCATTGCATTGCATTTAGCCACATCTGCTAGTTGTTATACATGTTATTGATATTGTTGGTTCTCTACTGTTGATATTGAACTGTTACAGGGTATTGGTTACAGCTTTACATAGTGATTTACTATGGATTTCTTATCTACGTTGTCTTACCCATGTTTATTAGCACTGAGTCTGGCAGTCCTCATTTTACTCCCTGCACCTTGTGTGCAGATCCAGGTACCTCTCAGCAGACCTGATCCAGTAGCCTCTCAGAGGCATTGTGCGGGATAGTCGAGGTAGCAGCAGCGTCCGCAGGATCTGACACCCCTTCTAGCTGTCTTTTTCATTTCATGTTGTCATTCCTTTCCGTACTAAGTTATATTGTAAACCTTTTTACTCTTATGTTCTTTAGAGGCTCACGACTCTTGACCCTTCGGTCAATGGGAATTGCCATGTGTTGGGACTTGGTTCCCCGTTATGATATATCTATCATTGTTGTCTTATAACTTGTTATGCTTAGATTGGAATGAGTGAGCTTATAGCTCCGTGATTGTTGTTAATTGGTCAGGCTGGCCTAGCAGTGTGCTGGGCGCCATCACGACCGGGTTTGGGGTCGTGACAAGTTGGTATCAGAGCCTAGGTTTACTAGGCCTCATGAGTCTTGAGCCGGTTAATAGAGTCTTGTGGATCGATACGGGGACGCATGTACTTATCCTCGGGAGGCTGCGAACCTTTAGGAAACACTTCACATTCCTTGGAATTCTTATCGTGCGCACTTGATTCAACTTGAGATATACTTTTGAAACTTCCTTTCGCACGTCTGTGTACGCATCGAGCGCTCAGTAATATAAATTGCCTTATGGCTTGTGATTTCCCCGAACGAGGGGCGAGATATAATCTCTGTGAGTTCATGTTGGGCCAGTTGGGATGACCTGAGGCTGGACCTTGTCTATGACTTGAGCATCGAGGTGCTGATTTTGTGAGTGGTGGTAATAGATAATGTACTGAGGGTTTGAAACTTCGTATTTGCACTATACAGTGCTATGCTGAGATGGAACACGCGTCATGTGCCGAGCGTCGTGGTATTGTGACTGGGGAATTGGACTTGGTCCTTCCCGATTGATAGATTACAGTGTATAATGACTGAGACTGGGCTTATATCTATGTATTTGGGCTAGTAGCCATGTTTGGGGCCTTGTGTCGATCTGTAGAGTATTAGGGAGGCTTACTAATGGATGAGCTGTTAATTGTTCGACTTTTGTCTAATTTATTGTGTAGCCCCGAGCTATGTGTGTGGTGAATATTTATCATTTCTTGTAATTGGAAGGTAGAGTGCCTTATGTGTGATGGAACGAGTTCAAACTCAGGAAGACTAAAATGATTATGGTACGTGTATCCTGGTGGAAGGTATTGTGCTGAAATGCTAAATTGGGGTGAAGTAGGTGGGTTGATTCTCATGTGTAATTGAAAGGTAATTGATATGTGTTATGATTCGAGCAGGTACAACGCATGTTCATGTAAGAATTATGATAATATGATTTGTGTAGTATTGAGACTAATGTTGTCGATATACCTTGTGATGTCTTGTTGAGTTGTGAATGTATTGTTAGGATGGTTTTGGTGATTCTCCGTCAGGTGGATAGGCCAACTTACAAAGCAAAACTTTGCCAAAATTTTTTGGAAAATTGGGACTCAGAAAAGATTTAGTCACCTAAAGAATGGGCTTAACTGCTGTGTGTGAATGAATACAAGAATTGCAAAAGAGTTAGGAATTCCGATGATTCGAATCTACGCCGAAGCTTGTAAGAGACTTGAATTTAATTTAACTAGAACATTGTGGCATCATTTGAGTAAGAATGCTATGAGTGGCTAAAAGCTTTGATGTATGGCTCTGAGCCAAGTTAAGGAGGTTGTTGTTGATTAACGGATTACACTGTTGTGTGCTGTGTTGGTTCTATCTCCAGGTATGTCGGGAAATGTTGATAAAGGTTATGGTGCTTCGTAGATATGAAGAAATACTAGGATGTTGTGAACTTATGTTGGTAAAGAACGGTGTATAGAAAAGAAAGATAGCTAATTGTATCTGTATATAATCATGTTCTGCGGTGTCAGAATTATAACAAGGCACGAGTGGTTCTGTTCAATAAGACAGTTGAATTACATCTGAATAAGGGTGAATGACGCCCGAGAGAATTGTTTTACGGTGTTCAAGATTTTTCTTGTAACAGTCAGGTGTCTTAAGCTTATGCATGTGGCTAAAGACGGTGGTTTTGTTAAAAGAGATCAAGATTTGAGTTATATTATGTGAATGATGGGATTCTATGTAACCGTGTTGGAAGGTAATGATAAAGAATTCAAATGCAGGAAGTTCTTCAAAATAAAGTATTGTAGATTGTGGTACTTCTAGGAGACATTGAGAGAGTATTCAGTGGCCTATGGGTCTTAGACCGTGTGGTCTTATGTACGAGTCTGGTGTGGTAACATGACTTGATGTATTATGGTGCTAGAGTAAAGGCTAATATTAAATTAAAGATGAATCAGAAAGGAAACTCAGTAAATGGATCAACTTGTTAATAAACCAAAACGGTATGATAAGGAATACAATTAATTCCTGGTATATGTTTGAAGTAATGACTCTCACAGATATTGTGCAATAAATCTTTTGAGTGCTGGCAGTTGTGTAACCCGATATGGGTATCAGGACTCAGTCCTGGCAGTTTAACTTATGCAATGTAATTGGGAGAAAGAGTTTATGGTGTGTTTTATCGAGGTTTGAAATGAGTATATTTCCTGTCGGTATGCAAAGCTTGGAATGTGTAATGAGTTTTCTCTATATGGGATCATGAAAGTCCTTGACTAGTTGAGTGCACTGTTGTTTGCGGCGTAGGAAAGGAATATGAATTTTCATGTTATCTTAGTGTGGTATGGTATATGCGATGTATTATGGAAAGTTGATAATGGTATATTCAAGGTTTTGAGATCAGTTCATAATATATGGGGAGTCATTAAAATTATTTAGCAGCGCGGGCAGCTGCAGGTGATTTAAAGAATCGATCTTTCTGGTGATTAAAGAAAATGGTACTGCTATTCCAGTAATTTGGCAGGGTATATAGTCCAAAAGGACAAGGTAATGTAAACTTATAATATCCAGTGGTATGGTGGTATTCTGTTGTTGGATCGACTATAATAATTGAGTCGTTGATGGCATAGTGAAATTTCAGAATGGCTTTCGTGGTATGAATGGAAGGTTGATGCGTGTTACGTATTCGTACAGTGATGTACGGAATCAGGCATGGTGATTCATGTGTTATATATGGGTTGGAGACTAGAATTTCTCGTAACCCGCCTACGCAGCGGTGGTATGTCATGTGTATCAGCACCGTGTAGTGGTTATTGGAAATTGGAAGCCCTAGTGGCTATCTCGTTACTTGATATGATGAATTTGGAGTATGATACTTGATTGCTGACTTATTGTCATGGGTCAGGTTGTCTAGACTTATGTGATATGGACTATGATGGTATGGCACAAATTACGTAGCAGAGTGCATTAGAGTATGCTCCAGCGGGGTAGTTGTACCTCAGGACCCGCGGACGGCTGGTGGGTATTGCTTTGTCAGTTGGGCCTTCGTGGCGGATATCACTGCAGAGGTTTCTACCATGGGTTTAGTTCCGGTATTGGGGAACTTTGTCGGATGCGTTTCTTGTGGCCAAACTTGAGGCTATATATGTTTTTATATAATGAGCAACTTGACTCGACGTGCATTTCTTTGGCGAGGGTTTTATATGGATCGGGTGGTGCGCCGCCACAGGTAGGGTTATTTGGATCGGGCAGCACGCCGCCACAGGTATGGTATCTAGATCGGGTGGCACGTCGCCACATGTATGTCGTTGGAGCGGGTTGCACGCCGCAACAGTGTAATGTAAAAATAGAGTTGGTTATATGTTACCTGGTATACAATACTTCCTGGCTTCTGAGGAAAAGTCCGTATTGAGTATCACTTGGCGAATGGCACATCGGTTGTGTCCTTTCAGGAATTGATAGCGTACGTTAATTGTTTCACCATGGGTGAGATTGATTGCTTGGGTTTAGACCTAAATATGTGCGTGGATGACCGTTTTGAGCTTGGTAACTTGAGGTGCTTCATGAGTAATAGTGTTCGGATAGAATCATGAATTGTGGCAAGGCCACGTGATGTTATGACCTCTCGAGGAAGATTCAAGTACTTTATTTCTATAATGTGAGATGCGATCTCAGTTCTATGTTATGATGGTACAGAGGAATTGTATTACAACTCTTTTGTTTGAGTCAGTTGTCATGATTTGAGTATGTTCGGACGTTTTTATTGGAGCATGTGTTGTGCTCGTCGTGGCTTAGGCCGGTGTTGAGGTGTCATATCACCAGTGCGGTATGTTATAATCAAATGATCGTTGGAGCCAATAATGAGTGTGAGTATATGTGATTTCAGCTGGTGAGAAAGGTAATATCAAGGTTCGGCTACGAAATCTATTGTGGTATCAGTTAAAAGGGAAATGGATTCATTAATGGGTGACCTGAGAGGTGGATTTGATATATCGCGTGTTCGGTTGCCGTGGGCAGTATATGAAGGTGTTGGACAAAGACTTTAGCTAATGAGAAAGGTTATTTCTCCAAGTATTTGGTTATTGTGGCCAGTTGTTGTGATTAGAGACTACCGTCTCGAGTGATTGGGTTGTTTGATACCTCATATGATCTCACCCGGAGTGGCGAGTATGGGTTATTGCAGTGGATTCTAGTGTATCCTGAGTATAGGCATGGGATTAACATTTCGTATATGATTTCGAAAAGTGCAATGTGGTTTATGGTTCAGATGGTCTATGAGATTTCAACTATATGGCATTTTCGGACTTATGTGAGATAGGGTGACATATGATCGCCCAAATATATGCCTGTAAAGGTCATTCAGCTATTGGGTTGCTTCTAGTACAACTCTGGGTCCGCTCGAGGATGAGCATTTGTTTAAGTTGGGGAGAATGTGATGACCCGGCCCGTCGTCACGGGAATTACCAACCCGTTATGTCATAATTATACGTTTTATGCTTTTGTATCAGTGTTAGAGTCTATCGGGTAAGTTAGGAGTGAATTGGATGGAAAATGAGGCATATAGCCTTTTTGTAGGAAACTTGAATGTGGAAAGTCAACCTAGAGTTGACTATTTAGTTAGAGGGCTCGGAATCAGATTCTGATAATTTGGTTAGTTCCGTGAGGTGATTTGTGACTTAGAGGAGCGATCGGAATTGAATACGGAGGTCCGGTGTATAAATAGGCTTGAATTGGCTAAGGTTGAATTTTGGTGAAATCTGAACGGTAGGTGAGATTTTGATCCGGGAGTCGGAATGGAATTCCGACAATTTCTGTAGCTTCGTCATGTGATTTGGATATGTCCGCAAATTTTCAGGTCATTCGGACATCGTTTGGTCGGGTTTTAGATCGAATGTGCAATTCAAAAAGTTTTAAGGAATTTTGGCTTGAATTCGATGTGAATTATGGGTTTTGATGTTGTTAGACGTGTTTTGAGTATTGGAACAAGTCGAATAAGGTATTAGGATGTGTTGGTGTGTTTAGATGAAGTCCCGGGGGCCTCGGGGTGCTTTCGAATGGTCAAATGGGAAAAAATATGGAAAATTGCAGATTTTGTGTACTGGTTCTGTTGTTTTCGCTCCTGTGGAAATGGGAGCGCAGGAGCGAGTCCGTAGGAGCGGACAAGGGGGCGCAGGAGCGGAAGCAACCGCTGAAGCGGAGCCTGGTCCGCAGGGGCGGCGTCGCTGGTGCGAGGGGGTGATCGCAGAAGCGTACTTGAGGCGTAATGGGAAAGTCCGCAGAAGCGGATTTGTGATCGCCTAGGCGAGTCCACAGAAGCGGACTCCTGTGCGCAGAAGTGGGAGTTTTCGTAGGAGCGGTTATGATTTTGCGGAAGCGGATGCGCGGAAGCGGTCCTGTTTTCGCAGAAGCGAAATTGGCCGGCTAGGCCTGGAAACGCGGAAGCGACCAGCTGGTCGCGGATAGTGGCTCGCAGGAGCGGAATTTTATCCGCAGAAGCGGAAATCGCAGAAGGATTAAAAGTATCAGGAGTTAGAAAATTTCAGAAACATTTCAACATTTGGGTCTCGGCTTAAGAGGCTATTTGGGCGATTTTGAAGGGGAATTCAAGGGAAATCATCAGGTAATCAACTATGGAGTCACATTATGACTAATATTGACAATATTATGCACTTATCTCATGCAAATGGAAGAAATTGGGGTATTTTATGGAGGTTTTAGCCCTAGGCTTGATGTATAGAAAATCAAGGATTTGAGTGGGCAAATGGGTTCCGAATTTGGTAAATTATATATGCCTAGACTCGTATTGAGATGAGGGTTCCGAATATGCAACTTTCGTGATTTTTTTGAAGCGTACCGAAAGTCGGGTTTTGGCAACATTGGGAATTTTGATGTAAATTGAGTTGTTGTGACTAGGCGTTGTCCCATTGGCCTAATTTGTTGTGTTTCTACTATATTTGATCAGATTCTATGCGTGCGGAGCTGGATTCTCGTGGCAAGAGCATCGCGGACTAGTCGTCGAGCTGTATTGAGGTGAGTAATAGATGTGGGTGATGACCAGCGGTTTCGAAACCCAGTATACCACTTTGTGATGTTGTATAGCGGCGAGACACGTACTCTCTGGTGAGTGCGGGGTCGATTGTGATTGGGCACTATGGCTTAGTCCGTCCTGTTGGCATTGTGTTATAATATTGGCTACACTTAAGCCGTTGAACCTCCTTCTCGGATGGTTGCACATTATATTGTGATATTGGCTACTCTTGAGCCGTCAAACCTCCTTCTTGAATGATTGAGTATAGTTGTGGGTTGTGAGCTAGTTATTGAATCCCGCGAGGATCGTTATCATTGTCTTGTGATATTGACATGCTAGTTTACTACCAGTCCGTAGCTATTTACTGTTATCATGATATTTCCAATCTCTGGAACTTTGATATTACTGTTTTCAACCGAAAAATGATAAAAGAGTTTTCAAAACCACTTTTGAGCCTGCGAAGCTGCATTTGCATAATAGCTGACTGGCAGTGGATCGGGCTGCGCGCCACAGCGGTATATATGTTGGATCGGACTGCACGCCGCAGTATTATTGTGCTTGGGCTGTAGGAGCCCCTCCGGAGTCTGAACCCCCACAATGAGCACGGGTACCCAAATTGGATCGGGCTACGCGCCGCGGTCATTTCATGCATTGCATTGCATTTAGCTACACCGGCTAGCTGTTATACTTGTTGTTGATATTATTAGCTCTCTACTGTTGATATTGAACTGCTATAGGGTTTTGGTTATAGCTTTACATTGTGCTTTACTGTGGATTTCTTATCTACGCTGTCTTACCCTTGTTTATTACCACTGAGTCTGGTTGTACTCATTTTACTCCCTGCACCTTGTGTGCTGATCCAGGTACCTCTCAGCAGACCTGATCCGGTAGCCGCTCAGAGGCATTGTGCGGGATAGTCGAGGTAGTTGCAGCGTCCGCAGGACCTGACTCCCCTTCTAGCTGTCTTTTTCATTTCATGTTGTCATTTCTTTCCGTACTAAGTTATGTTGTAGACCTTATTACCTTTATGTTCTTTAGAGGCTCACGACTCTTGACCCTTCGGTCTATGGGAGTTGCCATGTGTTGGGACTTGGTTACCTGTTTTGATATATCTATCACTGTTGTCTCATAACTTGTTATGCTTAGATTGGAATAAGTGAGCTTGTAGCTCCGTGATTGTTGTTATTTGGTCAGGCTGGCCTAGCAGTGTGCTGGGCGCCATCACGACCGGGTTTGGGGTCGTGACAACGAACAACCGACTTCACTGGTAGCCTGTTGAGGATGTCCATAAGTATTTCATTTAGTTATTAATAAAAGGACTTTGAATCATTCCTAATTTTAATGATAGGTCACTCAGGAAGTTTCTTGATAGATTAATAGACCAATTATGGATAGAGAAACTCGAGTAAAGATAAGAAGAAGAGGAAAGAGAAGATGTGTAACATTTGCTAATGACTAACCTCGAGTGTTACTGCCAGCGGATGGACAATTAATTGGTTGAATAGCATCTGGTTGTGCACGAGTAATGAATATTAGCATATCCGGATCAAGTCTTAAATCAGGGTTGAGACGTTGAAGTCGTGTAACGACGTTCATCGTAATATCTTGTTCCATAGCATACTTTTGTGCATTGAGCTCTTCCAACATTTTTTCCTTCTGTGCATTGAGCTTTTCCATCAATTTTTGTTGTGCATTGAGCTTTTCCATCAATTTTTGTTGCATCCTCTCTTCCATTTCCTCCATTTTTTGTTCCATTCTCTCATCAGTAGCATTTACAGAGGATCCAAAATCTCCTTTTTCTGTTTTAATAGAGTCTTATTAACCCCTCGTCCATATAATCTTACCCGACCTGGGTGCTCAGGTCACATGACAGATGCAAATGCGTCAACTGAATCACTTCCATCTCCACTTTCTTGATTTGATTGGATCCTCTCCATTTCAGCCTACAAACCAAATGCAAGAGAATAGATTTTAAGTAAATAAAACTAAGACGATAATAAAGAAGAAATACATAATCACAACAAACTTTAAATTAGAACTTTCTTACAATTTTACTAATTGTATTCTCATATGAGTCTTTGTAAACTCGGCCAGGTTTTCTTTTTCTTATGTCCACCAAGATGTCCTTACTTGATAAAGTATCCGAAGTATCAACCATTGCCTTCTTTTTTTCCTAATAACATGAAAACTGGTACAATAATCTTTTCATGCAAATTTAGCCAGTTCATATTTTAGAAAAAATAAGAGAAAAAATCAAACCTCGATGATTCTAGCAAAACTTGGTTTTCCAGCAGTATGTGGATGCTTCAACTTTTTTCGATTTGCTATATTGGTTTCAGACATTTTCTTCAAATAACAAGCAAAGATTGACAACAAAGTTACTTATACAGAGGGCATGGAACAGCTACAAAGGTGACTTATTATATCTCCTACAAAGTTGGCAAAAGTTGGATGTAATTACCTTGGCGGCATCAGAGTTCCAATATTCAAGAAGATCTTTAAAGTGAGACTCCGGAACATCTTTTGGCCTATTCTCCATTCAAAGCTCGTCATTCTCATCTGCTTCAAAGTGCTTTCTCTTTAACTGACTTTTATACTTTCTCCAAGCAGTACAAACTGAATCAAAAACCCAATTCTTCGCCTCTTCAGGAATGCCATATTTTTCTACAAATTTAGTGCAATTAGGTTAATATGAGAAATATGAAATATTATCGACACTTATTGAACATTAGGAACTTCAAACCTTGACATATTTCAAAATATCATTTTTTGTATCTACTTTCCTCCAATCAAATACATTAAGAGGACAAAAGGTCTCATTCCTTCCCAATGTTCCGAGGAAGCTACCCGACTCTTTTACCACTTCATCAGTAGGACCAACAGGTTGATTTAACTCATTTAGTACGATTATTTTACAATCCTTCCTACCAAGCACACTTTGCATTTGAGTAGGGCCTCTTTTCCTTATTGGCGCAAGATGGCCTGCACTAATACAAAACAAGGATAATCACCAATCACCACTGTTAGTTAATTTTATGATTAAAATTTATATATACTTGCCTGGTTCCTCAGATTGTTCAATTGCTTCATGATTGGCAGAATCTTGAGATGATCCATGCACTGATTATGATGTAGGAGTGATGGAATCCATTGGCACTTTCCGCACTTATTCTTGCACTCATTGTGATGTAGAAACGGTAGAAATCAATGGCACTTGCCACACTTTTTCTTGCAATTGAGATCTTTGCGAAACCTTATCAGCTTTTCATTGTCTTTCTTCATTTTCATGAAAGGTTCTTTTTGTTGTCAACGACTGATTTCGCAAAAATGCAAGTGATCGAGATTCTGATTATCTTTCTTCATTTTCATTAGACCTTATAGCTTGAGAGGTTCTTTTTGTTGTCAACGAAGAAACCTTTTGGTTTCGCAAATATGCAAGTGATCCAGCTGGAATGCGGTTGGATATTTTTTTGTTTTTGCTTGAGCACCCTTCTTGATTCATGACTAATAAAATCTCTGCCATATTCAAAAGGCAAAAAAACCAGTAGAAGTATACACAATAAAAATTATAAGCAAATTCAGCAATAGTACTTGAAGAATTTCTACATGTGCTTCAGATAATTACCAACTCACAAATAATAGTATATTTTGTGAGTTGAAGAATGCAAGACTAGGGAGTTGATTAAGATGGATCAGTAACTAGGTACTTCGATTTCATTGTGATTGGTACTGGAATTGCTGGCCTTCGATATGCACTTGAGGTTGCCAAACATGGAACTGTGGCTGTGATAACCAAGGCTGAGCCACAAGAGAGTAGCACTAACTATGCCCAAAGTGGTGTAAGTGTTGTGCTCTACCCTTTGGATTCAGTGGAGAACCACATACAAGATACAATTGTGGCAGGTTCTTACCTCTGTGATAAGGAGACTGTTGATGTAAGTTCACACAGAAAATAGTCTGTTTAATTTGGAGACTATTTCCCCCTTTTGCTTTTACTATAAGTGTATCTCTCCTTTAATTTCTCCAGGTAGTGTGTACTGAAAGACCTGAGAGAACTAGAGAACTGATCGCTATAGGTGCTTCATTCGATCATGGGGAGGACGAAAAACTGGATTTAGCCAGGGAAGGAGGCCACTCCCATCATCGAATTGTCCATGTTGCTGATATGACTGGCAGAGAGATAGAAAGAGCCTTATTATAGTAAGTTTTAAAGAATCCTAACAAATCAGAACTGGAGCTAAGTTTTTGAGTTTATTGTTTCTCTTATCTTTGGATAACTAAAATGGATACTTTACTTCGCCACACTCAAATCTCAGCCTGTAACATTCTATCGATTGATCTACCTGCAAAAGAACCAAGTGGAAAGAGGATGTCCATATACCCTCACAGCCATGTGTTTATAAATATACGCATCTCACTTGGTCATGGTTACTTAGTACCATGTCTTCACCTAATAAAATTACTTAACCATGATAAATTGATGCTGTATGGTACAAACTCCCCATGCTTGTATTGATGGTAGACATTGAGTACCCAATGAAATAACTAGTCTGCGCAAGCTGGTTCGGACCGCTGTCATCTAATATACATGTATGCGTGCACACTCTTTTAGCATGGCCCAGCACAACATGATTTAATCAGACTTTTTTCAGGCTCATCCTATGGGACATGCAGAAAAGTATAATCTGCAGCATGATATAGTTGTACTCATATATTCTTGTACAAAAAGCGAATATGCAAAGCAAAAAAAAAAAACGCATGTAAACATCTACAGACTGCATTAACAATGCAGGCAGCACATTGCAGATGCCAATCCCTAAAGGTTATTAAATACTCAGCAATAACTACAGATATTCAGACTTGATCAAGAAAAGATTTAAACAAAAGCTAAAGATATTCATAGATAAATTCCAGTCATTAGAATGTAATACAGTATACACCTAGTTGAGTTCACTTTCAGCCTCTACCTGAATCAGTCACCTGGTTCAGCAGAATAATCAATGAAAATCTAAAGCAATGAGGACAACAACATTAGCATAATTTTTCCAACAGAATAACCTTTGATCACAAAATAGCATAAGCACATAACAAACCTAGTATATTACAGATAACAACTCTGCTGCTATCTCAATTAGTTGACATTTTTGCCATATTGATTATAGTCCCAGAATTGAACAACAAGATTTTAATTTGCGCTTATGGAATTTATAGAATTCCTTGGATTCGTAAGTAAACAACACCTAAATGAACTATAATCCAAAATGCCAATCTAAGTTTCTGAAGATGCTACACCTTCAACTGAACTATTAACTATAAATTCAGGGACCATACATTCCAGTTGTATGTATAAATTTATTCTGATGTCTCTACAAGTACTGTGTTACCACAGTAAACCCCACAAGTATGTACCTCGTAAACTTCATGCTTTACCTATTGTACCTCTGTCTCGCTTAGATTTTTACTTATTTTTAGTTCTTGAAAGCTAAAATGCCGTGAGAGCACAATTCCCACCATAACATCAACTTTCATAATTTCCAGTATATTATCCTCAAGCAGTTTACTGCCAAAATTGACCTCATTACTCCCAAATTAACGAAATTCACACATTAAGAACAAGTCTAAAATATATCCTCAAGATATTGCAAAGTACATCAATCTGAGGAAAAATCATATTTGGAAAATTAATAAGTAAGCGATGATATAGACACTAACAGACAACACCCTCCCAAAAAGCTATACAAGTAAGTCTACTCACAAAGGTTAATGAACATTAAAAACTCTACACATAGGAAGTGCAGTACATGCTAATAGCAGTAAAACAATTGCAGGTAAAAAACCTTCTCCAAAGAGGATAAAGCAAAAAGGATATAAATTACTAACTAAACCAAAGAGGACGTGGGAGAAGGGACGGGCCTCAATAACCGAGCAAAAGTATCCGAAATCTCTCTCAAATCCTGCAAAATTGAAGCATGTCATAATAATATTCTAAAGGATGTAAATACAAAATAATCATAAAATTTTTATAAACAAAAAAGCCATTATCACTCACTCAAAATAATTAACTTAAAAGAATTTCATAATTTTGTTATTTAATAATCTGCTTCCATCCAGTCCCAATCAGTATTATCAAACCCATCCTCCTCCTCTGATGTTTCCACAATTTCTTCATGTGAATTTTGTGCATGAGATGGAATATCGATGATATCAACTGGTACATCTTCTCTTGGCCATCTAATGTCATCATCAAGCAATCTAGATGAGGAACCAATATCATTATTAGGTTCCCGTCAAAATGTGTCTCCAATATTGGGACAATTCTCTTCCTCCAGATCATACAAATCAACAGGTACTTTACTTCGTGCATAATAAACATCTTTCTCAATTGGATCATCCACATAAAAAACTTGATAAACTTGTGATGCCAACACAAAAAGGTCATATGTACTACATAATCTATTGAAGTACATCCGAGTTAACCCATAATCATCTATTTCATTACGAAACCAATCACATCTAAAGAGTACAACACTAAGAGAACCCCAATAATCAATATCAATGATATCCTTAATAGCCCCATAATAGATAACCTCTCCATCGATGGGATTTTGGTCCCTAGCACTAGCAAAACTATCTGTTGTTGCCGATAAGTCACTCCATTATTTTGAGCCTTGCCTCTGGAAGCCCGTTCTTTAGTATGAAATCGGTATCCATTAATAAAATATCTTATGTATCTTTTGGTTACCATATTAGGTCCTTTGGCTAGCCATCTTAAATAATCTGGCAATACAATATTTTTAACTTTTACTTTAAACCAATTGCTGAATTCCTGACTATGATCCCTCGCTCTTACCTATGCATTTGATCTACTATGATTAACAATTAAATTCTTATGTTCCCTGCAATCAAGAACATTTCCGGTATAATCATATAATAAAGAAAAAATTATATAAAAAATAAATAAATAATAATATAATTTATCTTACTCGATAAACTTTTCCATTTGTTCATCTCCAGTATTGAACAAAGCATATCGATGTGCTTCAAAGCATAACTGTGAATCCATGAGAAAAGTATTTCGTTTCTTACTTCCAATTGGATGGCATATATTAGGGAATATAGTTGACAAATGTTGAGAAAACTCATCACAGTGTGGTACCTACTAAATTTTGTCTTTATGCCATCATGTAGATATCTCGAACAAAACGTCAAGCACTCATCGGCCAAAAATCCCTCTGCAATTGACGCTTCTGGAGCATATCGATTACGTACAAAGGCCTTGTACTTACATAGGTTCCTCTCAATGGGATACATCCAACGAAGATGAGCCGGACCCCCAAGCTTAATTTCATCCACCAAATGAATAGGCAAATGTGGCATTATGTCAAAAAATGTTGGATGGAAAATCTTTTCAAGCTCACATGTTATTTCAACAATTTCAGACTACATTATTTCAAGATCTCTTCGCCTTATGACCTTACTACATATAGCTCTAAAGAAATTTCTCAACCTAATCAAGGCCAATGAAACATTCTTGGGCAACACTTTTATAACAGCAACCTGGAGCAAGTAATGCATTATAAAATGGGCGTCATGACTCTTGTACCCCGATATTTTCATCTCCTTCATATGCACGCATTTTGAAATATTCAAAGCACACCCTTTTGGTAATTTAGCATTTTTAATGACAGTAGAAAACAAACTTTTCTGTTTTGGTTCCATGTAGAAACAAGATTTAGCCAAGCTTATAGTTCAATTATTATTTATTCTTGGTTGCAGCTCCTTTCGTATCCCCATTTCTTGTAAGTCATAGCAATATTTTTCATGATCCTTTGATTTTCCATCTATTTCTAGTAATGTCCCAAGCAAACTATCACATATGTTTTTCTCGATGTGCATCACATCAAGCTTGTGCCTCAATTTGTTATGCACCCAATATGGCAATTCAAAAAAAATGGATCTCTTTCTCCACGGACCCTTATCACTCCGAGGCCCTTTTTAGCTCTCTTTCCAAACATATTATTGAATTCAAGCAGTTCTTCAAACACTTCTTCACCCGACAATGGAGAAGGTGTAGGTCTATGATCCTCCTTAACATCAAAAGACTTTTTCTCTCATCGGAGTGGATGATCACGAGGGAAAAATCTTCGATGGACCAAGTAACACATCTTATGACTATTTTTGAGATATTGAGAACATGTATCATAATTGCAAGTGGGGCATGCCAATCTCCCCTTAGTGCTCCATCCTAAAAGCATTGTTAATGCTGGAAAGTCACTAACTGTCCACATTAAGACAGCACACATTCGAAAAGTTTGGTTGGTTTCAACATCAAACGAGTTTATCCCAGTTTCCCATAGTTCCTTCAATTCGTAAATTAATGGTCGTATGTACACATCTATATCATTTCCTGGAGATGATGGATCTGGAATGATCATAGACAACATTATATACTCTAGCTTCATGCAAATCCACGGTGATAGATTATAGTTCATTAACATAACAGGCCACGTGCTATGAGAAATGCTCATCGTCCGAAACGGGTTGAAACCATCACTTGAAAGACCCAATCTAAAATTCCTAGCAACTCTAAAGAAGTCTGGATGCAAAGAATCAAAAGCCTTCCAAACCTCCCCATCAGCTGGATGTCTGATGTTCCCATCATTGGGACGTTCATTAGCATGATATCTCATTGCCGTTTCAGGACACATGAATATCCTCTAAAGCCTAGTCTTTAAAGGAAAGTACCTTAAAACCTTTTGCAGGGATTTTAGAGCTTGCATTAGTCAACGAACTACCACACTTCCACCTTGAAGATTCACAAATAGAGCAATTCTCGGCATTCGCATTTTCTTTCCAAAATAACATGCAATCATTAGGGTATGCATGTATTTTTTCGTAATGAAGACCCAACTCTGTTATCATGTTTCTAGCCTTGTTGAAAGATTCAGGTACTTGAGCAAAGGGAAATGCCTCTTTTATCAACTCTAACAAATCGGAAAAAGCCACATTGCTCAACCCATGCAAGGATTTAAGCAAGTACAATCGAACAGTGAAACTCAGTTTACTAAAATTTTCACACCCGGGATATAACTCTTGTTTTCCTTCCTCCAACAATTTGAAAAACTTCTTTGCATCTTCAGATAGTCTTTACCGAACTCCTTCTTCATCCCCTACCTCACCATCTATATTTCTAAATATATCATGCAGTAGTCTATCAATATCGTCACACATGGTAGAGCCTTCATCATTATTCCTTGCATGAGGTGTACTTCTCGAGGAAAATCCTTCCCCGTGAAAAACCCATTTGGTATAACCATCAACAAATCCAAGAACAACCAAATGATCCTCAACCACATTTCTATAATACCAATAGCGATTCATGTACTTTTTGCAAGGGCATAATATTTCATTTCCTTGGGCAGCTCGCTCAAATGCCTTATCAAGAAAATCATTCACTCCACGGAGATACTTATCCGTCCATCTTAGGAGATTCATCCAACTTTTATCATCATTATCCATTGATATCTATACAATAAAATGGAGGAATTAGTAGTAATAAAGAACTAGCTAACAACAACAATGACAAACCTCGAAAATTCTACAAGTGGGGTTCTAGGGAGGGCAGTGTGTTCGTAGACCTCATGACCCCTACCTGAGTTAATATTGGTCTAATTCATTACTCTTATTGGTTACATGGGAGATGTTAGTTAGAATCTCTTAAGTGACTTTAGTGAAATTGAAAGATAGTTAAATAATCATAAAGTGAAATTACCCCTAGTTAGCACTTCATTACAACTACAAGTATGGCCAAGTACACTGCCACTCACTTATCAGCAAATGTTTATGCAATCATCTTTTTGGTTAAGTGTCATAACAGTCCTAC
Organism: Nicotiana noctiflora; assembly: GCA_032618575.1. Taxonomy (NCBI): domain Eukaryota; kingdom Viridiplantae; phylum Streptophyta; class Magnoliopsida; order Solanales; family Solanaceae; genus Nicotiana; species Nicotiana noctiflora. The sequence goes on from JASVEL010005819.1 coordinate 79,531, forward strand.
CAATTAAAGTTACAGTCATACAGAACCTTAAGTGGGATTTCGTTTGCTTTATGACTTTAACCTCAAATATAGGAACAATAATCCTAGTTCTACAAGCTTTGCTCGAATTTCTCCACGTTAAGCAAATCCAATATGATCAAATAAGCTATCATATCTTCTCAAAACAAATTTATAAAAGACCAAAAAAGTGCTCCTTTGGAAAAGATATAGCAGCAAAAGTATATATAGTAACCACCTTAATCACATTCATTCAGCATTTTCAATTCAAGTCAAACTGACCCGCTAAATATCAAAATTAACCTCAATGGTATGATAAATCAAAAGATCAATGTAACATTTATAGTTCCTCATAGAAGGCCATAAAGAGTAGCTAAATAACCAATGTGTCTGTAATTAAAAAAGAAAACTACTCCTATAACTGCTATAGCAGCAAACTGAATAAGAACACCGTTTGTCTTAGATCGGTTTAGCACTCACTTTCTGTGATTCTATGTCTTGTTTAAGAGAAGGAAAACAACTATCAATATAGATACAAATTCACATATTGATCAAATCAGCAGTATTATCATGTATAAATCCACTGCAACTATCATCTCATACTTCAAAATTTAACCACTTAACCTCACTGTTGCCCACGGAAAAATTTTGTACTTTACTACCTGAGCTGATAACCGCTTTTAAGCCTAAAGCTGAAACTTCTCTTGCAGAAACGAGATTCTAATAGAGATTTACAACATATTATTTTCAGAACAGAAAACAACAATAACCAAGCCCTATTAGGCACTAGACCTAAGGCAAAGACCATATTTGAAGATGGGGGCACCCTTGGATTTTTTGAAACACTAGAGGGCTAGTATATCCTTCATATATACAACTTCATAACTAACGTAGGTCCAAGTACGATACAGTGACCCTACTAGTTACTAAACTAGAGGCCAAGACATAATTTGAAGGTATGGGGCACCATTGAATTATTGAGAAAAAAAAACTAAAGGGGGAGGAAGTATCTACCACAAGAATTTCCAAAAATTCTCAAAGTTACATACATCAAAACTCAAATTTACAAATCATGGGAGCATGTTTCCACCCCACCTCCCAATAACAAGCACCATAACTGCAGTAGGCCTTATGGGGTACAGTAATAAAAGGGAAATAATAGCTCCAACTTAGATAGCCAATAATCCACAGTGAAGTTCAATCGATTAATGCCTACTGCATCAAACAAAATCAGCTAACTAATGATTTATTGGATACCGTACTGAAGCTCTTACAGTGAATTCTTTTCCATAATAACCGCGAAGAGAGCTCTAAAAGATTGAGGTATCTAAAAGGCAGAACATAAAAGTAATTCAGAAAATCTTTTTAATAAATGGAAAAAAGTTCATCTAAGTGAACTGATAAGCCAAATTTGAGGTACACTCACCTTGATTCGACTCTGAAATTTTGAGAGAGTCATTGTATATTAGTCGAAATCTAGAAAAGGCAAATATTTCTCAGCAATTGGATTCTTTACTACCCCAAAAAATGTGCTCTTGAATCGCGAAGAGAGCTCTAAAAGCTCAAACCCAATCGCGAAGAGAGCTCTTGAATCCCGCAAACATCTCTCTAATTCGATATATTTGGAAATGTGACAGATTTTTGCTGATTTGGTCTGATTTTAGAGCTATTTTGGAAGTATTGTAATGGAGGCAATCGGGCGAGGAAGACATATATTTTTAGGGATTTAGTGTATTTCATATTCTATGAGGTATAAAACTAAAAAAAAATAAAAAAATAAGATGATGGGCCGTACCAATATTTTAGCGGGTACTAAAAATTTGGGTGAAAAAAAAAGAGGGAATTAATAGCCGTAACAATAGAGATAGCCCTTCCCATAGATGGATTTATTGTTACGGTTATATAAAGTGTTACCATATATGCTTCTATAGGGACGGTTTATGGACTATGGCAATGATTCAATTAGTAAGTGTTCTGATAGTTCCAATAATTATTAGTAACGGTTACAACCGTAACCATAGACCACCTATAGCAACGGTTCCAGAACCGTATCAATAAAAAGTGTTGCCATAGCTCTAATTTCTAGTAGTGTTTGTAAAATACATCCTTGGTATGACTTTTAAGCATACAATAGTCACACTGAACATTAAAAAATTTCTTAGGGCCTTTTGCATATTGCTACCTCTAGCAGACATGAGTGCAGTTAAATTTGTATTTTCAACTGTAGCAAATGATTTCAATATAGCTCTCTGACATCCCCTCTCAAATATCATAGAGTACGACTTATACGGATAGAGTAGGCGTTGTCATCACTATTTGACCTCTAACTTATTCATATGATTCGTTTAGTCCCATTACAGATTGTACACGGTAAAATCAGAAGGCTTAATTTCTTGCAATCAAGCCATCTCGGAGAAATGCCTCGAAACCCCAAGGACACGAGGTCAGGACTTATTCCTCTACCTCGGGGCTTGTCAGGGCCCGATATAAAGAAGGCAGAGGTTGAGGCCAGGACAAAAAGGAGAATCTCCCAAGACACATTGCTGAGTCTGACATGGGCGGCCTATCCCGAGCCTATGTTGAGGCATCACATCAAGCCATCTTATCTCCGGTTGTAATTAATATATATGTACTTATAGCCGCGTTCCCCTCCTATAAAAGGGTACTCACCCTACCTTGTGATCACATATACTTAGTAAGTACCTTGACTAACGTCTGTGAAGTAGTGAAGATGTTTTAAAGTTATAAAACACTAACTTTTTTCATAAAAGGTGCAACTCAATAACATGTACAATACAGAAAAATATCGAGAGAGACAGTCATAGAACAACAAATATCAGAATTTAAGTAAACAATCAAAGAAGAGATCATAAACACGTTTTTCTGATAAACAATCAAAATCTATATAGTTGCACTAGCTGCGCATGAAAAGGAGACATGTACCAAGTCATTTGTACTCAAATACTTCATACCCGGACGCAAGGGTACCCGACAATGGACCAATTACATATGAATTTCCAAACGAAAGATTTATGTCATTTTTGGATAAGTGCAAACTCCATGATATATGATGATAACATACTCTCAACATCAATCTGACACCCTCCGAGTGTACTAACCACTAACAAGTCCAATTCTGCATATGAAGACTATGACAACTAGAACATGCAAATGATATAGAGAGATATCACATATAAAACATGCGAAATGCATGACAAACATAAAGAATTTATGTTCATAATCAAGAATGTTACCCTTATTTTGTCACATGTGTATAAGTACGAACGCCGCCTTACTTTACCACATGTGCACAATCAAGAATACCACAATATCAATCACAACTGCACGACAATGATCTCATGTTAGAATATCATTACAATTGCATGGAAAAGACCTTTTGCAATAATAATATCCCAATCTCACAATAAAGATCTTGGACCATAATATCATCACAATTTGCAAGATAAAGACCTTGTGCCACAACATCATCACAATCACACGTCAAAGCCCTTGTTCCACCATATCATCACAATGGCAAGGCAAAATCCCCGTGCCACAATATCATCACAATCGCACAGAAGGACCTCGTGCCAAACCTTAGTGCATATCCAAAAACCCTATTTAATTATGTATGCATATGAAGGAAAATAAGCATGTACGATGCATGCAGACTAAGAAGTAATCATACATGGTGATGTGCATGTATATAAGGAATGATCCCTAAGTATGATATACGCTTATATATTTGTATGACACGGTACCCAACATGTATTACGTCATCCAAAAGATAATCATATCCCGAATAAGCATCGAAAGGCATTTCGTAGTCTCTAATGTAGGTAAAGTACTTCAATTAAAGGCATACCATAAGAATAGAAAATACGGGTGTGTGTTCACAGTATACATGTGACTACGTCTAAGCGAGAGTGACAATAACCCCAAGAATAGTTCATCATGCTCAAAATAGGGTATTACTAGCCTTACATTAGCTCAAGAATGATTTATAATGCTCATGTGGTCAATCAATTTAATAAAACATATAATCAAGTAGAACACATAACCAAATCAAGCAGAGTAAACTCTATAATCTATCCCCGAGAATGAGCACCCATGGCATACGTATATACGTCTGTCACCAAAGCATCATCTATTAGTAAAAAATAAAAACTCTCAACCATAGCTAGGTAAGATACATACTTCATCCGGGTTAACCCAAAGCTCCACAGATGTATTTTCTTGAGAAATCACCTCTCGCCCGCTCAAATCTAGACGAACATCATCAAAGAAAGTCAGCCAATGCCATAGGAATCGATCCTAATGCATAAAGCTTTGATATCCCCCAAAAGTTAACCCTGGTCCCGCCTACCCGAAGCCCGGAACTAAAACAAAAATCCATTGAACCATAACCTACCGAGTCCAATTATGCAATTAGTTTCTAAAATCTAGTCTAAATGGGTACTCAATTACCTAAAATACACTCACTTAAAATGTAGGCAAAAACCCCAAATTTCACTTTAAAATTCTATGTTTTTGGTATTGATATACATGAAAATTCATGATATATTATCAAGATAATGAACACGTACCCTCATGATATGGGTGAAATACATCTCCAATATTGCCTTGGTCTGCTCTCCAAGTCTCAAATTTTGTAAAAATGAGCTCAAAATCCCGAAATTAGGCATTAAAAACCCCTGCCAGGCATCCTTCTTTGACATCACAACCACCAATCCCGAGATTGGAGTTCACAATAATCTCAGCTTGACTTTACTGTTCATGATTGTTACGATCCCAAATTCTTCCTCCGTGAACTGTCGTGACGGTACCTAGTCTTTACGACTAGGTAAGCCTAATATTGCGGAACGAAATAGAAGCTCAAAGATAACATCTAATGAGTATAATCAATAAAAATAGAAATGATGCCGCTCGACATATATAATAATCACCTCTACCAAAACCTAGAATATCGTGATGCCGTAAGCTTCTAAGAAGTCCTATTAGTTATATACATCATCCTACGGAAAAAGAAGAAAGTGAACATATGAGATAGAAAAGGACTTCAAGGTTTGCATACGCGGTAGACGTACCTTGAAGTCTCCCGAAGTAGAAACCATACAGCTAGACTCGAGGCTGATAGCTAGAACCTACATATGCACATGGAAAACATGTGCAAGAAAAGGCATGAGTACACCATAACGGTATCCAGTAAGTGTCAAGCCTAACCTCAATCGAGTAGTGATGAGTTCAGGTTAGGACCCTACTGGTATATATAATAATATGAAATATCACAGTAAAATAAATGTTGTAAAGAATGTAAGCATAGAAGAACAACAACTCAAAACACAAATATAATAACAAGAAATCCCCCGAGATACTATCCTGTAGTACCAAATATAAATGTGTAGAAGGATTATTTTAGAATATCGTTCCATAATCCAAAGTAAATACAAAGTGCTGGGGGGCTTCCAGAATACTGTTCATTAGTCCTAAAGTAAATATCCGATATAGGGATGTCACGACCCGAATTTTCCCCCAACATCGGGATCGTGATGGCGCCTACTCGTGGTAGCTAGGCAAGCCACTGTATTCATACTATCCTGTTTTTAACACAATTTCGTAATTTATTTATCAACAAACCACAACTTTTAAATAAATGCGGAGTACTTTATCAAAAAGAAAATAACTAATTACAAGATGAAAATCATAATGAAATCCTTTACCCAAGACGTGGAGTCACCAACTCACGAACTACTATGGAATACTACACATAAAAGTTGGAAGGAAATATAACATAATTCTGTTTGTCTCGGAACAAAGAGACTACAGCTAGTAACATAAGTAAAGAGAGAGACGCCGGGCCTGCGGACGTCTGCAAGCTACCTCGATCTCAAATGTGATCAACTCCCACGCAATCGATTTACTGCTGCTGCTCCTGATCGTATCCTGGACCTGTGCAAAAATGCACAGAAGTGTAGTATCAGCACAACCGACCCCATGTGCTGGTAAGTGCCTGGCCTATCCCGCGAAGTAGTGACAAGCCTAGGACCAGACACTCACAAAAACCTATGCAATTCAATATATATGTATACCACAGAATAACAAGAAATAACCAAGTAATAACACAATAAAGGATATCTCAAAGAATTCAATAATTAACAACAGTTAATAAGTTCACAAGGAAAATAAAGTATAATGGAAACACATGTAATATCAAGTCAAGGAATAGCAACAATTGCACGGCATCACCCTTCGTGCTTTTACTCTCATTCTCACCAAATAAGCAAATAAAGTACACGGCATCACCCTTCGTGCTTTTACTCTCATCCTCACATCCATAGTACGGCATGATCCTTCGTACATGGTTCAATAACAGAGCACGGCATGATCCTTCGTGCATAATCAATAAAACATGGCACGGCATTAACCTTCGTGCATAAATAATAAATCAAGGCACGGCATCACCCTTCGTGCATTATCACTCTTCCTCACCCAAATAACAATCACAGTTAAGGGCAAAGAATGAAACAGTAATTCATAAACTGTCCCAACAAGGGCAATCAATAATTATCTTCACAACAAGTCCCGACAAAGGAGAACAATAACAATTCTACAACCTGGCAAAGGTTCAACAATTCATCTGTAAATATATCTCAAAATAAGCATTTTCAACGACTCACGGTCATACTAGACGCCAGTGTATGGATGCTCGTCACCACAGCCCATACACGGCACTCGATCACATAACACATAGCACATAATCCTATTCTCTCAAGCTAGGATAGAACAAACACTTACCTCGAATGTTTATGAACAATTCAATCCGTGGCAATGTCTTTTTTTTCAAATTTTGACTCCAATCCAATCGTATCTATACACAATTGATTTAATATCATCAATACTACTCAACAAACTAATTCCTAAGACCAAATACAACTTTTACAACATTCTGCCCGGAATAGTGAATTTCGACCCCGGGCCCACATGGTCGGAACTCGGGGTTAGGACCAAAATCCAGTTACCCATCCCCCACGAGTTCATGTATATGATTTGTTTCAAAATCGGACCTCAATTCGAGGTCCAATTTCCCAATTTATGAAAAACCCTATATTCTAACAAAAACAAGAAATTCTACCATGAAAACCTTTGATTTATATTGAAAAACATGTTTAATGATGTTAGGAATTGAAAGAATTAAGTAAAAAGTGACTTACAATTATTCTGATGAAGAAGGAATCCGTGAATAATCGCAAATGGGTGTTTTTGTTTTGTAAAAAGTGAAGAAATGAACTGAAAATCGTGTTTTACAGGTCTCTGTGTTCGCATTTGCGAACATGGGTTCGCAATTACGAACCCCGACCAATTTCTGGAGTTTGAAAAATAAGCTAAGGCTGGGAAGTTCGCATTTGCGAACTTTTGTTCGCATTTGCGAAGCCAAGGCAAATCTGGGGCTTCGCATTTGCGAACATATGTTCGCATTTGCGAACCAGGCTGGCCTCCAGGGACTTTCGCATTTGCGAACATTTGTTCGCATTTGCGAACAAGGCTGGGCTGAGGGACCTTCGCATTTGCGAAGAATGCTTCGCATTTGCGAAGCATGCCTTTTCACTGGAGGCCTCGCAATTGCGAGGTTTGGTTCGCATTTGCGAACCCAAACGGTCCCGGGCACCCTTCGCATTTGCGACCAAGGGTTCGCATTTGCGAACCCTGCCTTGACCTGCCACCTTCGCAATTGCGAGAAATACTTCGCAATTGCGAAGACAATAGCTGGGTGAAAAACCAGCAGTGCAAAAATTCAGAATTTCATCCAACGGCCTATCAAATCTTTACCCGAGCTCCACGGGCTCCAAACCAAACATGTACACAACATCAAAAATACATTATGAACTTGTTCGTGCGATCACATCGCCAATATCACATCGTTTTCATCAATTCAAGCCTCAAATTCATGATTTTCATATTTTTGGTTTTCAAAACTTTCAAACTTGGAACTCAAGGTCCAAAACATCTCAAATGACATCCGAATGTCACCAAACTTTACAGAAATCACATATATAATATTTAAGACTTGTACCGGGCGTCGGAACCAAAATACGAGCCCGATACCAAGGTCAATTAATTCATTTCCTTTAACAATTACTTCAAAAACAATATCATAGAAAAATTTATAACTTGGGCTCTCGGCCTCAGAATTCGACTCCGGACGCATGTCCAAGTCCCATATTTTCCTACGGACCTCTCGGGACCATCCAATCTCGGGTCCGGATCTGTTTACCAAAAATGTTGATCGAAGTCAACCATATCAATATAAATATAATTTTTATCCAAATTTCTCATAAAATTCATATTTTCTATCACAAAATCTTTCCAGCTACATGCTCGGATTGTGCACGTAAATCGAGGCAACATGGAATGAGGTTTTCCAGGCCTCAAAAGCTCGAAATGATTAATAAAAATAAGTGATGACCCTTTGGGTCGTCACAATCTCCACCTCTAAAACAACCGTTCGTCCTCGAACGGACAAAAGAAAGAAGTACCGAGTCAGGAAACAAGTGTGGGTAACGGCTCCGCATATCAGACTCGGACTCCCAGGTCGATGCCTCAGGAGGCTGACCTCTCCACTGAACACGCACAGAAGGATAACTCTTCGACCTCAGCTGTCAAACCTGCCGGTCTAGAATAGCCACCGCTCCTCCTCGTAAGATAGATCATTGTCCAATTGGACAGTACTGAAGTCTAACACATGTGTGGGATCGCCGTGGTATCTCCGAAGCATAGATACGTGAAAAACCGGATGCACGGCTGATAAGCTAGGCGGCAAAGCTAATCTGTAAGCCACCCCTCCCACTCTGTCTAGAATCTCAAATGGACCAATATACCTAGGGCTGAGCTTGCCCTTCTTCCCGAACCTCATCACGCCCTTCATAGGCGACACTCGCAGCAATACTCGTTCACCAACCATGAAATCTACATCTCGAACCTTACGATCCGCATAAGTCTTCTGCTTGGACTGAGCTGAACGCAATCTCTCCTGAATAGTCTTGACCTTATCCAAGGCCTCCTGAACTAAGTCCGTACCCAACAACCGAGCCTCTCCCGGTTCAAACCATCCAACTGGTGATCGACATCGCCTACCATACAACGCCTCATACGGAGCCATCTGGATGCTAGATTGGTAACTGTTATTGTAGGCATACTCTGCTAATGGCAGGAACTGGTCCCACGAGCCTCCGAAATCAATGACACAGGCTCGAAGCATGTTCTCTAGAATTTGAATAGTCCTCTCGGACTGACCATCTGTCTGAGGATGAAAAGCTGTACTCAGCTGAACTCGGGTGCCTAACTCCTGCTGGACCGCTCTCCAGAACCGCGAGGTAAACTGTGTACCCCGATCAGAGATAATAGATATCGGTACCCCGTGAAGTCGAACAATCTCTCTAATGTAAATCTCTGCTAACCTCTCCGATGAGTAGGAGACAGATACTGGAATGAAGTGTGCTGACTTGGTCAGCCTATCAATGATGACCCAAATAGCATCATATTTCTTCCGAGTCAAAGGAAGTCCCGTAATGAAGTCCATAGTGATCCGCTCCCATTTCCACTCGGGAATCTCAATCCTCTAGAATACACCACCAGGCCTCTGGTGCTCATATTTCACCTGCTGACAATTTAGACACCGAGCAACATACGCAACGATATCTTTCTTCATTCTGCGCCACCAATAGTGTTGCCGTAAGTCCTGGTACATCTTCGCGGCGCCTGGGTGAATAGAATACCGCGAACTGTGGGCCTCCGCTAAGATCAACTCTCGAATCCCTTCGACATTGGGCACACAAACTCGACCCCGCAATTTCAATACCCCATCATCATCTAGATTTACCTGTGTGGCACCTCCCCGCTGTACTGTATCTCTCAACTCACGCAAATGAGGATCATCAAATTGCCTCTCACGGATACACTCAAATAAAGAAGAACGAGCGACCGTGCAGGCTAACACCCTGCTAGGTTCAGAAATGTATAATCTCACGAACCGGTTGGCTAAGGCCCGGACATCTAGAGCTAATGGTCTCTGACTGACCGGAATGTATGCAAGACTACCCATGCTGGCATACTTTCTACTCAATGCATCGGCCACCACATTGGCCTTACCTGGGTGATATAAGATAGTAACATCATAGTCTTTTAGCAACTCTAACCATCTTCGCTGTCGTAGATTCAACTCCTTTTGCTTGAACAAGTACTGTAGGCTTTTGTGATCAGTGTACACCTCACATGTCACACCATATAGATAATGCCTCCAGATCTTTAAGGCATGAACCACTGCTGCTAACTCAAGATCATGAACTAGATAATTTTTCTCATGTATTTTTAACTGCCTCAAAGCATAAGCGATAACCTTACCATCCTGCATCAATACCGCTCCAAGCCCTGTACGAGATGCGTCACAATAAACTGTACAAGGCCTTGCACCTGTAGGTAGTATCAACACTGGTGCGGTGGTCAAGGCTGTCTTGAGCTTCTGAAAGCTCGCCTCACACTCCTCTAACCACTGAAACTGGACACCCTTCTGGGTCAACCTGGTCATCGGGGCTGCAATAGAAGAAAACCCCTCTACAAAACGACGGTAGTAACCTGCTAATCCCAAGAAACTCCGGATCTCAGTCACTGAAGCCGGTCGAGGCCAATTCTGGACTGCCTCAATCTTCTTTGGGTCTACCCGAATACCTTCCACCGATACAATGTGACCCAGAAATGCTACCGAACTCAGCTAGAACTCACATTTAGAAAATTTGGCATATAGCTGGTAATCTTTCAGAGTCTGAAGAACCACTCCGAGGTGCTACTCGTGCTCTTCCTGGCTGCGGGAATACACCAGGATGTCATCTATAAAGACTATCACGAACAGATCTAAGTAAGGCCTGAATACCCGATTCATCAACTCCATGAATGCTGTCGGGGCATTGGTCAACCCGAAGGACATGACCAAGAACTTATAATGCCCATATCTAGAGCGAAAGGATGTCTTAGGAATGTCAGCCGCCCTGATCTTCAGCTGATGGTAGCCTGACCTCAAGTCTATCTTAGAAAATACCCTCGCTCCCTGGAGCTGGTCAAACAAATCATTAATCCTCAGCGGTGGATACTTATTCTTTATTGTCACTTTGTTTAATTGCCGGTAATCAATACACATCCGCATCGAGCCATCTTTCTTCTTTACAAATAATACAGGTGCTCCCAGGGGGAAACACTGGGCCTGATAAAGCCTTTCTCAAGAAGGTCCTGCAATTGATCTTTCAACTCTTTTAGCTCCGGCGGGGCCATACGATAGGGTGGAATAGAGATGGCGTGAGTGCCCGGTACCAGATCAATACAGAAATCAATATCCCTATCGGGTGGCATGCCCGGCAGGTCCGAAGGAAAAACCTCGGGAAACTCCCGTGCAATAGGGGCTGACTCAATGGAAGGAACCTCTGCGCTGGAATCACGAACATAAGCCAGATAAGCTAGACACCCCTTCTCGACCATGCGTCGAGCCTTAACATAGGAAATAACAGTGCGAACGGAGTGGCTTGAGGTACCTTTGCACTCTAGTCGGGATGATTCTGGCAAGGCTAAGGTCACAGTCTTAGCATGACAATCAAGAATAGCATGGTATGGGGACAACCAGTCCATCCCCAATATGACATCAAAATCCACCATATCCAAAAGCAACAGATCAACACGGGTCTCAAGACCCCCAAATATAACTACGCACGAACGATGCACCCGATCGACTACAATAGAGTCACCCACTGGTGTAGCCACATAAACTGGAATATCCAGAGCATAGCTGGGCACGGCCAAATACGGTGCGAAGTAGGAAGACACATAGGAATATGTAGATCCAGGGTCAAATAATACCGAAGCACCTCTGCCACACACAAGAATAGTACCTGTAATCACGGCATCTGATGCCTCTGCCTCTGGCCTGGCTGGTAAAGCATAGAATCGGGGATCTGCACCTCCCCTCTGAGCTGCGTCCCTAGGACGACCATCAACTGGCTGACCTCTACCTCTGGCTAGATGGTCTCCACCTCTACGGTCTCGACCTCCACCTCTATAATCTCTACCCCCGCCTCTGGCTGGCTGGGCAGGCTGAGGGTCAGCTGGGGCCTGAACCATAGGACGAGGACCTCGCTGCTGAGAGTTGCCCGCAGCTAGAGGGAAATTCCTGATAAAATGACCTGGGTCACCACAACCGTAGCAACTCTTAGACTGATAGGGCTGCTGGCCCTGATGACCTGAATGGCCTCCACGAACACTCTGAAGAGGCTGAGCATTAATAGGAGGCTGGTCTGAATAATGCCCACGAAAACCGCGATCACCTGGTCCACCCTGTGAAGCCTGAAGGGCGGAATGAAAAGGCCTGGAGGACTGGCCTCTATCAAAGGATTCTCTGCTACCAGAGGAAGAAGCACCAAACCTACCCGAATGACGAGGCCTCTTATCCGAAGAATAACCGCCTCCTCTAGCGAGAGCCATCTCAACTCTGCGTGCTGCATTGGCTGCCTTCTGAAATGATATGTCACTCCCCACGCCCATAGCCATCTGGAGTCTAATCGGCTGATTAAGCCCATCTATAAACCTGCGGACCCTCTCCCGCTCCGTGGGAAGTATCACCACCGCATGACGAGCCAAATCGACAAATCTCATCTCATACTGTGTAACTGTCATAGTGCCCTAATGGAGGCGCTCAAACTGCCTCCGAAGTACATCCCGCTGAGTAGCAGGGAGAAACTTCTCCATAAATAGTTCCGCAAACTGATCCCATGATAAAGCTGGGGACCCCGCTGGTCGAGTCAAGCAATAATCTCTCCACCAAGTCTTGGCGGATCCTGCAAGCCTGAAGGTACAGAAGTCAACTCCGTTTGTCTCCACGATCCCCATAGTCTTGAGAATCTCATGACAACTGAATAAAAAGTCCTGAGGATCCTCTGATGCGGCTCCACTGAATGTAGTGGTAAATAGCTTGGAGAACCGATCAAGCCTCCATAACGAATCAGAAGTCATGGCCGCTCCATCGCCGGCATGAGCTGTGGTACCTGACTGAGTGGCCACAGCTGGCTGAACCACTGGTGCCTGAGGGTGAGGAGCTACTGGCTCCGGAGAACGAGCAATAGGAGTCTGTGCCCCTCATCCAGCCTGAGAAGCGGCTGGTGCAATTGATAATAAGCCCGCTCTGGCAATGCTGTCCATAAATCCCGCTATTCTGACCAAAGCATCCTGAAGATCCGGGGTAAATAAAGAGTCTCCTGGGACCTGAGCTGGGCCCACTGGAGCTGCTGGAACGGGAACCTCCTCGTCAATCTCAATATGAGGCTCCACCTCTGGAGTAGCTGCCTGGGGCTGAGCTCTACCCCTACCACGGCCTCCGATACGGCCTTGGCCCCTGCCCCTCACAGGAGCTGCCTGGGGCTCGGGCTGCTGGTCAGCGGACGAAGAAGCGCGTGTCCTCACCATCTGCGAAAGGACAGAATAGAAATTCAATCAGTAATTGAGGAACAAGTCACACGACAAGAAAGAACAAATGAGAGACTCTTTCCTAACTCAATAGACTCTGGAGGACAAGTACAGACGTCTCCGTACCTACCTCTCCAACTCTACTAAGCTTGTTCGTGAGTGGTGAGACCTATGTAACCTAGAGCTCTGATACCAACTTGTCACGACCCGGATTTTCCCCCAACATCGGGATCGTAATGGCGCCTACTCGTGGTAGCTAGGCAAGACACTGTATTCGTACTATCCTGTTTTTAACACAATTTCGTAATTTATTTATCAACAAACCACAACTTTTAAATAAATTCAGAGTACTTTATCAAAAAGGAAATAACTAATTACAAGATGAAAATCATAATGAAATCCTCTACCAATGACGTGGAGTCACTAACTCACGAACTACTATGGAATACTACACATAAAAGTTGGAAGGAAATATAACATAATTCTGTTTGTCTCGGAACAAAGAGACTACAGCTAGTAACACAAGTAAAGAGAGAGACACCGGGCCTGCGGACGTCTGCAAGCTACCTCGATCTCAAATGTGATCAACTCCCACGCAATCGATTTACCACTGCTGCTCCTGATCGTAACCTGGACCTGTGCAAAAAACGCACAGAAGTGTAGTATCAGCACAACCGACCCCATGTGCTGGTAAGTGCCTGGCCTATCCCGGCGAAGTAGTGACAAGCCTAGGACCGGACACCCACATAAACCTGTGCAATTCAATATATATGTATACCACAGAATAACAAGAAATAACCAAGTAATAACACAATAAGGGATATCTCAAAGAATTCAACAATTAACAGCAGTTAATAAGTTCACAAGGAAAACAAAGTATAATGGAAACACATGTAATATCAAGTCAAGGAATAGCAACAATTGCACGGCATCACCCTTCGTGCTTTTACTCTCATCCTCACCAAATTAGCAAATAAAGTACACGGCATCGCCCTTCGTGCTTTTACTCTCATCCTCACATCCATAGTACGGCATGATCCTTCGTACATGGTTAAATAACAGGGCACGGCATGATCCTTCGTGCATAATCAATAAAACATGGCACGACATTAACCTTTGTGCATAAATAATAAATCAAGGCACGGCATCACCCTTCGTGCATTATCACTCTTCCTCACCCAAATAACAATCACAGTTAAGGGCAAAGAAAGAAGCAGTAATTCATAAACCGTCCCAACAAGGGCAATCAATAATTATCTTCACAACAAGTCCCGACAAGGGAGAACAATAACAATTCTACAACCTGGCAAAGGTTCAACAATTCATCTGTAAATATATCTCAAAATAAGCATTTTCAACGACTCACGGTCATACTAGACGCCAGTGTATGGATGCTTGTCACCACAGCCCATACACCGCACTCGATCATATAACACATAGCACATAATCCTATTCCCTCAAGCTAGGATAGAACAAACACTTACCTCGAATGTTTATGAACAATTCAATCCGTGGCAATGTCTTTTTCTTTCAAATTTTGGCTCCAATCCAATCGTATCTATACACAATTGATTTAATATCATCAATACTACTCAACAAACTAATTCCTAAGACCAAATACAACTTTTACAACATTCTGCCCGAATAGTGAATTTCGACCCCGGGCCCACATGGTCGGAACTCGGGGTTAGGACCAAAATTCGGTTACCCATCCCCCCACGAGTTCATGTATATGATTTGTTTCAAAATCGGACCTCAATTCGAGGTCCAATTTCCCAATTTATGAAAAACCCTATATTCTAACAAAAACAAGAAATTCTACCATGAAAACCTTTGATTTCTATTGAAAAACATGTTTAATGATGTTAGGAATTGAAAGAATTAAGTAAAAAGTGACTTACAATTGTTTTGATGAAGAAGGAATCCGTGAAGAATCGCAAATGGGTGTTTTTGTTTTGTAAAAAGTGAAGAAATGAACTGAAAATCGTGTTTTACAGGTCCTCTGTGTTAGCATTTGCGAACATGGGTTCGCAATTGCGAACCCCGACCAATTTCTGAAGTTTGAAAAATAAGCTATGGCTGGGAAGTTCGCATTTGCGAACTTTCGTTCGCATTTGCGAAGCCAAGGCAAATCTGGGGGCTTCGCATTTGCGAACATATGTTCGCATTTGCGAACCAGGCTGGCCTCCAGGGTCTTTCGCATTTGCGAACATATGTTCGCATTTGCGAACAAGGCTGGGCTGAGGGACCTTCGCATTTGCGAAGAATGCTTCGCATTTGCGAAGCATGCCTTTTCACTGGAGGCCTCGCAATTGCGAGGTTTGGTTCGCATTTGCGAACCCAAACGATCCTGGGCACCCTTCGCATTTGCGACCAAGGGTTCGCATTTGCGAACCCTGCCTTGACCCTGCCACCTTCGCAATTGCGAGAAATACTTCGCAATTGCGAAGACAACAGCTGGGTGAAAAACCAGCAGTGCAAAAATTCAGAATTTCATCCAACGGCATATCAAATCTTTACCCAAGCTCCCCGGGCTCCAAACCAATCATGTACACAACATCAAAAACACATTATGAACTTGTTTGTGCGGTCACATCGCCAATATCACATCGTTTTCATCAATTCAAGCCTCAAATTCATGATTTTCATACTTTTGGTTTTCAAAACTTTCAAACTTGGAACTCAAGGTCCAAAACATCTCAAACGACATCCGAATGTCACCAAACTTTACGGAAATCACATATATAATATTTAAGACTTGTACCGGGCGTCGGAACCAAAATACGAGCCCGATACCAAGGTCAATTAATTCATTTCCTTTAACAATTACATCAAAAACAATTTCATAGAAAAATTCATAACTTGGGCTCTCGGCCTCAGAATTCGACTCCAGACGCATGTCCAAGTCCCATATTTTCCTACGGACCTCTCGGGACCATCCAATCTCGGGTCCGGATCCGTTTACCAAAAATGTTGACCGAAGTCAACCATATCAATATAAATATCATTTTTATCCAAATTTCTCATAAAATTCATATTTTCTATCACAAAATCTTTCCGGCTACATGCTCGGATTGTGCACGTAAATCGAGACAACATGGAATGAGGTTTTCCAGGCCTCAAAAGCTCGAAATGATTAATAAAAATAAGTGATGACCCTTTGGGTCGTCACAGGGGATCTCCCGGAATACCATTCTGTAGTCTCGAAGAAAATACGCACCTCAACCAAAAAGAGAATAACAGTTACATCAAGAAAACATAATTTAGGCTAAATCCGAGTTAAGAAAGAACAAGAAATTTCACCAAGACATGCAACAAAGATTCAAATAGGCAGTTAAGGCACGTAGGCATGCGTCCACAAACTAAATAGGATAGTTTCACATGCTAGTGTTGCTCAATTAAAGAAAAAAAGTATTTTCTTAATGAAAATGGGATTTTCAACAAATTGCCCGTGTACGCACTAGTCACCTCACGTATATAGTGCTCATATATCACACAACACCAAATCCTTAAGGGAGTCCCCTACACAAGATTAGGCAAGGCATTTACCTCAAAATCAAGGTCACTTAAAGCTCAATCACATATTTGCCTTTCAAACATGCCTCTGAAACGGATAATATCTAGGAAATTACCAACTAAACATTTTAAAATAAGCCTTAGGAATCACCCATGATGACAAAGGACTTAATTTACGTCATTATTAAAAAAGTCAACACCCGGGCCCAAAACCCAAAATTGAGACCAAAACTCGATTACCTATTCATCTCTGAGTTCGAATATATAATTGGTTTTTTGAGTCCAACCTCAGTTTGAGGTGTAAATTCTCAAATTTTTAAATCCCAAGTTTCTACCCAAAAATTCCCAATTCCACTATGAAAAACATAGATTCTAGGTTGAAATATTGTAAAATAAAGTTAGAGATTAGAAGAAACAAGTTAATAACCATTTACCTATTATTTAGGGATGAAGAAGTCTTTACAAAATAGCTTTTTGCATTCTAGGTTTTGAAAATTTGGAGAATGAATGAAAAATCCCATCCAAAACTTATTTTGATTAATTGGAGGTGTGGTATTCATGACCTGAGCTTTCCAATTGCGAAGAACCCATCGTAAATTTAAAGGTCTCCCCAAATCCTACTTTCATCGCAATGGTGAAGAAAGTCTCGTAAATGCAAGCCTGACCTTCCGCTATTACGACCAAATGATCGCGATTGCGATTCCTGCCTTTGCCAGACTGCCTTTGGAAAAAGTGAAGGATGATTCACAGTTGAGAAAATTTCCCTCCACATCTACTCTTCGCAAATGCGATGAGTAGGTCGCAAAAGCAAACATAATAGTGGCCACAAATGCGCAGCTTTATCTCGCAATTGCGAGACCGGAGGCTCTACAAAGAGAACTGAAGCACACTAGCAAATCTCTTTGTTTAAAACACTTCGTAGCCTATTTAAATGTCAATCAAGCCCTCGAGGCTTCAAACCAAACAAGGACACAAGTCTTAAAACATCACACGAATGTGCTTGCCTGATCAAATCGCCAAAACAACACCTAGAACCATGAATTTAGCACCAAATCAAATGAAATTCTTAAGAACACTTTGAAGTTTTTTTTTCTCAATCAGACATCCAAATCATGTCATGCCACCTTTGTTTCTTATAAAATTTTACATACAAGTCTAGAATATTATATTGAACCTGTACCAGGCTCCGGAACCAAAATACAGACCCAATACCAACAAGATCAAATATTAAGAATTTTTTAAAAAAACATTGAATTTTTCAAACTCTCTATTTTCAACAAATATTGATAACTCGGGCTAGAGACCTCCGATTCTGATTCCGAGCATACTACCAAGTCTCGTATTTTAATACGGACCTACCGGGATTGTCAAAACATGAATCCTGGTTCGTTTACCTAAAATATAGATCAAAGTCAACTCAGTTGAAGATTTAAATAAAAAATTCTTGTTTACCTATTTTCATCATAAAAGCTTTCCGGAAACACAGCCGAACTGTGCACACAAATCTAGGGGGAATAAAATAAGGTTTTAAAGGCATCAGAACACAGAATTTAGTTTTATTAAATAAAATAACATATCAGGTCATCACATTCTCCACCTCTAAAAGGACCATTCGTCATCGAACGAACATAGAAAAATACATGGGCTATTAAAAATGTGGGGATATCTATTTCGTATGTCTGACTTGGACTCCTAATCTTCATCCCCAATCGGCTGACCCCGTCACAAAACCTTTACTGATGCAATGTCGTTTGACATCAGTATTCGAACATGTTTGTCGAATATAGCCACTAGCCCTCAATATAAAATAGATTCTTGTCCAACTATACTGAGCTGAAATCCAACACATGAGACGAATCACCATGATACCTTTGAAACATCGAACCATGACATATCGTATGACCTTTTTCCATGCTGGAAGGTAACGCAAGCTTATAAGAAACCTATTCAACATGACGCAATACCTCAAAGTGACCAACAAACCTTGTGTCAACTTGCCCCTCTTTCAAATCTCATAATGCCATTCATAGGTGAAACCTGAAGCAAGACCCACTCTCCAATCATAAATGAAAAATCGTGAACCTACTGGTCTGCATAGCTCTTTTATCTGGACTGAGCTGTGCAAAATTTATCCTAAATCACCTTAACCTTATTCAAGATGTCCTGAACCAAGTCCGTACCCAATAATTTGGCCTCACCTGGCTCAAACCAACCCACCAAGGACCAATATCGCTACCATACAGAGCCTCAATCGGTGCCATCTGAATCCTGGACTAATAACTATAGTTTTAGGAGAACTCCACAAGTGGCAAGAATTGATCCCAATAACCTCCAAACTCTGTTAGAAACACATAGAGCATATCCTTAAGAATCTAAATAGTACCACTCAGATTGTCTGTCCATTTAGCTATGCGACTAGAAATTGATCCCTATGATTGAAGTTATATACTCTATAATAGCACAATAGAAGAAGGGTTAAATGTAGTGCTCTACTACTTGAGTACCCAACTCATATTGTACAACTCTGTAGAATCGTGATGTAAACTGTGTGCCCCAATTAGAGATGATAGATACCATCATGCCATGAAGTATGACAATTTCACAACTATAAACTCGAGCCAGCTGCTCAGAAGAATAGGTAGCCATCACAGGAAGAAAATGAGTTGAATTGGTCAGTCTGTCCATAATCACCCAAACTGCATCAAACTTACCTTATTCGGTGGAAGTCAAATAACAAAATTCATAGTGATTTGCTCATATTTCAAGTCCAGAATCTCTATATTCTAAAGCAATCCACCCGACCCTAATGCTCACACTTCAATTGCTGGCAATTTAGGCACCGAGCAACATATTCCACTATGCCTTTTTTTATTCTACGCCACCAATAATGCTGCCTCAAGTCCTAATAAATCTTAGTGGCACCTGGATAAATAGAGTACCACGAGTTATGAGCTTCCCAAAGAATCAACTCAGGCAACTCATCCATATTAACACAGCATACCGTTCATCCTTTATGCACCACTATCCCCAATAGTAACCTATTTAGCATCACCATGTTCAACCGTGTCCTTAAGGATGATTAGATGGGGATCATCACTCTGACACTCCCTGATACGTTCAAAAAGAGAAGACCGAGCGACCAAGCAAGCCAATTTTTACATCATGTATCTCACGACCCTAGTTCACCAATCGTGAACCTGTCATGATGGCACCCAGTCTCCGCGACTAGGTAAGCCTAACACGATGCAGAATATAAAAATTCATGAAAATTAGATAAGAAAATAGCAGAATGATATAAAAGGAATGTAACAAGTGCCGCTTGGCACAAACACTCATCAAAACACACTAAATAACATACTACCAAGACCCGGAATCCCACGGGTAACACAGACTAAAAAAGGAGAGCACAATTGTGGCTCTATACATCAAGAATGTCCAAACAACAAAATGAGGGAAAGTAACTGTAAGGCCCCGTGAAATTTTTGTGCATAAAACCTAGTAGATGTGGTGTCATGGTCCGAATGATGTGTTAGGAATGCGTAGAATTCTTCGCGGCGAGCTTGCGAGCCGCGGTTCGGACCCTTGGTAGTGATTTAAGTTTCAAAATGTAGAATAAAATTTTTTTCCAGAAAAATGTCAATCTGCGGTGCACTTTTGCGACCGCAGAATCAATATGCGGTCCGCATAGTGACCGCAGATCGTTCCAGAGAGTTGCCCAAAATTGTGTCCAATGTGCGGTCGATATGCGATCGCATGTCAATCTGCGGTGCACTTTTGCGACCGCAGAATCGACATGCGGTCCGCATAGTGACCGCAAATCGTTCCAGAGCCTGCGTAATTTTTGAGCCATTCTGCGGCCACTATGCGGACCGCATGTTGATTCTGCGGTCGCATAGTGACCGCATATTTGACCCCGGCCCAGTTTTTGTAACATTTTGACCCGATCTCTTCTTTAATATAACACACCTCTTCTTCATTTTTATCATATCATCTCACCAAAAATTAGAGAGAGAAGAGAGGGTTTTTAGAGAGAGAAGTTCTTCATCTTCAAAGATTGTTCCAACTACTTAATTCCAAGGGATTCTAGGGCAAGGATTCAACTTCCCCAATACTTTCAAGGTAAAAACCCTAACTATTTTCTTTGATTTTCAGTTTTAATTGGGTAAAGAGAGGTTTGCATATAATAGCTTTTGAAAATAGAATTTTTACACTCATGCATGATTATTGAACTTGATTTCTAGTAAAAAGAAGTGGGTAGAAGTAAGAGTCTTCAAGAACAAGGTTGGCAAGAATAGGATATCTTGGGTAAGCATAAAGTAGAAAGTTAACGGAAGAAAAATCATCACCAGGTATGTATGGCTAATTTTGATTCTTGTGAAATCGCCCTTAGGTGTAAAATTGTTTGGCATGTGTTGATTTGAGAAATTGTATGTGATTAATTGATGTTGTTGTTGGATATTCAAAGTTGTTGTTGAACTATGAGTGTTGTGGTAAGAAATATGAACCGAAAGGTAAATGAGAGTTGAATTGGGTAAAGAATTTGTGAATAATGATTATGATGGCCTATATGGCACCTTGTGGAAAAGAAATCGAAACACTTGAGAATTGGTTTATTGTGGAAAGAGATGAAACACTTGAATTATGGAAAATTGTTGAATATACATGTGTGAATATTATTGAATGTGGAAACATTGTAACTTGGTTGTGATATTGGCTTGAGAAGTAATTGAGAACATGAAACAATGTGCAAGTTGCTTATTTGAACTTGTTGAAATTGTGTGTAGTACCTTATCTGCTGTTTGAAATTGTTGTGTTTTCACCTGTAAGGCGGGGTCGTGTCGCGCGCCGCGACGTGGTGAAATAAGGTTTGGGTTGGGGTGATAAGGGTGGCCGAGGTAATAAGGGTGGTCAGGGGTAATAAGGATGGAAAGCGATCGAAATCGCTATTGAAAATTGATACATAAATCAATAATGTGAAATTGTGAAAGGAGACAACAGGAGAGTTTGCAACCTGTGGGGCACTGATTGCCCCTTTGTTTGACTACTTGTGTATTATGTGATTGATTGGTAATTGTTAAATTGGTTGATCGTAGGAAGTGCTTTGAGTTGAGAATTATTTGAAATGAGGAAAATGTGGAAACATGGTTGGTTGGCTTAATTAATTGTTGATGTAATTTAATGGCTTGAGTTTACTTGGGACAAAGTTTGTCCATACATACCAGTACAATTCAAGTGTACTGACGTCCCTTTTGCCGGGGGCGCTACATTCGTGTCATGATTGTAGGTGGATCAGTAGCAGGCACTTCAGCTCGTCGGCAGTAGTATTCTTCTCCTTCCACTGCCCGTCTTGGTGAGCCCCTTTCTTCCTCGGGGCCTTGTGCGGTTCTTGCCACTTCGGTTTGGATTTCATTTTGGTTTTGAAAGGTATAGCCGGAGCCTTGTTACCGGCAAGTATTGTATTTCCCTTTTGTATCCTAGAGGCTCTGTAGACATGTAAACCGTGGGACTCCAGTCTTATATATATAAGGTGTTATGTCGGGCGTTGTAAAAGTTGAAATCTTGTTAATGAATCACTCGTATCATTTTATTTGGTTAATGAGAAACAGTCATCACAGGGGTAACGCGTGGGAATGAAAGGCACCCAGGTCCGCTTGACTGGGGCAACCCGGTCAGGCGCCGGTCATGTCCCTCGATTTGGGGCGTGACAAACTTGGTATCAAAGCTTAAGGTTTTAAAGTGTCCTAGGATGTCTTGGAGCCGTGTCTAGTAGTGCCCTTCTTATAGGTGTGTTGTCGACCACATCATATAAGTAGGGGGCTACACGGACATTTAGGAATCTACCTACTTCTTTGTTAATCTATATCGTGCGGTAAAGTGCAATGTGGAGATATCTGTGTCTAATTCGCGCCTTGTTCCCAAATTTTCAGAATATGGCACCTAAGAAGAAGGCTAGACTCGGCCTTAGGGCCAATACCGGCCCAAGTGCAGCTGTTAATCATGTACCCGATGCCGTGGGAGAGAATGACCCACCAGTCCCAAATTTGCCTGGCCCATCTGTTCAAAACCCAAGTGTCCCTATTCCAGTTGCGACAGAGGATGCCACCATTCCTCCTGCCGGTGTTCCTGACTCAGATACAGTTCCCACTTCGGGCTCTGGTATCTCTAATGAGGATCTTAGGGGAGCTATTCATATGTTAACACAGTTAGTGGCTGCCCAGGCCCAGAGATCCCATGATGCCCCTGCATCCTCCAGCGGACGGGGAGATTCCTTTGGCTCCAGAGTCCACCAGTTCTTGCGATTGGCCCCTCCAGAATTTTCAGGTACCGATCCAGAGGCTGACCCACAGGAATTCCTTGATGAGATATACAAGACCCTCAGAGTGATGAAGGCTACAGATATAGAGGGGGTAGAGTTGGCCTCTTACAGGCCGAAGGGAGCGGCACGTTCATGGTTCGAAATGTGGGAGGATTCCCGTGAGGAAGGGAGCCCTCCGGCCAGATGGGATGAGTTCGTGGATGCATTTATGGACCACTTCTTACCTGCGGAGGCAATGGCAGCCCGTGCCACCGAGTTCGAGGTTCTCAAACAGGGCAGTATGAGTGTTTGGGAGTATCACATGGAGTTCGTAAGGTTGTCCAAGTACGCTCCTCATTTAGTATCGACCATGGATGCCCGGGTTCGACGGTTTGTTCGGGGCCTTAGCCCTTTGGTAGTGAATGAGGCCGCCACAGCAGCTTTGCACTCAGACATGAACTATGGGAGGATTGTGGGATTTGCTCAGGCCACAGAGGCCAGGAAATTGAAGATTCGTGCAGAAAGAGAAAGTAGCAACAGGGCCCGGTCAATGGGTCGTTCAGGGAGATCACTTCCAGGGAAGGGGTCATCAGGGCCATCCCAGTCATATGCTCAGTCCTCCGCGAGTGCACCGCCATCCGTGCACAGTCATCAGCAGGGCAGTTACTCGAGACCTGGTTCAGACAGCAGGAGGTCTCGTCAGTCTGGTCATCCCGGGGTGAGATCCCAGCAGCAGGGGAGACCTACATGCCCCAAGTGTGGGAGATTTCATACAGAAACTTGCTACCTTGACCTTCCAGCGTGCTTCGGGTGCGGGGTGAGAGGTCACATTCAGCGGGACTGCCGTGCACCCCGTCAGGGTATAGGTAGGGGATCTGCTCAGTCATCCGGTTCTTCAGCTGCTACATCATCAGCGCGTACTCCAGCAGCAGTAGGGCGTGGTGCAGCTAGGGGTGGAGCTCGGGGTAGGGGTGGACCTAGCCGATTCTATGCATTGAGTGGTCGCCAAAATGCCGAGGCTTCTCCAGATGTTGTTACAGGTATCATGTCTGTTCAGACTATTGATTGCTATGCCCTTATTGATCCAGGGTCCTCCTTGTCTTATGTTACTCCATTCATTGCTTCAAGTTTTGGGATAGAACCCGAACAGCTTCATGAGCCGTTCTCCGTGTCGACACCTATTGGTGATTCTATTACGGCCTCACGAGTCTATAGGAATTGTGTTGTTACGGTGGGTGGTCGTGATACCACAGCCGATCTTATTGAGCTTGGGATGGTAGATTTTGATGTAATTATGGGGATGGATTGGCTCTATTCGTGCTTTGCCAAACTTGATTGTCGAACGAGAGTTATGAGGCTCGAGTTCCCTAACGAGCCAGTCATTGAATGGAGAGGAAATGGTGTAGTGCCAAGGGGTAGGTTTATTTCCTACCTTAAGGCTTCGAAGATGATTAAGAAAGGGTATATCTATCACCTGGTTCGGGTAACGGACACCACCTCAGATGTGCCTACCCTCGAGTCCGTGCCAATTGTGAATGAATTTCCTGAAGTGTTTCCAGATGAGCTTCCAGGCATCCCGCCGGATAGGGAGATTGATTTCGGAATTGATGTATTGCCGGATACTCAGCCAATATCCATTCCACCTTACAGAATGGCGCCAGCAGAGTTAAGGGAGTTAAAGGAGGAGTTGAGGGATTTATTAGAGAAAGGGTTCATACGACCGAGTGTGTCGCCATGGGGTGCTCCGGTTCTCTTTGTCAGAAAGAAGGATGGGTCACTTCGAATATGTATTGATTATCGGCAGCTTAACAAAGTCACCATTAAGAATAAATATCCATTGCCTCGAGTGGATGATCCGTTTGACCAATTGCAGGGAGCGAGGTTCTTCTCAAAGATTGATTTACGGTCCGGGTACCACCAGTTGAAAATCAGGGAGCAGGATATTCCTAAAACCGCCTTCAGAACTCGTTATGGTCACTTTGAGTTTTTGGTCATGTCTTTTGGGCTAACTAATGCCCCAGCAACTTTCATGGACCTTATGAATCGGGTTTTCAAGCCATTCCTAGATTCCTTTGTGATTGTATTCATTGACGATATTCTCATATACTCTCGGAGCAGGGAAGATCATGCCGTTCACCTCGGGGCAGCATTGCAGACCCTTCTTCAGCATCAATTGTATGCCAAGTTCTCAAAATGTGAGTTTTGGTTGGAGTCCGTAGCTTTTCTAGGGCATGTTATTTCCAGTGAGGGAATTATGGTGGATCCTCAGAAGATTGCGGCGGTGAAAGATTGGCCTAGACCCACGACCCCGACAGAGATTCGCAGCTTTTTGGGTCTGGCAGGGTACTATCGGAGGTTTGTAGAGGGATTCTCAACCCTCGCCTCCCCATTGACTAAATTGACGCAGAAAGCGGTTAAGTTCCAGTGGTCCGAAGCATGTGAGAAAAGTTTCCAAGAATTGAAGTCAAGATTGACCTCGGCACCAGTATTGGCCTTGCCAGAAGGCACAGAGGGATTTGTAGTCTATTGTGATGCCTCCAGGAGTCGGTTTGGGATGTGTATTGATGCAGCACGGAAAGGTTATAGCTTATGCTTCCAGACAACTCAAGAACCATGAGAAGAATTATCCGACGCATGATTTGGAACTTGCAGCTGTTGTGTTTGCCTTGAAAATATGGCGACACTATCTTTATGGGGTTCATGTAGATGTGTTTTCGGACCACAAGAGCCTCCAGTATTTGTTCAAGCAGAAAGAGCTGAATCTGAGACAGCGGCGGTGGTTAGAATTACTCAAGGACTATGATATGGACATATTGTACCATCCAGGGAAGGCAAATGTGGTAGCTGACGCTCTTAGTCGGAAATCCATGGGTAGTTTGGCTCATTTGGGTGTGGATCGGAGACCCCTGGCTCGAGAGGTTTACCAATTAGCCAGTTTGGGGGTTCGTATTTCGGCGTCAGACGAGGGAGATATCTTGGTGCATAATGGAGCAGAATCATCATTGGTCGCGGAAATCAAGGAAAAACAGTTCATGGATCCAGCATTGGTTCGGGTGAAAGAAGCAGTCCTGAATGACAAGACCTCAGCATTTGTACTCAGTAGCGAAGATGGCGTATTGCGGTGTCAAGATAGGCTATGTGTTCCGGATGTAGACGAGCTTCGGGAAAGAGTGATGGCAGAGGCTCATACTTCCAGGCATTCCGTGCACCCTGGTTCAACGAAAATGTATCACGATCTCAAGGAGATTTATTGGTGGAACGGTATGAAAAGGGATGTGGCAGGCTTTGTAGCTAAATGTCCGAACTGTCAACAAGTGAAGGCCGAGCATCAACGGCCCGGTGGATTAACTCACCTTATAGAAATACCAAGGTGGAAATGGGAGATGATCAATATGGATTTCGTGGTAGGGTTACCTCGCACTCGGCGTAAGTTTGACTCAATATGGGTGATAGTGGATCGACTCACCAAATCAGCTCACTTCCTGCCTGTCAAGTCCACTGATACTGCGGAGCAATATGCAAGATTGTACATCAAAGAGATAGTAAGGCTTCATGGAACTCCACTTTCTATCATCTCAGATCGCGGGGCTCAGTTCACCGCTAACTTTTGGAAGAAGTTTCAGCAAGGTTTGGGAACTCAGGTGAATCTCAGCACAGCTTTCCATCCACGGACCGATGGACAGGCCGAGCGGACCATTCAGACGCTTGAAGATATGTTGCGGGCTTGTGTCTTAGATTTTAAAGGTAATTGGGATGAACACTTGCCACTGATAGAATTTGCTTACAATAACAACTATCATGCTAGCATTCAAATGGCCCCGTTTGAGGCATTGTACGGGAGAAGATGTAGATCGCCAATCGGGTGGTTTGAGGTAGGTGAAGCGGAATTGCTAGGGCCAGACATGGTGTACGAAGCTATGGAAAAGGTCAAGGTTATTCAGGAGAGAATGAAAACAGCACAAAGTCGTCAAAAGTCCTATGCAGATGTTCGTCGAAGGGATTTGGAGTTTCAAGTCGATGATTGGGTGTTCTTGAGGGTATCTCCTATGAAGGGAGTCATGCGATTCGGAAAGAAAGGGAAATTGAGTCCTAGGTATGTCGGGCCATATCGGATCGTTCAAAGGATTGGTCAAGTTGCTTATAGGCTAGAGTTGCCTCCCGAGATGTCATCAGTGCACCCGGTATTCCATGTGTCCATGTTGAAGAAAGTGATTGGAGATCCATCCACCATCATGCCAGTTGAAACTATAGAGGTTAATGAAGATTTGTCATATGAAGAAGTTCCAGTTGCCATTCTTGATAGGCAAGTCCGTAAGTTGAGAAATAAGGAAGTTGCCTCTGTTAAAGTATTGTGGCGAAGTCAACAAGTAGAGGAGGCCACATGGGAAGCAGAAAAAGAGATGAAAGAAAAGTACCCCCATTTGTTTGATCAAGCCTAGAAGAAATTAGGTGACCCTCCTACTCCTAGTAGTTGTCATCTTGCCTAAGTTGTTTCCCTCTTAGTATTAGTAAGTCTCCTTTATTTGTAATGAGTTAGATGTGTTGTTACCTTGGGTCACTTGAACCGTTCTTGATAAATGAAAGCCTTATAAAGATTTACGTGTTTAATAAACAACTAATAGTAAGTGTAGATTGGTAATGATTTGTTAAGCGTACATGGTGTGTTAAAATGGTTAAATAAGGTAAGAATTCATTGAAGTGACTAGTTTATGTGCATTCGTTGAGGTAAGAAGGTGTATACCAGTTGTGAATAGTGTTATTATTGTATATTGTTGTTTGGTGATGTGTTTCGGGGGCCCTCTGACAGGTGGATATGTCCATAATACAAAGGAAACTCTGGCGAAATTTTTCTAAAATATAAGAGTTGCATATCATGTCTTTCAAAACCAACTCATTTATTTCAAAATCCTCATTCGAGGACGAATGATCTTAAGGGGGGGAGGATGTAAGGCCCCGTGAAATTTTTGTGCATAAAACCTAGTAGATGTGGTGTCATGGTCCGAATGATGTGTTAGGAATGCGTAGAATTCTTCGCGGCGAGCTTGCGAGCCGCGGTTCGGACCCTTGGTAGTGATTTAAGTTTCAAAATGTAGAATAAAATTTTTTTCCAGAAAAATGTCAATCTGCGGTGCACTTTTGCGACCGCAGAATCAATATGCGGTCCGCATAGTGACCGCAGATCGTTCCAGAGAGTTGCCCAAAATTGTGTCCAATGTGCGGTCGATATGCGATCGCATGTCAATCTGCGGTGCACTTTTGCGACCGCAGAATCGACATGCGGTCCGCATAGTGACCGCAAATCGTTCCAGAGCCTGCGTAATTTTTGAGCCATTCTGCGGCCACTATGCGGACCGCATGTTGATTCTGCGGTCGCATAGTGACCGCATATTTGACCCCGACCCAGTTTTTGTAACATTTTGACCCGATCTCTTCTTTAATATAACACACCTCTTCTTCATTTTTATCATATCATCTCACCAAAAATTAGAGAGAGAAGAGAGGGTTTTTAGAGAGAGAAGTTCTTCATCTTCAAAGATTGTTCCAACTACTTAATTCCAAGGGATTCTAGGGCAAGGATTCAACTTCCCCAATACTTTCAAGGTAAAAACCCTAACTATTTTCTTTGATTTTCAGTTTTAATTGGGTAAAGAGAGGTTTGCATATAATAGCTTTTGAAAATAGAATTTTTACACTCATGCATGATTATTGAACTTGATTTCTAGTAAAAAGAAGTGGGTAGAAGTAAGAGTCTTCAAGAACAAGGTTGGCAAGAATAGGATATCTTGGGTAAGCATAAAGTAGAAAGTTAACGGAAGAAAAATCATCACCAGGTATGTATGGCTAATTTTGATTCTTGTGAAATCGCCCTTAGGTGTAAAATTGTTTGGCATGTGTTGATTTGAGAAATTGTATGTGATTAATTGATGTTGTTGTTGGATATTCAAAGTTGTTGTTGAACTATGAGTGTTGTGGTAAGAAATATGAACCGAAAGGTAAATGAGAGTTGAATTGGGTAAAGAATTTGTGAATAATGATTATGATGGCCTATATGGCACCTTGTGGAAAAGAAATCGAAACACTTGAGAATTGGTTTATTGTGGAAAGAGATGAAACACTTGAATTATGGAAAATTGTTGAATATACATGTGTGAATATTATTGAATGTGGAAACATTGTAACTTGGTTGTGATATTGGCTTGAGAAGTAATTGAGAACATGAAACAATGTGCAAGTTGCTTATTTGAACTTGTTGAAATTGTGTGTAGTACCTTATCCGCTGTTTGAAATTGTTGTGTTTTCAACTGTAAGGCGGGGTCGTGTCGCGCGCCGCGACGTGGTGAAATAAGGTTTGGGTTGGGGTGATAAGGGTGGCCGAGGTAATAAGGGTGGTCAGGGGTAATAAGGATGGAAAGCGATCGAAATCGCTATTGAAAATTGATACATAAATCAATAATGTGAAATTGTGAAAGGAGACAACAGGAGAGTTTGCAACCTGTGGGGCACTGATTGCCCCTTTGTTTGACTACTTGTGTATTATGTGATTGATTGGTAATTGTTAAATTGGTTGATCGTAGGAAGTGCTTTGAGTTGAGAATTATTTGAAATGAGGAAAATGTGGAAACATGGTTGGTTGGCTTAATTAATTGTTGATGTAATTTAATGGCTTGAGTTTACTTGGGACAAAGTTTGTCCATACATACCAATACAATTTAAGTGTACTGACGTCCCTTTTGCCGGGGGCGCTACATTCGTGTCATGATTGTAGGTGGATCAGTAGCAGGCACTTCAGCTCGTCGGCAGTAGTATTCTTCTCCTTCCACTGCCCGTCTTGGTGAGCCCCTTTCTTCCTCGGGGCCTTGTGCGGTTCTTGCCACTTCGGTTTGGATTTCATTTTGGTTTTGAAAGGTATAGCCGGAGCCTTGTTACCGGCAAGTATTGTATTTCCCTTTTGTATCCTAGAGGCTCTGTAGACATGTAAACTGTGGGACTCCAGTCTTATATATATAAGGTGTTATGTCGGGCGTTGTAAAAGTTGAAATCTTGTTAATGAATCACTCGTATCATTTTATTTGGTTAATGAGAAACAGTCATCACAGGGGTAACGCGTGGGAATGAAAGGCACCCAGGTCCGCTTGACTGGGGCAACCCGGTCAGGCGCCGGTCATGTCCCTCGATTTGGGGCGTGACAGTAACTGCTATCACTAAAAAGAATAGAAAGAGGCCCTCCGGATCCGCGGACGTTGCAGATCATTCATCGAGTCTCCTGATATGCTGCTAAATCACATGAGATGAGCCTGTCCTGATGTAGCTGGATCTACACAACAAAAGTACGCAGAAGAGTAGCATGAGCACACCACGGTGGTACTCAGTAAGTGCCAAGCCTAACTTCGATGGAGTAGTGACGAGGAAGGTCAGGGCCATACCGATAAAAGAATAACATAATGATCAAACAATAATAAGCAGGATTAAGTAAGAATGAATATGAAATAACAACAATGAAGTAATTACTACAACCGACTACGATTAGCTAACTACAAGTAACCAACACAACATAACCTCAAATCAACAAGTCCAGGACCTATTGGAATTGAACCCACAGTCCCTCTCTATATCCAACAACTCAGGATCTCTGGGAATTTAACCCTCAGTCCCAACATTAGTATCTCTGGGTCTCCGGGAATCGAACCTGCAGCCCGTATCTCAATATCTCAGGATCTCCGGGAATCGAACCGGCAGTCCGTATCTCAATAAATATATCAATAAACTCTGGGTCTCCGGGAAACTAACCCGCAGCCCTTGGATCTCCGGGAATAGAACCCACAGTCAACAAACAATACCACTCCGGGTCTCTGGGAATCAAACCCACAGCCCTTGGATCTCCGGATATTGAACTCGTAGTCTACCAACACGAACTATAAAAAGGAACGAACAAAGAAATATGATATGCATAATTACAACTTCACCAAAATCAGTTCCAACAACTACCAAGAAGTTCAAGTAAGACAATTAGGCATTTAGATAGATAAATCCTATCTAATCATGCTTTTCTAACGAATATCAGGTAATGTCACAATTTAATCAACTAAGGACAGAATTATCACGAATTGGACAATTCAAGTAAGGTTGGTTCCAACAATCTGCGCAAGCACACGCCCGTCACCTCATGTACAAGGCATTTAAATTAACACATAATATCCTAGGGGTGAATGTTCCCCCAAACGAGGTTAGACAAGCCACTTATCTCGACTCCGGTACGAAACCGCTAAGAGACAACTCTCTTGCCACGAGTATTAGCCTCTACATGTGTAGTATCTGATAAAATAGAAATACATCAAAATAGGCCAATTGGGCATTACCCAATCAAAACAATTCGAAATACACCAAAAATCACAAGTTGCCAAAACTCGACTCTCGGTACGATTCTTGAAAAATTATGAAAGTGACATATTCATGTTCCTTATCTCAACACGAGTCTATGCATATAAAATTTACCAAAATCGGACTCCATTTGCCCAATGATTTTCTATAACCCAAGCCTAGGGTGAAACCTCCTTTAATACTCCCCTAATCCCTCCAATTTCAGTCAAAAACACTATAGTTTAGCAAGGAAATGACATAATTTAGGTCCATAGATGATTACCTGAAGAACCCCTTTGATTTCTCTGAAAATTTCCCCTTAATCGCCTCTTAAATGGTGCCTTAGCGTTTTAGACCATTCTGAAATTTTAACCCTTACTGATCATTAAACACAAGCCATTTTCCGCCTCTGCAAAACTAGATCCGCTTCCGCGAGATCGCTTCTGCGGAGAAGCTGGCCGCTTCTGCGACCCCGGCCCTAGACTAGGATTTTCGCTTCTGCGGTCTCCAGGTCGCTCTATCGACTCCGCTTATGCTGACTATTGTCTGCTTCTGCGTAAGATCCCCAAACGGTCCACTCTCACTTCTGCGGAAGCCTTTCCGCTTCTGCGGGTTCAGTTCTGCGGGATCGCTTCAGCGATCAATGGTCCGCTTCTGCGGACTCGACTGGCCTCCCCAAAATCTCGCACCTGCGAGTAAAATGTCACTCCTACGGACTCGCTTCTGTGGTCCAAGCTCTGCAGAAGCAAAAACAACAGAATGCAGGCACCAGCCTGCTGCACTTCCAATTTTTCTTGTCGTTTAATCACCCGAACTCATCCCGAAGCTCCCGGGACCTCAACCAAAAATGCAGTTCTACTCCAAATCACCATACGAACTTGTTCGAACCATAAAAACACATCCTTAAACTCCGAAATCATCAAATAATAGCAGATTCGAGCCTAAGTTTCATCCAAAACTTCAGAAACCTACATGCTATCAAAAACCCGACCAAATGACGTCCGAATGACCTAAACTTTTGCAGACATATACAAAATCACATAACGAAGCTACAGAAATTGTCGGAATTCCATTATGACCCTCGGATATAAATCTCACCTATCGTTCGGATTGTGCCAAAATTTCAACTTCGGCATTTCAAGCATAATTGAGCTACAGACCTCCAAAATACATTCTGAACGCGCTCCTAACCCCGAAATCACCTAACAGAGCTAATAGAACCATCAGATTTCCATTCCGAGGTCGTCTTAACACTGTTCTGGAAACGAACCATTATTCAACTACAAGGCTCTCATTTAGGGAGTAAGTGTCCCAAAACACTCCGGATTCTAGAACCGAACCTCCCGACAAACCAAAATAGCAGAAAAGAACTTAGGGGAACAGATGGATTGGGGATCAGGGTGTAAATTTTAAAAACAACTGGCCAGGTCATTACATCATCCCACACTTCAAAGATTCGTTCGTTCTCGAATAAGCATAGAAATCATACCTAGAGTGCCGAAGAGATGGGAGTACTGGTTGCGCATATCCTTGTTCATCTCCCAAGTCGCCTCCTCGGCAAGCTGACCCCTCCACTAGACCTTTACTGAAGCGATGTTCTTTGACCTTAGCTTCCTGATTTGCCTGTCCAGAATGGCCACTGGCTCCTCAACACAAGAAAGATCCTCGTCTAGCTGAACAAAGTGAAATCCAACATGTGCGAAAGGTCACAATGGTATCTCCGGAGCATAGAGACATGAAAAACGGGATAGACTCCGGCTAGACTGGGAGGTAAGGCCAACTCATAAGCAACCTCTCCAGCACGCCTCAAAATCTCGAAAGGACTAATAAATCTAGGACTCAGCTTCCCCTTCTTTCCAAACCTGATAACTCCCTTCATGGACGAGATCCAAAGCAGAACTCGCTCGCCAACCATAAAAGCCACATCGCGGACCTTCTTGTCTGCATAACTCTTTTGTCTAGACTGGGCTGCACGAAGTCTGTCCGGAATCACCTTGACCTTGTCCATTGCATCCTAAACCATCTCAGTACCTAGCAGTCTGGCCTCGCCCGGCTCGAACCAACCCACCAGAGACCTGCACCTCCTACCATATAGAGCCTCATACGGTGTCATCTGAATACTGGTCTGGTAGCTGTTGTTATAAGGAAACTCCGCCAGTGGCAATAAATGATCCCATGAACCTCCAAACTTAATCACGCACGCACAGAGCATATCCTATAAAATCTGAATAGTGCGCTCGGACTGGCCATCAGTCTGGGGTGAAACGCTGTGCTCAGCTCCACCCGAGTGCCTAGCTCCTGTTTTACGGCTCTCCGGAATCGTGAAGTGAACTGAGTGCCTTTATTTGAAATAATGGAAACTGGAATACCATGCAGCCGAACTATCTCCCTGATGTAGATCTTCGCTAGTCGCTCCGATGAATAAGTAGTGCTCACCGGTATGAAATGGGCGGACCTGGTCAGCCGATCCCCAATAACCAAAATGGAATCAAACTTCCTAATAGTCTGTGGAAGCCCAAATACAAAGTTAATGGTGATGCGCTCCCATTTCCACTCTGGAATTTCGATCTACTGCATTAACCCACCTGGACATTGATGCTCATACTTCACCTGCTGGCAGTTAAGGCACCTAGAAACATAATCAACTATATCCCTCTTTATCCGCCTCCACCAGTAATGCTGTCTCAAGTCGTGATACATCTTCGTGGCACCCGGATGGATGGAATACAGTGAGCTATGGGCCTCTGCTAGAATCAGCTGTGGAAGATCATCTACATTGGGCACACAAATATACCCCTGCATCCTCATAACTACATCATCCCCAATGGTGACATCTCGAGCATCACCGCGCTAAACTCTATCCTGGAGGACAAGCAAATGAGGGTCATCGAACTGACGCACCCTGATACGGTCAAATAGAGAAGAACGAGAAACCACACAGGCTAGAACCCGACTGGGCTCCGAAAGATCAAGTCTAACAAACTGCCTGGCTAAATCCTGAACATCCATCGCCATAGGCCTCTCCGAAGCTGGTAGATATGCCAAACTCCCCAAACTCTCTTCCCGGCGACTCAAGGCATCGGAAACTACATTAGCCTTGCCCGGATGATAGAGAATAGTAATATTATAGTCCTTCATTAGCTCCAACCATCTCCTCTGATGCATGTTCAGGTCCTTCTGCTTAAGAAAGTGCTGCAAGCTCCGGTGATCAGTGTAGTTCTCACAAGGAACCCCATACAAGTAATGATGCCAAATCTTCAAGGCGTGAACAATGGCAGCTAGCTCCAGATCATGAACAGAGTAGTTCTTCTCATGTACCTTCAGCTGTCTGGATACGTAGGCAATCACCCTACCGTCCTGCATCAACACTGCACCGAGTCCAACTCGTGAGGCATCACAATATACTATATAAGACCCCGAACTTGTAGGCAACATCAGGATAGGGGCCGAAGTCAAAGCTGTCTTGAGCTTCTGAAAGCTCGCCTCACACTCATCTGTCCACTGGAAAGGGGCACCCTTTTGGGTCAATCTGGTCATAGGTGCTGCGATCGAAGAGAACCCCTCTACGAAGTGACGATAATAACCCGCCAAACCAAGAAAACTGCGAATCTCAGTAGTTGAAGAGGGTCTGGGCCAACTCTCCATGACTTCCACCTTCCTTTGATCCACTCGAATACCATCGCTCGATACCACGTGGCCTAGAAATGCCACTGAACTCAGCCAGAATTCATATTAAGAGAACTTGTCATATAGTTGCTTCTCCCTCAGAGTCTGAAGCACTATCCTCAGATGTTGCTCGTGCTCTTCCCAACTCCGGGAATATAGTAGAATATCATCAATAAAAACAATCACGAACGAGTCCAGATATAGCCTGAACACACTGTGCATCAAATGCATAAAAGCTGTTGGGGCATTAGTCAACCCGAATGACATCACGAAGAACCCGTAGTGACCATACCGAGTCCTGAAGGCAGTCTTCGGGATGTCTGGCTCCTGAAGCTTCAGCTGATGATAACCAGAGCGCAAATCAATCTTGGAGAACACTTGTGCGCCCTATAGCTGGTCAAATAAATCACCATTACGTGGCAAAGGATACCGGTTCTTCATTGTAACCTTTTTCAACTAACGATAGTCAATACACATATGCATAGAACCGCCATTTTTCTTCACAAACAACACAGGAGCACCCCAAGGCAAAACACTAGGTCGAATGAAACCCTAACCAAATAACTCTTGTAAAGGATCCTTCAACTCCGGAGGAGCCATACGGTATGGTGGAATAGAAATGTGTTGAGTGCCCGGCAATAAGTTAATAGCAAAATCAATATCTCTGTCGGGCGATATTCCTGACAGATCAGCTGGAAATACATCAGCAAAATCACGTACTACTGGAATAGAATCAATAGATGGAGTGTCAATACTAACATCCCGCACATAAGCTAGATAAGCAACACACCCCTTCTCAACCATATGTTTAGCTTTGAGAAAGGAAATAACACGGCTGGGGGTGTGATCTGGAGTACCACTCCACTCAATACGTGGAATGCCTGGCATAGCTAGCGTCACGGTCTTGGCGTGACAATCAAGAATAGCATAATGGGGCGATAACCAGTCCATGCCCAGAATTATATCAAAATCGACCATCCCGAGCAATAATAGATCAGCTCTGGTCTCAAAACCATAGATAGTAACCAAGAACGACCAATACACACGGCCCACAACAAAAGAATCTCCCACCGGAGTGGAAACATAAATGGGGGAAATCAAAGAATCCCGAGGCACACCAGATGTGAAGCAAAATAAGAGGACACGTATGAAAAAGTGGAACCAGGATCGAATAGAAGCGACGCCTCTTTGTGACTAACTAAAATAATACCTGTGATAACAGAATTAGATGCAACAGCTACAGAGCAATCAGGAATAGCATAAAATCTGGCCTAACCCCTCTCTCAAGAGCGGCCTCTGGCACCCTAATCCCCGCCCTTGGCCAGCTGGGCAAGTAGAGTCACAGCTGGGGCTGGAATGATGGCCTACTGGCCTTGTGAACAACGCTGAGGCTGC
Source organism: Nicotiana noctiflora (assembly GCA_032618575.1). Lineage (NCBI taxonomy): Eukaryota > Viridiplantae > Streptophyta > Magnoliopsida > Solanales > Solanaceae > Nicotiana > Nicotiana noctiflora. The sequence goes on from JASVEL010005819.1 coordinate 116,255, forward strand.
AAAGACTGTGGAGGTGCTCCTCTCCTACGCCTGCGCACTCCCTAACCAGATGGCGAGTATTCCGCACTCAAAACAAGCTATAATAGGATGCAGTGGCTGTGACTAACCGGCCTCACCCCCACTAGTCTGACCCCTAGAGGTACCCCGCGCAAGAGGCACACTAGCAACTGGGGGAGCATAATAAGGCTCCTGAGGTGCTGGAAGGGCTAGAGTATTACCGGCTACTAGAAATGCTGAATGAACTGGACGGCCGGAATAACCCTTGCCAAAACAACTGGCTGCTGAAGTGCGGGCACCAAAGAAATAGCCCGACTTACGAGACCTCTTGGCCTCCCTCTCTACCCACTTTCTAGGGAGCATACTCTCGATCCTCTGGGCAATGCTCACCACCTGATGATATGGTATATCTGTATCCAATTCCCTAGCCATGCTGGAGTGGATAGGCGAAATAAGGCCCTCTATAAATCTCCGCACTCTCTCCCGGACCGTGGCTACCAAAGCCGGTGCATGCCTGGCTAGACGGGTGAAACTAATAGCATACTCCTATACTATCATGGAGCCATATCGCAACTGCTCAAACTCTGATCGCCAAGAATCCTTAAGGCTCTAGGGAACAAACTCCGTCAAAAACATATTAAAAAACTGCGTCCAGGTCAATGAAGTAGACTCATCTAGACTATCCAACTCATACGTGCGCCACCAATCATAAGCGGCCCCACGAAGATAAAAAGCAGTGAAGGACGCTGATCTCCACTATCTCCATGGTACGAAGGATATGATGACACTCCTCTAGAAAACCCAATGCATCATCTGTAGCCAAACCACTGAACACTGGAGGATCATATTTCTTGAACCTCTCTAATCTACGTTGCTCGTCCTCGGAGGCAACTGGCCCACCTCTGGGCTGTACTGGGGCGGCAGGAGGCATAACAATAATCTCTGGAGCCTGCTCCACTGGCACTCGCTGCTCAGGAGTAGCGACTGCGAGAGTCTGGGCCCCTCCCCCGGCCTGAGATGTAACTGAAGTAAGAGAAAGTAGCCTTGCCTGAGCTAAAGTAGTATACATGCTCATGAACTGGGCCAGGGTCTCCTGGAGTGCTGGAGTAGTAGCAGCTGTAGTCGGTGTACCAGGTGCCTGCGCTCCAACCTGATCCACCGGTGGTACCTCAGCAGCAGCGCGCGCGGGTGCTGTGGCTGCACCTCGGGCGCGTCCTTGTCCTCTACCATAGCTCCGGCCTCTGACGGTGGTAGCAGGGGGCGTGTGTGCCTGATCCTCGTGACTAGCACGTGTCGTCACCATCTGTGAGAGAATAGAATGAAGAAGTTTAGATTTGGTGCCAAAAATTGTCGCACGACAAGGAATCCAAAAGAAAAGAAGAGTTTCCTAAACAGTTACATAGCCTATCGTAGATAAATACAGATGTCTCCGTATCGATCAGCGAGACTCTAAGTAACCGGTCTGTGTCCCGTGATTCCTATGAACCTAGAGCTCTAATACCAACTTGTCACGACCATAGTTCACCAATTGTGAACCTGTTATGACGGCACCCAGACTCTGCGACTAGGTAAGCCTAACATGATGCGGAATATACAAATTCATGTACATTACATAAGAAAATAGCGGAATGATATAAAAGGAATGTAATAAGTGCCATTTGGCACATACACTCGTCAAAACACACTAAATTGCATACTACCAAGACCCGGAATCCCACGGGTAACACAGACTAAAAAGGGAGAGTACAACTGTGGCTCTATACATCAAGAATGTCTAAACAACGAAATGACGGAAAGTAATTGCTATCACTAATGAGAATAGAAGGAGGCCCTCCGGATCCGCGAACGTAGCAGATCATACCTCAGGTCTCCTGATGTTCTACTAAATCACCTGAGATGAGCCTGTCCTGATGTACCTATATCTGCACAACAAAAGTATGCAGAAGAGTAGCATGAGTACACCACGGCGGTACTCAGTAAGTGCCAAGCCTAACCTCGATGGAGTAGTGACGAGGAAGGTCAGGGCCCTACCGAGAAAACAATAACATAATGATCAAATAGGAATAAGCAAGATTAAGTAAGAATGAATCTGAAATAACAACAATGAAGTAATTACTACAACCGACTATAATTAGCTAACTATAAGTAACCAACACAACATAAAATCAAATCAACAAGTCCATGACCTATGGGAATTGAACCTACAATCCCTCTCTATATCCAACAACTCAGGATCTCCGGGAATATAACCTGCAGTCCCAATATCAGTATCTCTGGGTCTCCGGGTTACGAACCCGCAGCCCGTATCTCAATATCTCAGCATCTCCAGGAATCGAACCCGCAGTTCATATATCAATAAATATATCAATAAGCTCCGGATCTCTGGGAATTGAACCCGTAGCCCTTTGATCTCCAAGAATCGTACCCACAGTTCACAAACAATACCACTCCGGGTCTTTGGGAATCGAACCCACAGCCCTTGGATCTCCGGAAATTGAATCCGCAGTCCACCAACACGAACAATAAAAAGGAACGCACGGAGAAATATTATATGCATAACTACAACATCACCAAAAGCAGTGCCAACAACTACCAAGAAGTTCAAGTAAGACAATTAGGCATTTAGACAGATAAATCCTATCTAATCATGCTTTTTTAACGGATATCAGGTAATGTCACAATTTAATCAACTAAGAACAGAATTATCACGAATTGGACAATTCAAGTAAGGTGGGTTCCAACAATCTGCGCAAGCACACGCCCATCACCTCGCGTACAACGCATTTAAATTAACACATAAAATCCTAGGGGTGAAGGTTCCCCCACACGAGGTTAGACAAGCCACTTACCTCGACTTCGGTACGAAACCGCTAAGAGACAACTCTATTTCCATGAGAATCTGCCTCCACAGGTGTAGAAATACATCAAAATAGGCCAATTGGGCATCACCCAATCGAAACAATTTGCGATACACCAAAAACCACAAGTTGCCAAAACCTGACTCTCGGTACGATTCTCAAAAAATTACGAAAGTTACATATTTGGGTTCATTATCTCAACACGAGTCTATGCATAAAAAATTTACCAAAATCGGACTCCATTTGCCCATTCAAATTATTGATTTTCTATAACCCAAGCCTAGGGTGAAAACCTGCATTAATACACCCCTATTCCCTCTAATTTCAGTCAAAAACACCATAGTTTAGCAAGGAAATGACATAATTTAGGTCCATAGATGATTACCTTAAGAACCCCTTTGATTTGTCTGAAAATCGCCCCTTAATCGCCTTTTAAATGGTGCCTTAGCGTTTTAGACCGTTCTGAAATTTTAACCCTTACTGCTCATTAAACACAGGCCGATTTCATCCGCTTCCGCAAGATCGCTTCTGCGGAGAAGCTGGCCGCTTCTGTGACCCCGGACCAGGACTAGGATTTCCACTTCTGCGGTCTCCAGGTCGCTCCTTCGACTCCGCTTATGCGGACGATTGTCCGCTTCTGCGGAAGATCCCCAAACGGTCCACTCTCACTTCTGCGGAAGCCTTTCCGCTTCTGGTGGATCGCTTCAGCGATCAATGGTCCGCTTCTGCGTACTTGACTAGCCTCCCTAAAATCTCACACCTGCGAGTAAAATGTCGCTCCTACGGACTCGCTTCTGCGGTCCAAGCTCCGCAGAAGCGAATACAACAGAAGGCAGGCACTAGCCTGCTGCACTTCTAATTTTTCTTGCCGTTTAATCACCCGAACTCTTCCCGAGGCCCCCAGGACCTCAACCAAAAATGCAGTTCTACTCCAAATCACCATATGAACTTGTTCGAACCATAAAAACACGTCCTTAAACAACGAAATCATCAAATAATAGCAGATTCGATCTTAAGTTTCATCCAAAACTTCCGAAACCTACATGCTATAAAAAATCCGACCAAACGACGTCCGAATGACCTGAAAATTTGCAGACATATCCAAAATCACATAACGAAGCAACAAAAATTGTCGGAATTCCATTCTGACCCCCGGATCAAAATCTCACCTATTGTTCGGATTTCGCCAAAATTTGAACTTCGGCATTTCAAGACTAATTGAGCTATAGACCTCAAAAACACATTCCGAATGCGCTCTCAACCCCGAAATCACCTAACGGAGCTAATGGAACATCCGAATATCCGTTCTGAGGTCGTCTTAACACTGTTTCGGAAACGGACCATTAGTCAACTACAAAGCTCTCATTTAGGGACTAAGTGTCCCAAAACACTCCAGATTCTAGAATCGAACCTCCAGGCAAACCAAAATAGCAGAAAAGAACTTAGGGGAATAGTTGGATTGGGGATCGGGGCATAAATTTTAAAAACGACTGGCCGGGTCGTTACAATGTACCTTAGCATTAGGATGTGCTGTAGTAAATCCATATGAGTTCGAAGGGATTATCTCTAGTGTGAGGCTATAGAGTGGTTAAGACATTATTATTATGAGACTTTGAAAGTATAGAACCTTGATATAGTTAGATAGTATATTAGTGTAGTATTTTCTTTTTTAAGTGAAGTATTTTAGTAAATTTTTTATAAGTATAATTTTTGATAGTTATACTTATTTCTACTTTAGAATACGGTAAATTATACGCATAATATAATAAGGTTTACAAGATTTTCTTTATTGTAAAGATAGAAATTATTTTCTCACAAGAAAAGAAGGTTATCTTTTTACCATTGTAAGAATTAAGCGTACGAGAATTTGTAATCTTTATACAAGATTTGGAAAATTAAAATTTTAAAAAATATATGTATTTTTCTATATGGATGCTTTAACAAATAATAGTATATGTGTTGATTTTATATGGTACCACAATTTATTATTTTAATATTATAATAGTAGTACTTTAAGATAAGGACAAGAATTATTTTTTTGAGGTTATAAGTATTTATGATATTTATAATAAGTGATACGTAAAGTCATGAAGATGAGAGGGTAAACGAGCTAAAGAAAATAAGTTTCGTAGAAGGTTGTCGATTTAGTATAAAATACGATCCAAGTCATAATGCTCGGTATTTATGAACTACTATCACTGTGATGGTATAATGTACAAAATATACGTTAAAAAGCGGATAAAAAATTACATTTATGATAATTCATAATTGTGCGGATAATTAATTAGTTACCAGGTAACGAAACATTATAATTTCCTGTTAAGCAAATAAAGATTTACATTTGTCACCCCACCCCACGTGGCTGCAAGGGGCTAACCAACCAAATGACTAAGGGTAATTTTGTATTAGGTGGCAATTTATGTATTAGGTGGCAATTTATTATCATATAGTACTAGCAGAACTAGTTCTTGTTATTTTCCATATAATGATGAGCTGATAGCTATTTTTATGTTACGCCATTTGTTCGTTCCCCTTACTAGTGTTCGTGTTTGTTATGGAGCTTTACATTCTCTAAATGCTTACTTTATTTTGGTTGGTTTCATCTGACTTAGCTGTATTATGTGAGCAAATTATGGTTACTCCATTTTATAGACCAAAAGCAAAAGGTAATGTTCTGGAAGTGCCTGTAAATGGGAACTTTCTCTGTCGATTATATTTTTGAGTCTGCTACTTTTCCCGTTAGCTACTTCTGTGTTCTGTACATGTTGTTGTATTGGGAAAAAATTGAATTTATATTAGAGGTCACGTGGCATGACATGTGGTTTGGTCAAAAGGTCAACATATAATTGTTAATTGAGAAGAAGAGCTCAGAATAGACACGAGGTGCAATTCAGATACGTATCTCGTACCTAAATGATGCATTTAGGCCGGGGGATGTTTGAAGATTCCAAAGACGAGAATTTGGTGATGGAAGATACGGGTAAAGTAAGTGAAACATGCACGAAAAGCGGTTTTAAACACTAGTCTCGTACCAATTTAAGACATTTAAAGCCAACGGAACAAAAGGCGTTAAACACATGGATTTGAAGACAAAACGAGTCTAAATTCAATATTAAATACATGATACGTTGAAGAATTGGTATTTAATAGGAATGATTGTGTAACGGCTTATTCAATGTCATTTATTAATCATAATTGTGTCATTAAAGTTTAGGTTTCATTCTTCTACCTTGGATCGGCAATAAAAGAAAGAAGTCGTGTCATTTGTAGACACGAAAAATCATTGACCTCATATTAGAATACAAATTTCTTTATTGCCTATTTTTATTCAGAGAAAGCCTATTATATTTTTCGGTCTCTTGATTATCAGTACCCTGATTTTTTCTCTTATTTTCTAGGTTTAACTGAAATTCCATATTTTAGTTAAACAAATTGGTTCCGTTGCCGGAACGCTGATAATCTGTTTTTTCCCAGCTTGCACATTCTACTTATTTTTAACAACATGTCAAACACCAACAACAATAACTTTAATGCTATTGAAAACCAAATCCATTATGCTCAAGGGGATTTGCACAATGTTAACATAGTTCCTTTCCCTCAAACCTCTCCACATCAATTTAATACTATATCACATGCTGTTGAGCAAGAACCACCAAAACTATTATCACCTAAAAGAACAATGAACGTCATCAATGGAGGAGATGATATCTACAGATTAACGTACATGACTTCAAATAAGACTTCTAAAATGACGATCACGCACGGGAAGCGAGTGCGCCAAACCTTAGATCATGAAAGCATAAATTTTGATGATGCAGATGCGAAAAGAGTAATTACTCCTCACAATGATGCACTGGTCATATCATTATTTGTACATGATATCGAGGTAAAACGAGTCTTGATTGATATAGGAATTTCTGCAAATATCATTCTACTAAGGGTGTTGCAGGAAATGCAAGCTGAAGATAAAATGATACCAAAAGCACATACGTTGTCAGGCTTCGACAATTCGAGCGTAGTAATTAGAGGAGAGGTAATTCTAACAACTTATGTTGGAGGTGTAATTAAAGAAACTAAATTTCAGGTAGTTGTGATAGAAATGGCCTACAACATAATTATGGGGAAACTATGGATCCATAATATGGATGTTGTCCTATCAACTTTACATCAAGTTATCAAATTTCCATCACCTTGGGGAATATGTCAAATTCGAGGGGATTAACAAACAACTAGCAGTATCAATGATGTAATAAATACGAGCATCATGGATAAACAAAAACAACAATTACAGAAAACAGATTTAGACTCGAGACCTGATGCAATTCAGGAAGCTAAAAAGAATGAGAACATTAAAACAACAATAGCGCAACTCCATCGGTGGTGTTATTTGAGCAATGGCCTGAAATAAAAGTTTACATAGGAGCTAATCTAAAGCCCGACATGTGAGGTATGTTAGTTGAATTTTTAAAAGCTAATGTGGAATATTTTGCTTGGTCCCGTGTTGATATGACAGGTATACCACCAGATGTGATGACTCACAAACTGAACGAGGACCCATCTTTTATTCCAATCAAGTAGAAGAAAAGAAGGCATGGGACTTTCAAAAATCAAGTAATTCAAGACGAGGTTCCAAAATTGCTAAAAATTGGATAAATCCGCGAGGTAAAATATCTTGATTGGTTAGCCAACACGGTGGCCGTACCTAAGAAGAACTGTAAGTGGCGAGTTTGTGTAGATTATACAGATCAAAATAAAGCTTGCCCAAAATATTCTTTCCTCTTACCCCATACAGATCAAATGATAGATGCAACTACAGGTCATGAACTTTTGAGTTTTTTAGATGCATATTCGGGGTACAACCAAATTAAAATGCACCCTGATGATGAATAAAAAAACTCCCTTCATCACAGACCGAGGGACTTACTGTTACAAAGTGATGCCCTTTGGTCTAAAAAATGCTGGAGCAACATATCAAAGTTTAGTCACCAAGATGTTCCAAGAACATTTAGGAAAAACTATGGAAGTATATATAGACGTTATGCTCGTCAAAACACATTATTCTAACGATCATATTTCTCATTTATCTGTTACTTTTAAAATTTTGCGAATATTTAATATGAAGCTCAACCAAGAGAAATGCGCGTTGGGAGTAGCCTTAAGTAAATTTTTAGGTTTTCTTGTTTCTAATTGTCATGCCCCAAAATCGAGGGACATGACCGGTGCCTGACCGGGTTGCCCCAGTCAAGCGGACCTGAGTGCCTTTCATTCCCACGCGTTACCCCTGTGTTGATTGTTTCTCATTAACCAAATATCTGACTAACCATGAATGATTTTACAATAAGCAAACAAACCATACGAGTGATTCATTACCAAGTTTGCAGTTTTTACAACGCCCGGCATACATCATGTATATACATAAGACTGAAATCCCACAATTTACATGTCTATGGAGCCTCTAGGATACAAAACGGGGAATACAATACTTGCCGGTAACAAGGCTCCGGCTATACCTTACAAACCAAAATGAAATCTAAACGAAAGTGGAGTGAACCACACAGGGCCCCGAGGAAGAAAGGGGCTCACCAAAACGGGCAGTGGAGGATGAAGGATACTACTGCCGATGTGCTGAAGTGCCTGCTACAGATCCACCTACAATCATAACACGAATGTAGCGTCCCCGGCAAAATGGACGTCAGTACACTTGAATTGTACTAATATATATGGACAAACTTTGTCCCAAGTAAACTCAAGCCGTTAAACAAGAATCACAATCTTAAGACAGCCAACAGATTACATCAAGAAATCAATTAAGCTAACTAACCATGTTTCCAACCTTTTACTCATTTCAGATAAACCTCAACACAAGCATGCTTAAGGTCACCAAGTAGAACAACAACCAATCAACCACATATATTGCAAGTAGTCAAACATAGGGGCAATCAGTGCCCCCCAGGTTGCAAACTCTCCTGCTTTGTATCAATTTTCAATAGCGATTTCGATCCCTTTCCACCCTTATTACCCCTGACCACCCTTATTACCTCGGCCACCCTTATCACCCCAAACCCACACCTTATTTCTTCATGTTGCGGCGCATAACCCGATCCCACCGTACATTTTTCAAGCACAACAAGCACAAACAGCAGATAAGGTGCTACACACAATTACAACAAGTTCAAATAAGCAACTTACACATTGGTTCATGTTCTCACTTACTTCTCAAGCCAACATCAAAACCAAGTTACATGTGTCCCAAAATCAAGAATGCCCACATAATCATATTTAACAATTTACCACAATTCAAGTGTTTCAAATTCCTTCCACAATAAGCCAAATATGCCATCACAATGGTTGTTCCCAATTCTGTACCAATCTCGATTACCTTTTTATCTTTCAATTCATATTTCATACCACACCACACGTAGTTCAACATCAATCGAATGCTCAATAAGGAAATCAAAGAATTACGTACAATTTCTCAATTTAACACATGCCAAAACAATTCGCACACATTTGGGCGATTTTACAAGAATCAAAATTAGCCATACATACCTAGTATCGAGTTCTCTTCCGTTAACTTCCTACTTTATGCTTACCCAAGCTATCTTACTCTTGCCAACCTGGTTCTTGAAGACTCTTACTTCTACTCACTTCTTTTTACTAAAAATCAAGTTCAATAATTATGCATGAGTGTAAAATTCTATTTTCAAAAGTTATTATATGCACACCTCTCTTTACCCAATTTAAAACTGAAAAATTGAGAAAATAGCTAGGGTTTTTACCTTGAAAAGATTGGGGAAGTTGAATCCTTACCCTAGAATCCTTTGGACTAGATGTTTGGAACAATCCTTGAGGATGAAAGACTTCTCTCTCTAAAACCCCTCTCTTCTCTCTCTAAATTTGGTAAGATGATATGAGAAAATGAGGGTGAAAGGTGTTATATTAAAGAAGAGATCGGGTCAAAATGTTAAAAGAATCTGGGCCGGGGCAAATCTGCGGTGCACTTTGCGACCGCAGAATCAACATGCGGTCCGCATAGTGACCGCACAATGGCCTGAAAAATTACTCAAGTTCTGTTACAGAATGCGACCAATATGCGGTCCGCATTCTTTATCTGCGGTCGCAAAGTGCACCGCAGATTCATCATGCGATCGCATATCGACCGCATTTTCAACATGATTTTGGGAAACTTTCTGTTAAGCTTTGCGGCAAGAATGCGGTCCGCATAGCAGATCTGCGGTCGCATTCTTGATCGTAAAATTGACACTTTTCTGGAAAAATTGATTCTCTACATTTTTGAAACTTAAATCATTACCAAGGGTCCGAACCACGGCTCGCAAGCTCGCCACGAAGAATTCTACGCATTCCTAACACATTGTTCGGACCATGACACTATAGCTACTAGGTTTTATGCACAAAAATTTTACGGGGCCTTACATTAATCGTGGAATTGAGGTAAATCCTTCTCAGATTAAAGCGATCGAAGAAATACCCGATATTCTTACAAAAAAAAAAAGGTTCAAAGGTTGACTGGTAGAATTGTGGCACTAGGAAGATTTATACCAAATCTTCAGAAAAATGCTTCAATTTTTTTTCGGCACTCAAAAATCAAGATCATTTCGAATGGAATGAAGATTTCCAACAAGCACTTAAAGACTTAAAGGTTTACTTGTCGAAGCCCCCTCTATTAGCAAAACCAAAGGAAGGTGAAAAGCTACTAATTTGTTTTGCAGTCTCATAAGTAGCGGTAAGTGTTATTTTTGTCCCTGAAGACCAATGTAAGATATCTCCTATTTATTAGGTAAGTAAAACGTTGCTAGATGCTGAGACAAGTTACCCGCATCTGGAACATTAGCCTTAATCATGGCATCAAGAAAATTAAGGCCTTATTTTCAGTGTCATCCTATTATAGTAGTTACTGCTTTTCCTTTATGAAATATTTTACATAAACACGAGCTGTCAGGTAGATTAGCAAAATGGGAAATAGACTTACTTGAATATGAAATAATTTATCAACCTAGAACTACTATCAAATCCCAAGTACTCGCTGGTTTGTAGCTAATTTTAGTCAAGGGATACATTTAGAGACAGAAAAAGAATTACAAGTTTTTAATGGTGCAAACCTGGGAATTTAGGTATTATTTTACTGATGGTTCATCTAATGTGAAGGGGGAAAGCTTAGGAATTATTCTCATACCACCCATGTGTGAAATAATTAGTCAGGCTATAAAATGCCATCCAGTAACTAATAATGAAGCAGAGTATGAGGCTGTGATTGCAGGGTTAGAATTGGCACTTGAACTTGGCATCAAACAAATCATAATCAAAAGTGATTCACAGCTCGTAGTAAATCAATTACTGAGGACTTATGTTGCTAGGGAAAGAAGAATGAAATAATACCTCGAAAAGGTACGAGAATTACTGTCACGACCCGGATTTTCCCCCAACATCAGGATCGTGATGGCGCCTACTCGTGGTAGCTAGGCAAGCCACTGTATTCATACTATCCTGTTTTTAATAATATTTCATAATAATTTATCAACAAACCATAACTTTAACTAAATAAGTGCGGAAGACTTTATCGAAATAGTATTAAGCAGTTTCAAGGTAAAACCATACTGAAATCCTCTACCCAAGACGTGGAGTCACCAACTCACGAACTACTATGGAATACTACACATAAAAGTCTGAAGGAAATATAACATAATTCTGTTTGTCTCGGAACAAAGAGACTACAGCTAATAACATAAATAAAGAAAGAGACGCCGGGCCTGCGGACGTCTGCAAGCTACCTCGGTCTCAAATATGATTAGCTCCCACACAATCGATTTACTGCTGCTGCTGCTCCTGATCGTAACCTGGACCTGTGCAAAAATGCACGAAGTGTAATATCAGCACAACCGACCCCATGTGCTGGTAAGTGCCTGGCCTATCCCGGCGAAGTAGTGACAAGCCAAGGACCAGACACCCACATAAACCTGTGCAATTCAATATATATGTATACCACAGAATAACAAGAAATAATCAGGTAATAACACATTAAGGAATATCTCAAAGAATTTAACAATTAATCAACAGTTAATAAATTCACAAGGAAAAACAAAGTATAATGTAAACACAAGTAATATCAATTCAAGAAATAGCAAGCAGTTGCACGGCATCACCCTTCATGCTTTTACTCTCATCCTCACCAAATAAGCAAATAAAGTACACGGCATCACCCTTCGTGCTTTTACTCTCATCCTCACATCCATAGTACGGCATGATCCTTCGTACATGGTTCAATAACAGGGCAAGGCATGATCCTTCGTGCATAATCAATAAATAAACATGGCACGACATTAACCTTCGTGCATAAATAAATAAACATGGCACGGCATCACCCTTCGTGCATTATCACTCTTCCTCACCCAAATAATAATCACCGTTAAGGGCAAAGAAAGAAACAAGTAATTCATAAACCGTCCCATCAAGGGCAATCAATAATTATCTTCACAACAAGTCCCAACAAGGGAGAACAATAACAATTCATCTGTAATATATCTCAAAATAATCATTTTCCAACGACTCACGGTCATACTAGACGCCAGTGTATGGATGCTCGTCACCACAACCCATACACCGCACTCGATCACATAACACATAACACATAATCCTATTCCCTCAAGCTAGGATAGAACAAACACTTACCTCGAGTGTTTATGAACAATTCAATCCGTGGAAATGTCTTTTTTCTTTCAACTTTGGCTCAAATCCAATCGTATCTATACACAATTGATTTAATATCATCAATACTACTCAACAAACTAATTCTTAAGACCAAATACATCTTTTACAACATTCTGCCCGAAATAGTGAATTTCAACCCCGGGCCCACATGGTCGGAACTCGGGGTTAGGACCAAAATCCGGTTACCCATCCCCCCACGAGTTCATGTATATGATTTGTTTCAAAATCGGACCTCAATTCGAGGTCAAATTCCCCAATTTATGAAAAACCCTATTTTCTAACAAAAACAAGAATTCTACCATGAAAATCTTTGATTTCTTATGAAAAACATGTTTAATGATGTTAGGAATTGAAAGAATTAAGTAAAAAGTGACTTACAATCGTTTTGATGAAGAAGAAATACGTGAAGAATCGCAAATGGGTGTTTTTGTTTTGTAAAAAATGAAGAAATGAACTTAAAATCGTGTTTTACAGGTCTCTGTGTTCGCATTTGCGAACATGGGTTCGCAATTGCGAACCCCGACCAATTTCTGGAGTTTGAAAAATAAGCTAAGGCTGGGAAGTTCGCATTTGCGAACACTGGCAGGCAAAGGGATGTTCGCATTTGCGAACTAATGTTCGCATTTGCGAACACATGCTATATAAGGCAGTGTTCGCATTTGCGAACAATGGTTCGCATTTGCGAACCAAGGCAGTATAGGGAATGTTCACATTTGCGAACTTTTGTTCGCATTTGCGAACATTGGCAGGCACTGGGGACCTTCGCAAATGCGAACAATTGTTCGCATTTGCGAACAATGCTGGGTCAAAGGGGGCTTCGCATTTGCGATAAAAGTTCGCATTTGCGAGCCTTGCCTTACACTGTCCCCTTCGCACTTGCGAGAAATTCTTCGCAATTGCGAAGCCAACAGCTGGGTGAAAAACCAGCAGTTCAAAAATTCAGAATTTCATCCCACGGCCTATCAAATCTTTACCCGAGACCCCCGGGCTCCAAACCAAACATGTACATAACCTCAAAAACACATTATGAACTTGTTCGTGCGATCACATCGCCAATATCACTTCGTTTTTATCAAATCAAGCCTCAAATTCACGATTTTCATACCTTTGGTTTTCAAAACTTTCAAACTTGGGACTCAAGGTCCAAAACATCTCAAACGACATCCAAATGTCACCAAACTTTACGAAATCACATATATAATATTTAAGACTTGTACCGGGCGTCGGAACCAAAATACGAGCCCGATACCAAGGTCAATTAATTCATTTCCTTTAACAATTACATCAAAAACAATTTCATAGAAAAATTCATAACTTGGGCTCTAGGCCTCGGAATTCGACTCCGGACGCATGTCCAAGTCCCATATTTTCCTACGGACCTCTCGGGACCATCCAATCTCGGGTCCGGATCCGTTTACCAAAAATGTTGACCGTAGTCAACCATATCAATATTAATATCATTTTTATCCAAATTTCTCATAGAATTCATATTTTCTATCACAAAATCTTTCCGGCTACATGCTCGGATTGTGCACGTAAATCGAGGCAACATAGAATGAGGTTTTCAAGGCCTTAGAAGCTCGAAATGATTAATAAAATAAGTGATGACCCTTTGGGTCGTCACAATCTCCACCTCTAAAACAACCGTTCGTCCTCGAACGGACAAAAGAAAGAAGTACCTGAGTCAGGAAACAAGTGTGGGTAGCGGCTCCGCATATCCAACTCGGACTCCCAGGTCGATGCCTCAGGAGGCCGACCTCTCCACTGAACACGTACGGAAGGATAACTCTTCGACCTCAACTGTCGAACCTGCCGGTCTAGAATAGCCACCGGCTCCTCCTTGTAGGATAAATCATTGTCCAATTGGACAGTACTGAAGTCTAAATCATGTGTGGGATCGCCGTGGTATCTCTGAAGCAAAGATACATGAAAAATTGGATGCACGGCTGATAAGATAGGTGGCAGAGCTAGTCTGTAAGCCACCCCTCCCACTCTGTCTAGAATCTCAAATGGACCAATATACCTAGGGCTGAGCTTGCCCTTCTTCCCGAACATCATCACGCCCTTCATAGGCGACACTCGGAGCAATACTCGTTCACCAACCATGAAATCTACATCTCGAACCTTACGATCCGCATAAGTCTTCTGCTTGGACTGAGCTGAACGCAATCTCTCCTGAATAGTCTTGACTTTATCCAAGGCCTCCTGGACTAAGTCTGTACCCAACAACCGAGCCTCTCCCGGTTCAAACCATCCAACTGGTGATCGACATCGCCTACCATACAACGCCTAATACGGAGCCATCTGGATGCTAGATTGGTAACTGTTATTGTAGGCGAACTCTGCTAATGGCAGAAACTGGTCCCACGAGCCTCCAAAATCAATAACACAGGCTCGAAGCATGTCCTCAAGAATCTGAATAGTCCTCTCTGACTGGCCATCCGTCTGAGGATGAAATGCTGTACTCAACTGAACCTGGGTGCCTAACTCCTGCTGAACCGCTCTCCAGAACCGCGAGGTAAACTGCGTACCCCGATCAGAGATAATAGATACTGGCACCCCATGGAGACGAACAATCTCCCTAATGTAAATCTCTGCTAACCTCTCCGATGAGTAGGAGACGGATACTGGAATAAAGTGTGCTGACTTGGTCGGCCTATCAACAATGACCCAAATAGCATCAAATTTCCTCCGAGTCAAAGGAAGTCCCAGTAACAAAATCCATAGTGATCCGCTCCCATTTCCACTCGGGAATTTCAATCCTTTGGAATACACCACCAGGTCTCCTGGTGCTCATATTTCACCTGTCGACAATTTAGACACCGAGCGACATACGCAACGATATCTTTCTTCATTCCTGTGCCACCAATAATGTTGCCGCAAATCCTGGTACATCTTCGCGGCACCTGGGTGAATAGAATACCGCGAACCGTGGGCCTCTGCTAAGATCAACTCCCGAATCCCTTCGACATTGGGCACACAAACTCGACCCTACAATTTCAATACGCCATCATCATCTAGGTTTACCTGTGTGGCACCTCCCCGCTGTACTGTATCTCTCAACTCACGCAAATGAGGATCATCAAATTGCTTCTCACGGATACGCTTTAATAAATAAGAACGAGCGACCGTGCAGGCTAACACCCTGCTAGGCTCAGAAATGTCTAATCTCACGAACCGGTTGGCTAAGGCCTGGACATCTAGAGCTAATGGTCTCTAACTGACCAGAATGTATGCAAGACTACCCATGCTGGCATACTTTCTAGTCAAAGCATCGGCCACCACATTGGCCTTACCTGGATGATATAAGATAGCAACATCATAGTCTTTTAGCAACTCTAACCATCTCCGCTGTCGTAGATTCAACTCATTCTACTTGAACAAGTACTGTAGGCTTTTGTGATCAGTGTACATCTCACATGTCACACCATATAGATAATGCCTCCAGATCTTTAAGGCATGAACCACTGCTGCTAACTCAAGATCATGAACTGGTTAATTCTTCTCATATATCTTTAATTGCCTCGAAGCATAAGCGATAAGCTTACCATCCTGCATCAATACCGCTCCAAGCCCTGTAAGAGATGCGTCACAATAAACTGTATAAGGCCCTGTACCTGTAGGTAGTATCAACACTGGTGCGGTGGTCAAGGCCGTCTTGAGCTTCTGAAAGCTCGCCTCACACTCCTCTGACCACTGAAACTGGACACCCTTCTGGGTCAACCTGGTCATCGGGCTGCAATAGAAGAAAACCCCTCTACAAAACGACGGTAGTAACCTGCTAATCCTAAGAAACTCCGGATCTCAGTCACTGAAGCTGGTCGAGGCCAATTCTGGACTGCCTCAATCTTCTTTGGGTCTACCTGAATACCCTCTACAGATACAATATGACCCAGAAATGCTACCGAACTCAGCCAGAACTCACATTTTGAAAATTTGGCATATAGCTGATTATCCTTTAGAGTCTGAAGAACCACTCTGAGGTGCTGCTCGTGCTCTTCCTGGCCGCGGGAGTATACCAGGATGTCATCTATGAAGACTATCACGAACAGATCTAAGTAAGGCCTGAATACCCGATTCATCAACTCCATGAATGCTGCTGGGGCATTGGTCAACCCGAAGGACATGACCAAGAACTCATAATGCCCATATCTAGAGCGAAAGGCTATCTTAGGAATGTCAGCCGCTCTGATCTTCAGCTGATGGTAGCTTGACCTCAAGTCTATCTTAGAGAATACCCTCGCTCCCCGGAGCTGGTCAAACAAATCATCAATTCTCGGCAGTGGATATTTATTTTTGATAGTCACCTTGTTTAACTGCCGGTAATCAATACACATCCGCATCGAGCCATCTTTCTTCTTTACAAATAATACAGGTGCTCCCCAGGGAAAAATACTGGGCATGATAAAGCCCTTCTCAAGAAGGTCTTGCAACTGATCTTTCAACTTTTTTAGCTCCGGCTGGGCCATACGATAGGGTGGAATAGAGATGGGCTGAGTGCCCAGTGCCAGATCAATGCAGAAATCAATATCCCTGTCGGGTGGCATGCCCGGCAGTCTGAAAGGAAAACCTCAGGAAACTCCCGTACAATGGGGACTGACTCAATAGAAGGAACCTCTGCACTGGAATCACGAACATAAGCCAGATAAGCTAGACACCCCTTCTCGACCATACGTCGAGCCTTAATATAGGAAATAACAGTGCGAACGGAGTGGCTTGAGGTACCTTTCCACTCTAGTCGGGGTGATTCTGGCAACGCTAAGGTCACCGTCTTAGCATGGCAATCAAGAATAGTATGGTATGGGGACAACCAGTCCATCCCCAATATGACATCAAAATCTACCATATCCAAAAGCAACAGATCAACACGGGTCTCAAGACCCCCAAATATAACTACGCACGAACGATGCATCCGATCGACTACAATAGAGTCACCCACTGGTGTAGCCACATAAACTGGAATATCCAGAGCATAGCTGGGCACGGCCAAATACGGTGCAAAATAGGAAGACACATATGAATATGTAGATCCAGGGTCAAATAATACCTGAAGCACCTCTGCCACACACAAGAATAGTACCTGTAATCACGGCATCTGATGCCTCTGCCTCTGGCCTGGCTAGTAAAGCATAGAATCGGGGATCCGCACCTCCCCTCTGAGTTGCGTCTCTAGGACGACCATCAACTGGCTGACCTCTACCTCTGGCTGGACGGTCTCGACCTCTACAGTCTCGACCTCCACCTCTATAATATCTACCCCCGCCTCTGGCTGGCTGGGCAGGCTGAGGGTCAGCTGGGGCCTCGAATCATAGGACGAGGACCCCGCTGCTGAGAGTTGCCCGCTGCTCGAGGGCAATACCTGATAAAATGACCTGGGTCACCACAACCGTAGCAACTCGTAGACTGATAGGGTTGCTGGCCCTGACGACCTGAATGGCCTCCACGAACACTCTGAAGAGGCTGAGCATTAATAGGAGGCTGGTGTGAATAATGCCCACGAAAACCGCGATCACCTGGTCCACCCTATGAAGCCTGAAGGGCGAAATGAAAAGGCCTGGAGGATTGGCCTCTATCAAAGGATTCTCTGCCACCAGAGGAAGAACCACCAAACCTGCCTGAATGACGAGGCCTCTTATCTGAAGAATAACCGCCTCCCCTAGCAAGAGCCATCTCAACTCTGCGTGCTGCATTGGTTGCCTCCTGAAATGATATGTCACTCCCCACGCCCATAGCCATCTGGAGTCTAATCGGCTGATTAAGCCCATCTATAAATCTGCGGACCCTCTCCCGCTCCGTGGGAAGTATCACCACTGCATGACGAGCCAAGTCGATAAATCTCGTCTCATATTGTGTAACTGTCATAGTGCCCTGATGGAGGCGCTCAAATTGCCTCCGAAGTACATCCTGCTGAGTAGCAGGGAGAAACTTCTCCATAAATAGTTCCGCAAACTGGTCCCATGATAAAGTTGGGGACCCTGCTGGTCGAGTCAAGCAATAATCTCTCCACCAAGTCTTGGCGGATCCTGCAAGTCTGAAGGTACAGAAGTCAACTCCGTTTGTCTCCACGATCCCCATAGTCTTGAGAATCTCATGGCAACCGAATAAAAAGTCCTGAGGATCCTCTGATGCGGCTCCACTGAATGTAGTGGTAAATAGCTTGGAGAACCGATCAAGCCTCCATAACGAATCAGAAGTCATGGCCGCTCCATCACCGGCATGAGCTGTGGTACCTGACTGAGTGGCCACAGCTGGCTGAATTTCTGGTGCCTGAGGCTGAGGAGCTACTGGCTCCGGAGTATGAGCAATAGGAGTCTGGGCCCCTCCTCCAGCCTGAGAAGTGGCTGGGGCAACTGATAATAAACCCGCTCTGGCAATGCTATCCATAAATCCCGCTATTCTGACCAAAGCATCCCGGAGATCCGGGGTAAATAAAGCCTCTCCTGGGACCTGAGCTGGGCCCCCTGGAGCTGCTGGAACCGGAACCTCCTCGTCAATCTCAATATGAGGCTCCACCTCTGGGGTAGCTGCCTGGGGCTGAGCTCTACCCCTACCACGGCCTCTGATACGGCCTTGGTCCCTGCCCCTCACGGGAGCTGCCTGGGGCTCGGGCTGCTGGTCAGCGGACGAAGAAGCGCGTGTCCTCACCATCTGCGAAAGGACAGAATAGAAATTCAATCAGTAATTGAGGAACAAGTCGCACGATAAGAAAGAACAAATGAGAGACTCTTTCCTAACTCAATAGACTCTGGAGGACAAGTACAGACGTCTCCGTACCTACCTCTCAAATTCTACTAAGCTTATTCGTGAGTGGTGAGACCTATGTAACCTAGCGCTCTGATACCAACTTGTCACGACCCGGATTTTCCCCCAACATCAGGATCGTGATGGCGCCTACTCGTGGTAGCTAGGCAAGCCACTGTATTCATACTATCCTGTTTTTAATAATATTTCATAATTAATTTATCAACAAACCATAACTTTAACTAAATAAGTGCGGAAGACTTTATCGAAATAGTATTAAGCAGTTTCAAGGTAAAACCATACTGAAATCCTCTACCCAAGACGTGGAGTCACCAACTCACGAACTACTACTGAATACTACACATAAAAGTCTGAAGGAAATATAACAAAATTCTGTTTGTCTCGGAACAATGAGACTACAGCTAATGACATAAATAAGGAAATAGACGTCGGGCCTGCGGACGTCTGCAAGCTACCTCGGTATCTAATATGATTAGCTCCCACACAATCGATTTACTGCGGCTGCTGCTCCTGATCGTAACCTGGACCTGTGCAAAAATGCACAGAAGTGTAATATCAGCACAACCGACCCCATATGCTGGTAAGTGCCTGGCCTATCCCGGCGAAGTAGTGACAAGCCTAGGACCAGACACCCACATAAACCTGTGCAATTCAATATATATGTATACCACAGAATAACAAGAAATAATCAGGTAATAACACATTAAGGAATATCTCAAAGAATTTAACAATTAATCAACAGTTAATAAATTCACAAGGAAAAACAAAGTATAATGTAAACACAAGTAATATCAATTCAAGAAATAGCAAGCAGTTGCACGGCATCACCCTTCGTGCTTTTACTCTCATCCTCACCAAATAAGCAAATAAAGTACACGCGGCATCACCCTTCGTGCTTTTACTCTCATCCTCACATCCATAGTATGGCATGATCCTTCGTACATAGTTCAATAACAGGGCACGGCATGATCTTTCGTGCATAATCAATAAATAAACATGGCACGGCATTAACCTTCATGCATAAATAAATAAACATGGCACGGCATCACCCTTCGTGCATTATCACTCTTCCTCACCTAAATAACAATCACCGTTAAGGGCAAAGAAAGAAACAGTAATTCATAAATCGTCTCATCAAGGGCAATCAATAATTATCTTCACAAGAAGTCCCAACAAGGGAGAACAATAACAATTCATCTGTAATATATCTCAAAATAATCATTTTCCAACGACTCACGGTCATACTAGACGCCAGTGTATGGATGCTCGTCACCACAGCCCATACACCGCACTTGATCACATAACACATAACACATAATCCTATTCCCTCAAGCTAGAATAGAACAAACACTTACCTCGAGTGTTTATGAACAATTCAATCCGTGGAAATGTCTTTTTTCTTTCAACTTTGGCCCCAATCCAATCGTATCTATACACAATTGATTTAATATCATCAATACTACTCAACAAACTGATTCTTAAGACCAAATACATCTTTTACAACATTCTGCCCGAAATAGTGAATTTCAACCCCGGGCCCACATGGTCGGAACTCGGGGTTAGGAACAAAATCCGATTACCCATCCCCCCACGAGTTCATGTATATGATTTGTTTCAAAATCGGACCTCAATTCGAGGTCAAATTCCCCAATTTATGAAAAACCCTATTTTCTAACAAAAACAAGAATTCTACCATGAAAATCTTTGATTTCTTATGAAAAACATGTTTAATGATGTTAGGAATTAAAAGAATTAAGTAAAAAGTGACTTACAATCGTTTTGATGAAGAAGAAATCCGTGAAGAATCGCAAATGGGTGTTTTTGTTTTGTAAAAAGTGAAGAAATGAACTTAAAATCGTGTTTTACAGGTCTCCGTGTTCGCATTTGCGAACATGGGTTCGCCATTGCGAACCCCGACCAATTTCTGGAGTTTGAAAAATAAGCTAAGGTTGGGAAGTTCACATTTGCAAACATTTGTTCGCATTTGCGAACACTGGCCAGACAAAGGGATGTTCGCATTTGCGAACTAATGTTCGCATTTGCGAACACATGTCTTATAAGGCAGTGTTCGCATTTGCGAACAATGGTTCGCATTTGCGAACCAAGGCAGTATGGGGAATAATTGTTCGCATTTGCGAACAAGGCTGGGTCAAAGGGGGCTTCGCATTTGCGATAAAGGTTCGCATTTGCGAGCCTTGCCTTACACCGTCCCCTTCGCAATTGCGAGAAATTCTTCGCAATTGCGAAGCCAACAAGCTGGGTGAAAAACCAGCAGTTCAAAAATTCAGAATTTCATCCAACGGCCTATCAAATCTTTACCCGAGCCCCCGGGCTCCAAACCAAACATGTACATAACCTCAAAAACACATTATGAACTTGTTCGTGCGATCACATCGCCAATATCACTTCATTTTAATCAAATCAAGCCTCAAATTCATGATTTTCATACCTTTGGTTTTCAAAACTTTCAAACCTGGGACTCATGGTCCAAAACATCTCAAACGACATCCAAATGTCACCAAACTTTACGAAATCACATATATAATATTTAAGACTTGTACCGGCGTCGGAACCAAAATACGAGCCCGATACCAAGGTCAATTAATTCATTTCCTTTAACAATTACATCAAAAATAATTTCATAGAAAAATTCATAACTTCGGCTCTAGGCCTCAGAATTCGACTCCGGACGCATGTCCAAGTCCCATATTTTCCTACGGACCTCTCGGGACCATCCAATCTCGGGTCCGGATCCGTTTACCAAAAATGTTGACCGTAGTCAACCATATCAATATTAATATCATTTTTATCCAAATTTCTCATAGAATTCATATTTTCTATCACAAAATCTTTCCGGCTACATGCTCGGATTGTGCACGTAAATCGAGGCAACATATAATGAGGTTTTCAAGGCCTCAGAAGCTCGAAATGATTAATTAAATAAGTGATGACCCTTTGGGTCGTCACAATTACTAAGACAATTCGAAACGTGGAAGGTAATACTGAACCCAAGAGATGAAAATGCAGAGGTTGATGCTTTGTCCAACCTCGCATCCGCAGTAGACATAGAAAACGATGCAAATGCTTTAGTGGTGCATTTATTTCATTTCGTGGTCAAGCCTGATAAGAATGAGGTAAATTTTAATCATTTAACATGTGATTGGAGAAATGAAATTATTGCTTTTTGCAGTATGGAACTGTCCCTAATGACAAAACAAAAGATCATACATTACGCAAGAATGCTGCCCGATATTATTTACATCAAGGAAATCTATATCGGAAGATGTTTGGTGGTCCTTTAGCAAGGTGTCTCGGACCTTCACAGACAGAGTATATAATGAGGCATGTACATGAAGGACATTGTGGAAATCATGCAGGAGGTAGATCATTGGTAAAAACACTGATACGAGCAGGATATTTTTGGCCTAAAATGGAAGTGGAAGCCAATGACTTTGTATGTAAATGTGATAAATGTCAGAGATATGGATACAATATGTATAGGCTAGCTGAACTATTACACCTAGTTATAGCTCCGTGTCTCTTTATAAAATGGGGATGGATATCGTAGGTCCACTACCTCAGGCAAAAGGTCAGGTAATGTTTCTTCTCGCGCTTACTGATTATTTCACTAAATGGGTAGAAGCAGGGGCGTTTAAACAGGTACGAAAAAAGAAGTTAAAGACTTCATTTGGAGAAATATAATATGCCGCGTTGGAGTACCAAAGGAGATCGTGTGCGATAAATGTCCACAGTATATAGGAGCACCAGTCACAGAATTCTTTCAAAGCTGGCAAATCGAAAGAATAACATCAACAGCATATCAGCCCGTGCGTAATGGATAGGCGGAGTTTACAATAAGATAATTATCAACAACTTCAACAAAAGGTTGCAAGAGTCAAAAGGCAATTGGCCTGAAGTATTGCCAACTGTATTATGGGCTTATGGAACAACTATGCAAACAAGTACGGCAGAGACACCATTTTATTGGTTTATGGTGCAGAAGCTCTGATTCCAGTAGAAATAGGAGAACCAAGCACGCGATATGTCCAAACAATGGAAGACTCAAACAATGAAAAGTTACGTGTTAACCTCGATTTGATTGAAGGATGAAGAGAAGCAGCATTAATAAGAATGGCAGTTGAAAAGCAAGTAATTGAGCGATACTACAACAGGAGGGCACGCCACAGGTTCTTCAAAATTGGGGACTTCGTGCTTATGAAGGTGCTCCAGTCTACAAAGAATGCCAATTCTAGAAAGTTAAGTCAATATGGGAAGGGCCTTGTAGAATACATGATGTTGCAAGAAAAGGAGCATACGAGTTAGAGACAATGGATGGCAAGCTTCTACCTTAACATTGGAATGCAGTCTATTTAAAAAGATATTACTTCTAAAAAAATGATCATAATCAGGTATCTTTATGTTAATTGTTTTTTTCGAAATATTCAAGTGATTAAATTTAAATATCATTTAGTGGATCAAAATGGAAAATTTTTTAATTCTAATCCATGTCGTAACATTATTTTAAATCCATTCAATTTGAATTGGTATTTTGTCCATCACAATTATTGTGAAGAGATATCTAAAATAATTAATCTTGGACAGTTTATTTGTGAAAATAGGCTTTCATTAGGATGATATTCCTTTCATCTGAATGGCAAGGCTTGCTAGTTTCCTGAAGTACAATCGCATTTGTCTATCTGTGTCATAGTTTCTTGGAAGGAAGGTCTCAGATGTACCTTCGGCATGTAAGAGATTTTCTTTCCTTTATCTATGTCATACTTGGGATTCACTGACAGCCAATTCCAAGTAGATCCTCTCTCCCCCTTGCTCCGCTTCGTTTCACTCGTTTTCTCTTTCCTTCTGCCTGCAAAAAAAATTAGTTTTACTAACGGTTTTCGATGCTAGGAAAACACCCTAACTCGTACCAAATGATGAGTCACAACCTACACGGAAAAATGGAATATCCTTAAATTCCATGCCTAGGGTTATATCAACCTGATAGAAATACACACGGGTTAGCAAGTCTTTATCTATAATCATACCTCCGAGTCCCGTATATTTTTCCGTTTCAGGGAAAGGACAAATTATGAGGAATAAGCAAGTGGTCGAGGCTTCATTCTTTAGCGCTCAAACACTTGAGGGACAATATATTAAACATGGATTCATACAGAAAAACAGATACAGGTATCAAGCAAAAGTTACTCAACTCAATATTCAAATACAAGCACCGAGCAAAGAATTGATGAAGATTCAACTACAAATAGATAAGTGCTAATGGGAAAATGAATACATTCAGCATAAAACATTCATCAAGTTGCAAACACTTCTCAAAACCCTTCTAAACATGTAAAGACAGGGTTATGATTATGTGCTAAAACGGGATACAATAAAAAACCATGACTATTTTATATCATGAAAAAATCTTTTACAAGAAAAACAGTTGCGAAAAAGCTGTAGATGTATTTTTACACATGTACAAAGCAAACTTGTCCAAAGTTTATGAATAGAAACTTATCAAAGTTATTACATACAAAACATGTGCATTCATATTACTTTCATCGTATTATAACACCATTATGAATTTGAGACGTCTTCTTCATTAAGTGTCTATAAGATAAAATGGTCCACTTTTATTATCTTCATGTTGATAT
Organism: Nicotiana noctiflora; assembly: GCA_032618575.1. Lineage (NCBI taxonomy): Eukaryota > Viridiplantae > Streptophyta > Magnoliopsida > Solanales > Solanaceae > Nicotiana > Nicotiana noctiflora. The sequence goes on from JASVEL010005819.1 coordinate 141,249, forward strand.
TCCATGAAGAGAATCATAAACCATTTTCAAAGGATAAAATTGCTAAGTTATTCTGTAGGTCCGAAATGAGAAAATAGGTAAGAATAAAATATAAAGAACTTATAAAGCTTCTAAACATAAAAAACTAAGTAAGATACTTAGTCATTGAAATGTTTTTGTCTTTAAATAGGTGCCCCATTATGAAACTGGGAACTTCACTAAAAAAATCCCTTAAAATCACCCAGGGATTACATCACAATCATTAAAGAAAAAAGACAAGGATTGAAACATTTCTAATTGGTCACTGAGGGAATTGGAGCATCAGATGTTGTAGCTTCATTTTCAGCAATAGGCTCAATAGCAACTTCTAAAGGAGCAGCAACATGAGTAGTTTCAGCCAAGCTTGAAGTATCAATGTCATCGAGGGAAGCAGTAGTCACGGGAATTTCAATCCCTGAAGACTGTAATACAGACTTTTCACCCTCAGTCACTAGAATTATAACTTCAGCTGCTTCAGTAACTGCTTCACAATTAAGGGTTCTGTTGCTTTAGGAGTTCCAAGTATTGGAGAGAAAATATCAATCGGTTGCTCTAGAGAAGGAGTGGCAACATGTTGGTCATACTTTTTAATTGCATCTAAATCTTTGGCTAACTCAGATTGCAAATTGAATTTTTTTTAGTAGCCTCCAACAAAGCATCCCTACGAGACCTTAGAAAAGCCCAATTGACTTCATAATTAAAATTCTCCTCAAGAGAATTATATTCCTCCTCCGGGTTTTCATTATCCCTTTCCCCTTTAGCAAGGGTGTTTCTTATTGTCTCTTGCTTAGCTAGGTGGGAATTAAGGGAAGTCTCAAGTGTGGTATGGGAACTCTCTAAAGCATAGATCTTATCTGAAGAAACACTCAAACCAGCCCGAGTCTGATCTAAGCTATGCTCTAACTCCTTGGCATACGCTTCTTTTTTCTCCACAAGAGCTTTGAACTTATTGATTTCTTCATTATCCCTTGACAAAGAATCACTCAGTAGATCTCTATCCTTTTTACCTAACTTAAGAAAGCTTTGGTGATTCCTAAGTCTGTAGATAAAATACGATTTTGTCGTTCCAGATGGGCTTTGGTATCTCGTAGCTCTTCCATACTCCCAAAGGTACTTTCAAATTGATCCTTCCAATTTTGAGCTTCAAGCTAGGCTCCTTCAGCTATTCTCCGTGCATTTGAAATGGCCTTATCAGACTCATGAGCTTTCTTTTCCAAAGTGGAGACTCTTCCCATTAACTCTGTCCCATTCAGTTAGCTTACAAACATAAGGCAAAAAAATAAGAATTTGAAGGAAGTGGAAAAATAAATGTCTAAGTTAAAAGAAATTACCTTTAAGGTTGAATGAACTATGTCATTCATCAAAGTGAAACAGTTGTGACTTTGCATCTTTGCTCTCTCCACATCACCTATTAGAGGCTCAAGCCAAACATCAGCCCTACCAGTCTTCCTCAAAAGGCTATGAGTAGCATGTACTTCCAGTGTAGCCTTTCTCATAGCCATGCCTCTATTATTAGGACCAGCTTCTAAGAGCATGGCAGAGGAAGACGAAGCAATGGAAGGAGGGGTAGTTGAAGTGGTAAGAATAGCAGTAGCTCAGGAGTCGAAGTAGGAGCAAAAGAGATAGATACGGGAGCAAATACAGGTACGGGAGCAGAAGCAGTCACAATAGAAGAAGGAACAAAAGAAAATATCACAGGTGTAGAAATACTAACGGTAGGAGAGGAGATCAATGAAATAGGAGAAAAGGGAACTGATGAAGACAAAGGAATCTCATTTAAAATAGGACCGAGCTCCCCAGCTTCAAAATAACCAATAGAGAGATGGTGAACAGATTAACTAGGGTCCCTTGGTGCAAAATCTTAATCAGAATAAGTCAAAACAGGCTCGATAATGGAGGTACGAGCGGTAGCATCTTCAATCTCGTCCTACATAATAACGCGTCCTCTAGCTCTAGGTCTAGATACCAACGAGGAACCTCCATATTCGTCATTCCCAGTGCCTATTTCCACTGCTTTTCTCTTTGCTATCAAGGCCTTTGCCTTGTCTAAATCACGGGAAGTATTGGCAGCAGTACGTATAGCCAAAGCTACATCGGCCATCATCCCTCTCAAACCAAACCCTGATAAAAGGAAAAATATGAATTCTATATTTTATAGAGATAGGTCTACTGTATGTATTTGCAAAAAAGTATATATGTAAAGAAATATATACCATGTGTTTTCACTTTCCAGCCATGAAGAATAGAAATTGGTTTCCAAGTTCGTTGCTCCTTAGGAGCAACCTTCAAAATTGATTCTACCCAACCACGGTAGTTGGGAATAGGTTCCACATTTCCGTGGTTGCTACAAAAAACATACAAGTATAAAATTAAAAGAGAAAATCAAAATCTCTAAAAATAGGCACGGTAAAGTAAATAGAAACTTACGTGCAAAATTTTCCTTCTCAGGGAAGGGAATGTTCGTTTCACCCAGCAAATCCAATGTACGAACAACAGTATAACAAAGATACCACCCACGATCGTTGATATCACCAAGATTTACCAGAACTTTCTTACTCTTTGCAGTTAAAGTAAAAATCCCATGACGCATTAGGTTGGGGTAATATAAATGAATAAGATGGGAAATGGTGAAATTGATTTTGGCTTTGGTAGATAAAAATCTCAAACAAGCCACGACCCTCCACAGTAAGGGACCAACTTGAGCTAAACAAATATTGAAAAAGCGATAGAAATCAAGGATAATTGGGTCTATGGCAAGCTTAAATCCTAAAGTAAAAGGATAAGTATAAACAAAAGAATACCCACTTCTGTAAGAAGAAATCCTTTGATTTAGGGCAGGAATGGATAAATGAAGACTCTGTTTCCAATTACAATCTTTTCTAATGGTAGGGATTGTAAGCTCAGTTATAAGAGTAGGATAAACATCAGTCTTTTCTAATTTTGTAGTTTGCTTCCGAAGAGATGTTTTATCACCCCCAAAAGACAAATCACTTGGTACAATATCTTCAACTAAAGGTTCTTGAAGAGAATCAGAAATCTCTTTATCTTTGGAAAAAGGAGTTTTAGAAATGGAACCGTTGGTGCTTCAACTAGGAGAAGCAGAACCAGTAGAGTCTCCACGTGTAGATCTTAAATTTTGCAACTTTCCTCCTTTGTCCCTACTATGCCTAATCGGAGCAGGGGTTTGGAGACGACATTGTTAGATGAATTTGAACAAAGGAAAGTAAAAGGAAGAAAGAAAATACTTGTTGAAGAAGATGATAGATGAAGACATAAATGAAAAGGTATATGGAAAAGACCGTCAAACTTAGAAAAGTAATTTTGGAAAGCCTATAATAAAGGCAACTATCACTTCGTGAATAGTGGGAGTGAATAAGCCTTGAAAAAGGGTACAAAATAACAGAATCAATCAAAAAGTGACACATGGACATAACATTAAAAGGAAAAGACAACTGAGATGTCAATATCGTCATACGCATTGAATATGGAAAAAATTCCCTTTTTATGAAGATCGACTTCCTAATTATTTAACTGATAAAAAAATGGAAAGTGGGGGGACTATCTGTATCGGGAAAAAACTAAATTTATATTAGAGGAGACGTGGCATGACACGTGGATTGGTCAAAATATCAACATATAATTGTTAATTGAGAAGAAGAGCTCAGAATAGACACAATGTGCAATTTAGATACGTATCTCATACCTATATGAAGCATTTAGGTCAGGGGATGCTTGAAGATTCCAAAGACAAAAATTTGGCGATGGAAGATACGGGAAAAGGAAGTGAAACAGGCACAAAAAGCGGTTTTAGACACGAGTCTCTCACCAATTTAAGAAATTTAAAGCCAATGGAACAAAATGTGTTAAACACATGGATTTGAAGACAAAAAGGAGTCTAAATTCAATATTAAATACCTGATACATTGGAGAATTGGTATATTATAGGAATGATTGTATAACGGCTTATTCAATGTCATTTATTACTCATTATTGTATCATTAAAGCTTAGGTTTAATTCTTCTACCTAGGATCAGCTATAAAAGGAAGAAGTCGCATCATTTGTGGACACGAAAAATCATTGACATCATATTGGAATACAAATGTCTTTATTGCTTAATTTTATTCAGAGAAAGCCTATTATATTTTTCGGTATCTTGATTATTAGTAACCCAATTTTTTCTCTTATTTTCTAGTTTTAACTGAAATTTCATATTTTGGTTAAATAGTTGTCGCGTCCCCTTTTTCCTCGTGGAGTTCGTGTTTCTGTATTTATTGAAAACAACTCATTTCCTTTTTGGTATTGGGTATTTGAATTTGAAAAATTTCCATCTAACGGATTTAAGGTGCATTAGGACACTTAGACCAAATAACCCGTGAAACCGGTTTGCATTACCAGAGATTTGGGTAAGTGTTCAAATATGCTTGACGGGAAGGCGTCTCGCGTGGTCCAATACGGTGGTTCCGAGACGAACAAAAATTATGTCAATTAGTCTTATAAAATGAGTCCACGTCTATACAATGCTTGGTAAGCATTCCCAAGTTGGAGTGCTACACATAGCATTAGCTCACATGTCATCATATCCATTATTACCCTATTATCCACCACTTAGTGGTTATTTATGAGCTTTTAGTTGAACGAACTCTATACGTGCATTACCCGTCCCTTCCTTGTAACCCTTTGAGGTATTTAGGGCCTCAAATTTAGGCAGTTGTAGATTTTCCTAAGGTACTTAAAGAAGAAAAATGTAGGTGACAATAAACAACAATTAGGACCTTCACAAAAAGGCAATTAAAGGTTTATTTTTACCTCATCACATAAGTAGATAATTGCACATCTATAACAGCAGGATTTAAGATATCTCAAAGAATTTTAGAACAGAATATCTATATGAGCATGACAAACAGAATATGCAACATTGAGTTAAAGTGAGGTGATAGAGACCTAATCAGTGTGCCTACTGATTTTTAGACCTGTTGAATTTGGAAATTCACAAATAAGAAAAGCATAGTTTTATATTTGCAGGATTCCAGTCGTACTACAGGATTGCTTAGGAGTGTAACGGAGATATCCTATAAGCATGGTATCTAATCATTAATCAGGAGTGCAGTAAATCATTAAAGAATCTTAAGCATGCAGTTCAGATCCTATAGGCATGTTGTATAGGCATAATGAATGATTTTAAATGTGTAGAATTGTAGCAAATCCAGAAACTGATTTACGATCCTATAGGCATGGCATCTAAATGCAGCAATTAGTTTTAAAACATTATCAACACGAAAAAGTGATCTAAATTTGTCGGCATATAGAGATTGATTTACAGGAATTATGTCTAAAATCCAAAATTAATTTTAAACCCTATAGACGAGGTATCAAGAATGAAGGATTGATTTTTTCGAATCCTATGGTCATGAAATCTAAGTGTTAGTTATACTAAAATCCTATTATCATGAATTCTAAATTCAAAAATTTATTTTAAAACCATTAGGTATGGTATCTACCGATTCCCAACAAAATATTTATAAGAGTCCTCCTGTTTTACTAAATTTCGCAATATCTATTTACAAAGTAACAAATATTACAACTTGTTTGATATGTTTTGAAGATTGACAAATGAACATAAGGAGAAGGACCTGGTCAATCCTGAAAAATACAGTTTAGTCATAACCATCGCACATGGAAGGCACGCGAAGAAGATATATACTGAAGCGTATATAATAAATATCTTCTGAAGATAATCAAAAAGGTTGCATTGATTTCTAAAGTAACAGTCCTCTTAAGACAAGAGAACACAATCCTAAGTCAGGATAAGGATGAGAGTTCGTAGTAGTTAAGGACTGAAATTGACAAAGGGATAAGCGACAGAGTCTTCATCAAACTCTAACTGCTGATCTATTTAGAGTTAATTTTTTACAGGTAATGCACATAAGCAGAAGTAAAGCATATTTGGGAGCAAAACAAATCGAGTCTATTTTGCAAGAAATATATGCGAGATACAAGTATGCACATCTGAAGCTACATGAACTAAGATAGAAGAACCAGTTTCATTAGTGTGTTTATTCAAAGTCTAGTTCAATTGTAGTAGGTTTTCATATTGTACCTTTCAGCTTTTATAGAAGAAATTGTAATAGGTGCATTGAGTATTCAAGTTAGAGTTAATTTGGAAGTGTTACAACAGTTGAGGCTGCGTGCCACACTGGGATTAGAGTTAATCTTTAGGTTTACAAAGTGTCTTTGTAAATGCAGTTTTTGGCTTAGTGATTTTAGTGGAGTTTGGGAAATTCCTACTGAGTTGTAGGTCGTGGTTTTTTCACCCTTTGAGCCAGGTGTTTTCCACGTATAATCTCTATGTACTTTACTTTCAGCATTTATTATTCCGCAATCTGCTGTAGTTTGAACACCTAGAAGAACTAGGTTCTTCTAGTGCGAAAATTTGGTAACACACAAATCACTCCTCCCCCTTTTGTGTGGTATTGACGTATAGAACATCAATTGGTATCAGAGCGGGTTATCCTTAAAGAGGTTAACGACTTAGAAAAGATCAACATGAGTGCTCCACTTGGGAACTGGGAAGGGCAATCCACTGCTAAGCCTTCTCTCTTTAATGGCCTCTACTACTCTTGGTGGAAAAACAGAATGAGGGGTCACATCATGGGAGAAGTTTATGAGCTTTGGGATATCATCACTGATGGTCCTTTAGCTACAACCAAGAAGAATGCAGAAGGAGTATATGTTCGAAAGACAAGAGTAGATTGTACTGTTGAGGATCTAAGGAATTGGAAGAAAAATGTTAAATCCAAGAAATGGTTGGTTTGTGGATTGGTCCTGATGAGTACAACAGGATTCAAGGTTGTGCTAGTGCCAAAGAGATATGGGACACTCTACAAGTGGCTCATGAAGGAACACCTCAGGTAAAGAGATCAAGATGAACTTTATTGTATTCTCAATATGAAAACTTTACTATGAAGGAAGGAGAAACTATTCAAGAAATGTATACCACGTTCACTACACGAACTAACGAACTGGGGTCTCTTGGAAGGATTATTCTGGAAGAAGACAAGGTGGAGAATATCCTAACTAGGGTTCTGCCAATCTCCTAGGAAAGCAAAATCACTACTATTCAGGAATCAAAGAACATTGCTACTCTAAAGTTAGATCAACTAATTGGAAACCTCACTGCCTATGAACTAAGAAGGAAAATAATGAAAATGGATGCTCTAACGAAAGAAAGAAGTCTGGCTACCAGAATTTCAGAAGGATCAGATCTTGAAGAGGAGGAGATGGCTATGATAACCAGAGATTCCATGAAATTCCTTATGAGAGGAAAATGGTACTTCAAAAGAAACAACATTCAGTAAATCCAGAGCTCTGGAGAAACAAACCAATGAAGGTAGTTACACGTGTGGGAAGACTGATCACCACATCATAAAATGTCCATAATGGGAGATTGAATGGAAGAAAGAAATAGCTGAAAGAAGAAACAGGAAGAAGGAACAGGTTCGACCAAGAAGGAATAAGGGATCAACCAAAGCCATGGTTGCTGCATGGGTTGGAACATTAGATGAGGACTCATAAAATGAAGGTGAAGATGAGCAAGCTCTTATGGCCATCGGAGAGTCAGAATATGAACATGATATAAGTAATCTACACCTTAAAGAAAAGATAAAAATTTTATCCAAAGAAAAACTGGTTGACTTGCTGATGGACTTCATAGATGAGTCTGAAATACTAAACATTGAGAAAGATGTTATGTCTAAAGAATGTGTTATACTAGAAGAAAAATGTAAAAGAATTGAGTCTAGGGCTGATAAGAGTGACAACGTAAGTACTGAGTTGAAGAACCAGGTTCATCAACTTGACAATAAGAATTTGGAAATCAAATCTGAAAACATTAAACTAAAATAAGGGTCAGGTAAGAAAAGGGCCGATCAATCATCTCTCATCCTAAAAGAAAACATAGGAAATATGAAAGATGAAATGTACAAGAAGGATGAGTTGATTAATGTCTTAAAAGAACATTTAGGAAATGTAAACAATGAATAAGACAAAACATGCAAATGGAACAAGGCTTCTGATGCACTCTCTTGGCTAAAAGAAAATCATAGTAGCAATAAGAGAGGACTTGGATTTGGGACTCAAGCTACAAAATGGGATTCCAAAATCAAGTATCTCACACTTCCTGAGATTAAGATTTGCACATACTGTGGTAAGACTGGCCATTACAAAAATGAATATAATGCTAGAGAAAAGGCAAGCCAAAAGAACAGAGCTTTTGTTAAGGATATGCATATACTGCCTAGTTGGGTAAAGAACCCAAACTAGTTTGGGTTCCTAAGACTAACCCATGATTTCTTTTGCACGATCTAGTGAAAGGAAGTAGCCAAATGTAGTACATGGATAGTGGCTGCTCAAAACATATGACTGGTAACAAGAACCAGTTCCTTTCACTTGAGGACCTAAAAGGAGGTGATGTCTCCTTTGGAAATGGAAAGAAAGGTGAGATCATTGGTGTTGGAAAGGTAGGGAAAACATACTCTCATTCAATTGAGAATGTCTATTTGATAGATGGCTTAAAGTATAGCCAGTTAAGTATGTCACAACTGTGTGACAGAGGTAACCTTGTGGCTTTCACTTCCACAAAATGCTTTGTGATTAGCCTTACTACTGACAAGATTGTGTTGCAGGGAAGGAGAGTTAACAATATTTACATTGTAGATTTTTCAACTCTCTCTGAAAATGACTCACTTGATTAATTGTGGAAATTAGTGATCCCCTCCTTTGGCAAAAAAGACTTGGTCATGCAAGTCTGAATCAATTAAACAAACTAGTCTCCAAGGACTTGGTAATAGGTCTACCTAATATCATGTTCAAGGAAGACAAGGTTTGTGAGGCATGTGCAAGGGGGAAGCAGGTAAGATCATCCTTTAACCATAAGAAAATGGTAAGAACTACTAAGACGTTGGAACTGGTTCATATGGATCTTTGTCGTCCAATGAGAGCCATGAGCAGAGGTGGTAAAAGATATGTAATAGGCTAGTTGATGATTATTCTAGGTTTACTTGGGTATTGTTTCTAACCTCTAAAGATGAAGAATTTGAAATTTTCACTGCTTTTATTAAGAAAACCCAGAAGCAATTAGGAAATCAACTGGCATCCATTAGGTCTGATCATGGAACTGACTTTGAAAATGCAAAATTTGCTGAATGTGATGAATATGGAATAGATCACAATTTCTCTTCCCCTAGGACTCCTCAAAAAAATGGGGTAGTTTAAAGGAAGAATAGAATCCTTGAGAATATGGCAAGAACTATGTTACTTTCCATTAAACTACCTCATAGCTTCTGGGCAGAGGCCATAAACACTGCTTGTTACATAATAAACAGATGCATGACTATGCCTCTTGTAGAGAAACTCCCTATGAGTTACTTAAAGGGAGAAAACCATATATATACCACCTTAGGGCCTTTGGTTACAAGTGCTATGTGCATAACAATGGCAAAGACTCCCTAGGGAAGTTTGATCTTAGAAGTGATGAGGGAGTATTCTTGGGATATTCTTCACATAGCAAAGCATATAAAGTATTTCATAAATGAACCCTATGTGTTGAAGAAAGTGTACATGTTGTATTTGATGAATTTAACACTCTTTCTGAGAGACAAGAGCATGAAGATGAAGCCATTGGACTGGTGAAAAAATTAACTGAAGTCACAACACAAGTCAAGGCTGCACCAAAAGAAGGAGCAGGTGATGGAATAGGTCTATTCACCCCAGGCAATGTGACAGGGGGAACAATGCAAAGGATCGTGCTTCAGATCGTGTTCCTCTACAGTATGACACTGAAAGGGAAACCAACAGAAATCAGATGGTTGGAAAAGCTTAAAAGTATTTGAGTTCTCATCCCATTGGGAACATCATAAATGATCCAACATCAGGAGTTAAGACAAGATCACAACTGACAACCCTATGCGCATTTGATGCCTTTCTGTCTCTTGTTGAACCTAAAAATGTGAGTGAAGCTCTACAGGATGCAGATTCGGTCAATGATATGCAAGATGAACTCAATCAGTTTGAAAGAAGTAAAGTTTGGCAGTTGGTTCCAAAACCTAAGGACATGTCAATCATTGGGACAAAATGGGTTTTAGGAACAAATTGGATGATGATGTAACTGTTACAAGAAATAAGGCAAGGCTGGTGGTTCAAGGCTATAGTCAAGAGAAAGGCATTGACTATGATGAGACTTTTGCTCCAGTTCTAGACTTGAAGCAATTAGGCTCCTTATAGCTTTTATAGCACATATGGAATTTACTCTTCATCAAATGGATGTCAAAAGTGCCTTCCTAAATGGCTATCTCAAGGAATAAGTGTTTGTAAAACAACCTCCGGGATTCAAAAGCAAAGAATGTCCTTAATATGTTTACAAGTTAGATAAAACTCTACATGGTCTCAAGCAGGTACCAAGAGCTTGGTATGAGAGGTTGTCAAAATTTCTACTGGAACATGGATACAAAAGAGGTAAAATTGACAACACCCTATTGCTGAAAGAAAAACGTAAAGATCTTCTTGTTGTACAAATATATGTTGATGATATCATATTTGGGGCCACTTCACATAAGTTGAGCAAGGAATTTGCAAAACTAATGGGCACTAAATTTGAAATGAGTATGATGGGTGAACAAACCTTTTTATTAGGCCTACAGATAAAACAAAAATCAAACGGAACCATGACTTATCAACAGAAATATACAAAGGAACTAATCAAAAAGTTTAAAATGGAAGACTCTAAAGCTATATACACCTATTTCAACGGCCACTAAATCAGAAGCTGATGAACCTAATTCATCAGTTGATCAAAAATTGTATAGGGGTATGATTGGTTCACTCTTGTATCTTACTGCAAGTAGACCTGATATTGTTTTTAGTGTAGGACTTTGAGCACATTTTCAGGCTAATCCTAAAGAGTCTCACTTGACTGTTATCAAACGGATATTGAGATACTTGAAAAGGACCACTAAATTATATCTATGGTATCCTAAAGGTAGTAACTTTGATCTATTAGGATAAGCTGATGCTGACTATGCAGTTTTCTAATGGATAGAAAAGGCATTTCAGGTATGGCTCATTTTCTTATTTCATGTCTTGTATCATGGGCTACCAAGAAACAGAACTCAGTAGCATTATCTACTGCTGAGGCTGGGTATGTAGCTGTTGATTCTTGTTGTACTCAACTTCTTTGGATCAAGCAACAATTTGTAGACTTTGGTATTGAAGTAGGATGCATACCAATCTTCTGTGACAACACTAGTGCTATAAGTATGACAAAGAACCTGGTTCATCATAAAAGAACGAAGCACATAGATGTCAGACATCATTTCTTGAGAGACAATTATGAGAAAGGGCCAATTTTCATAGAATTCTGTGCAACTAATAAGCAAATAGCTGACATCTTCACCAAGGCGTTAAGTAGAGAAAATTTTGAAAGGAATAGGTTGGAGTTAGGGATGATTAAGATCACCTAAAAGAATCAGTTCAGAAAGCACATGAAAAAAAAACAGAAAATTTTTTTTGGTTAGGATTTCTTAATTTGAGAAAAATTAGACTAATCCCTACTCAATCTCATACTGTAAGTAGTATACTCTTGTGTCATGTGTTGATGAAATTCAGCAAACTCTTATAAAATTTCCATTTTGTCATATGAGGCATATTCATGAGAAGTGTCATTTAAAGAACCTGGTTCATCAAAATACGCTCATGAAAAGACCTGGTATGTTTCTATTCTTTGCACAATTAGAAAAATTTAATTATCCATTATGAGCAAGAATCCTAGATATACCAAAAGTCCTAAATACTATCCGTTGTAACGTTGAACCAATTCCATTGAAACTAGAATTCAAAATTTAACGGAAACTTTACTTAATTCCTACTCATTAATTCTAATACCTAAGGAGAACAGAATTCTTGTATGATTGGATCTCTAATTTACCTCTGAAAATCTGCAAAATCTGGGTAATTATTACCTCATTTAAAACTCCCAAAACACTCTTCTATTCTTTATTCCTCAAAATACCTGAACTCTTCCTCCTTCATGTCTACAACTCTCCATAGCTTCCACACTACAAAATTCACTTAGGGTATTCAAAATTCTATCAAAATGACAAATCCTCAAGATAACCCAGGTACTCTACCACCCGTCTCACCCAACACCTCATCTTCCACACCACATGTTGAAAACCCTTAAAGTAGATTCCGTCGTCAGAAAATGCTGGCAAGAAAAACTGTAGCAACGGTTTTTTAAGGAAAACCTTAACTGAAAAACTTCAATCAAGTCAATTGAATTAAGCCCTGTAACTAAGTCCAAATCAAGCTCAGAATTTTATGATTCCATCATCGCGGGAGAAAGTGAAGAACCAGGGTCTTCTGTTCAGACCAAAAATTAGGAAACTCGAAGGGAAGTTGATACATGCTCTGTGTTTACAAATATGGTTCAAAGGGAAAAAAATAGGTTTGTTCTGATAGGGGCTGTTAATGATGTAGTTAGGGGTGAGTCTGAAAAGTTGAAAAAGAAGAGGAAGAAGGAGATATTAGCCATTTGTGGGAATGAGGGAGAATGAGTATCAAAGTCAAGGAGAAGTGGATTAGTGGAGGCAGCTGAGGGGTTGATAAATCTGAGCAAAGTGTAATATGATCCTAGTTCATCTAATGTGGAGAGTCTGGCTGATCTGCTAAAGAGATTGGGGGCAAGTTATGACCTAAAGAAAAGAAAAGCCTCATCACAAACAACCTCTGGTGTAGCAAAACCAACCAAGAAAAGAAATAAATCACCAACCAAGTCTACTGTTAGAATTAGAGCTACAAAAAGCATAGTTAGAGACAGTGAAGAGGAATTAAAAAGGGCCTTGGAGGAAAGAAAGGAAAAGAAGAAAGAAAAGGGGAAAGAAAAGATTGGACAAAGTTCAGAGACTATTGCTGTGGATGAAGAACAGGAGATGGAATAGGTCCATCTAGATGATAGTCCAATTGTGAAAATTCTAGTTTCAAAGTCCAAATGAATCAGGACTTTTATCAAAAAGTCAACAAAATTAGTACATGTTGAATATGCTCTTGCCAAAAGAACAAGGTCAACTAGCAAAGGGAAGCAAGTCAAGACTGCTGAAGAAGATGATGAGTGGAGAAGTGAGGAAGAAGAGGAAGAATTTGAAAAAGAACTAGACAGGCATGCCATGTTTGGAAAAAACAATTTTGAAGGGAAGACTGCTTAGGGACCTAGAGGAGCTAGGGATTATAAAGTTTTTGTCTGCTTTAAAAGCTCAAGGCTGGAAGAACATGGTTCTTCAGATGGATGGAAAGTTGGTTAGGACTGAACTGATCGAGTTTATGGCAAATGGAACATTAAAAATTGGGGTAGTGACTAGCAAGGTGAAGGGTGTAAAGGTGAAGTTTGGTGCAGTGAAGCTGGGTAAGATCTTAGGCATCCCTAGTGAGGTATATGAAGATTATACAAGTTAGAGTTGGCCTTCCCTAGATGGATTGCCCACTGATCTTCAGATTACCAGAAACTTTAGTGAGACTGCATCAGAGGAAGAAGTGCATGAGGCCAGAGTTGTTTAGAAGAGTTAAATGAGGCCATATCACAAAGTCCTCTTCAAATTTGACACCAAATGTCTTCTACCTAGGCAGGAAAGGAGACATACATCAAATTACATGGATCTAGTCCTCATACAATGTTTGAATGATGGAAAGCAAATCAACTGGCTTGCCTTCATTGTGAAGCTACTTTATAGGGTGCTCAATGGATCAAAATCTCATGCCATTCCCTATGGATGTATCTTTCTAACTGTGCTTGAAAGATTCTATGTTCATCTGAAGAAGTGGGAAATGGCATCGAGCAAAGAACACTTTTGTAGCAAGACACTTCAAGCCTGTGAATATCTGCTCAGCATAGCTCCAATTGAACCTGGTTCATCAGCAAAAACTCATGTGAACAGCAAGGTCGGAGCCTTAGTTCAAGAGATTGGAGCAAAGGATGCTGATGGCAAGAGTTGCTGAATTGGAGGGAGAAAGAAATGGGCTGAGAGCTGAACTTGCAAGAGAAAAGGAGAAAAATGATGGAATGCTCAAACAAATGTTGAACCTGCTACAAACCCAACCCTCTAGCTCTTCTAAGCCTTAGCTATTCTACCTTAATGTGCACCAGTCAAGACCCCTCAGTGACCCAGTTTGGGAGTTTCTTTTAGATATTTCTATCTTTATTTTGCTCATCGTTGGATAATTGCTTTTTTCTTTTTGTGGACTGCACTGTAAGAACTACTTGCTTATTAATGAATGATGCTTATCTTGTCTTTGTTAAATCTGATCTTTATAGTTATTTTCTGGGTTGAGTTAACTAAAGCATGTGTTCGCCTACAGTTGCCCCAGTTGCCATGACTACTGATTAAATGACTGATTTCATGTTAATTATGCAACTTTTCAATGATGCCAAAAGGGGGAAGATGTGTGCTTAAAATATTTTATGTGCACAAGTGATGTTTATGACCTAACTTAAATCTGGTTCTTTATGAAAAATTGAATTCTCTAAAAATTCAAAATGTTGATATTTCAGCCAAGATTCATAGGTTCTATGATTACTAAAAGTACTGAGTTTGTCATCATAAAAAAGGGGAAATTTGTTGGCTATGTTTTGAATATTGCAAAATGAAAATAAGGAGAAGGACCTGGTCCATCCTAAGAAAAAAAGTTTAGTCATAACCATCGCACATGGAAGGCACGTGAAGAAGATATATATTGAAGCGTATGCAATAAATATCTTCTGAAGGTAATCGAAAAGGTTGCACTGAGTTCTAAGAGGAACAGTCCTCTTAAGATAAGAGAACAAAATCCTAAGTCAGGATAAAGATGAGAGTTCATAGTAGTTAAGGACTGAAATTGACAAAGGGATAAGCGACAGAGTCAGGATCAAACTCTAACTGCTGATCTATTTAATTACCTCAGTTGTTCTCTTTTACAGGTAATGCACATAAGCAGAAGTAAAGCATATTCGAGAGAAAAAAGAATCGAGTCTATTTTGCAAGCAATATATGCGAGATACAAGTGTCCACATCTGAAGCTACATGAACTAATATAGATGAACCAGTTTCATCAGTGTGTTTATTCAAAGTCTAGTACAATTGTAGTAGGTTTTCATATTGTACTTTACTTTCCACATTTATTATTCCGCAAACTGGTGTAATTAGAACACCTAGAAGAACTAGGTTCTTCTAGTGCGAAAATTACGTACCACACAAATCACCCCTCCTATTTTGTGGTATTGATGTATAGAATATCAAAACATAAGCTTAAATGAATTACAAGAATAAACAACGCTATATTATATGGAGCCTAGATAGGCCCAAAGCAAAAAGTGGAAACCAGGACGTCAAATAATCCCAAGTACCATATCTCATAGTGCAAGAGAGGGTATCCTGATGTGGCAAAGTTTCTAAGGGCCTCAGGGACCCCGGGCAGTGCTCATACCAAGGTCCACTTTAAAGATCAACAGCTTGTGCATTATGGAATAGCCAGCCCCAGAGTGCCAAAGTTCCGAGGAGTCTCATGAACTCTAAAACAATGCTCTCACTGGAGGGCAAGGAATTTAACTATTCTAAGAATTGGAGTGAGAGTGCTTTACAAGTGATAGTTTTGAAAAATAGTTTTAGTCTCCAAATAAGGAGGAAACAAGGTCATTCAATTCTTGGGACTTAAGCAAAGGGTCTAGCAAACAAAAAACATTTCGAAATAGGATCACTTAGTTTAGCTATTACTAGGTTAGTAAACACAAAGACATGGCAAGCTGAGCTAATCTGACAGTCACATATAAAAGGGTAGCAGAGATTTGGAGCAATATTAGTCAGGAGTATGTGAGAGGTGAACATTTATAATAGGACAGAAGGAATATGCCAGTGGGTAAGTAGACAGACATAGATCTAATTTGGCTATGAGTAGGCATGAAGACCTGCTAAAACCAGAAGCACATATGTCTAATTAAAACATAAGTAAACATGCTGAAAATAAGACACACATAGGTTTAATCAAACAAACGCAGATATGCTATTACAGTGAACACATGGATTGAACAGAAATATAAATGTTAGTAAACACATAGATTGAACAGAAGTAGACATGCTAGTAAACACATAAATTGAACAAACGTAGTCATGCTAGTAAACATATAGATTCAATATAAGTAGGCATGCTGACTACATGGAACACCTAAGTTAAATTGAATAAAATGAAACACGTAGTCTAATTGCATAGCCATAAACATAGTAAACATAGAACATATAGATCAAAAAAATAAATAGCCACATAGTTTAATTGAATATCTCTAATTGAGGCATACATATTAAACATTTACAGTAGGATAGTGATATGCTAGTAAATACATAGATAGAAAAATAGGATCCAGGATCTAGTCTTGACTTCCGGTCAACTAGATAGTGCAATAAACAAGTAGGAGTATGTTGCAATAGAGAGATAGAGAGCAAGAATTATTTAAGCATTTTTCCTTTGGGGTGTGTGTGTGTGTGCTTGTGCGTGTGTGTGATTGAAAAAGAGTCATGTGTTGTAGGAGTCGAGTAGTGTAAATTAAATAAGGTAAGGCAACTTAATATTGTATATAAGGTAATGAAAGCATTCAAATAATCAATTAATCTTAACAGGAAGACAATTAGACAATTATTCCCGTAAATAACTCGAATTGAGTTTCAAATAAGGCAATAAATTAGTCTAACAGCCAATTAATATTCGAACCTATAAATCAAGCAATCAATCACATAAATAAGGTACTTGATCTATTATAGAGCATTATAGGATAAAACAACCCCTAAATAGGAAATACATATTAATTAGGAATCTTAGGATTAAGGAAAGCGAGCATAAATTTAGTAAATCATTTCAGCAAAAATGAAACCCTAAATAATTGAGTCAATCGGTCAATTATTCAAAACAATAAAGGACAAAATATTGAAGCGAATAATAAACAATCAAACAATCAATTTTGGAACATAGTCACAATCAAAAGATTCAACAAAAACATAAGGAATTTTGGAAGAGCCTTTTGCAAGAACAAACGAAGTAGAAACCCTAATTATAAAATACTTAAAGTCGATTAACAATAGGTGAATAAGAAGACTCTTAAGGAAAACGTTCATGGAAACTTGAAACCACTTCAAACACAAAGATTTGGCCAACTAATAATCAAGGAACCATAAAATAACAAAGTATCGAAATCGATTGACAATAAGAAACTAGAGATCTTTAAAGCAAAGTCATTGACGAACTGAGAAGAATTCCAGATCTACAAAGATCTGGACGGATTCAATTGGAAATATTAAGGTTTTGAGGAAAAAAGAGAGGAGTAAATAGAATCTGCTTCTGAATCAGAGATTTGAACCATAAACATCGAGATAGTAGAATTCACAAATGGAGGTGACTGTAGTCAGACTCTTTAAGATTTTGGAATAAGATCTGGGCTAGGTATTTTGGGGTTTCTTTCATGGAATGGCAAAATCGAACAACCAGAAGAAGTAGGAGACCGATGGAGGTTTGAAACAATCTGAACCTCATATAACATGTAGGAATCGAAGGGATTAGGGCTAGGATTAGGTGGCGGCACTTAGGGTTAGGGTTGGATCTTATAGAGAACGGAGAGGAGAGGATTTTAGGGTGCGTGAATCGGAGAAGTTATTAGGGTTTAGGGGTCTTTTGAACTAAAAAGGAAAGGGGAAACAATGGTCGTTGATCCACTACCAGAAAATGTACCTATGGCAACAGTTATTTTAGCAACGGTTGAATAACCATTGTTGTAGAACATGTGTGGTAACAGTTATAACAGTTGATATCATCACACTTTAACTATAGAGTCGTTGCAATTGTAAAACAACCGTTGCCGTAGATTCATCTGGCGCAACGGTTATATGAACCAACCCAATAAAACTATCTACGGGAACGCATTCGTTGTAAAAATTTCTATTGGAAAGGTTATTTTTTCATCCCTTATTTTCCCTCGTAAATTTTATTACACCCGCCAAAACAACCTCTATTCATTTTATTTTTTAATTTTTAAATAATTTTAATAGTACATTTTAAATAAAAAACTTTTTGGAACTTAATTTCCCAATATCTGCAAGGTGATACCCCAAAACACCTAGGTTATCTTCTCCTTCACTAAACATCGAGAAATTAGTGCCCCATCTCTCTCAGTCAAAATCTTTGATCTTGTTCTTCGACACATTGGCCATCTTCTCAAAATCTTGCTAAAAACTTCGATACCCCCATATCTCTCTCCAGTGACTTAGGGTTGGTTTTTTTCATGAGTGTCTTAACAAATTGGTTTTGGAGTTTTATTCTAATTGGTGTCGAGAAGTTGTGGTGAAGCTTGGATTCATTTGTTGGGTGTCAACAATTGAATGCTTGGTGTTGAAGCTCGAAGAACAACTTTTTATTCTATTTTTTCAAAAGATATTCTTTCTAGATTTACATAATGGTTATTTTGAGGTATATTTTTTCCCTTTTTCGGTTAAAATTAGACATTTGCCTTTTGTCTTCTACAAGTTTTCTTTCTTAATTAGATACAAAGTCTGCTGGATGTTATCCTTTTCCTCTTCTTTTGGTGAAATTCTGTTAGTTCTCATAATTTTTTTTTGTGGTTTCATATTGAATTTTCTTAATTCATATCTGTTATTTGGTTTGTTAAACTGCTGCATCTGCATGTTGCATACGTGCATTTCTTGGAGCTTTTGGGGTGTGAAATTTAATCCTGAATTTAATAGCTACTTCAAGAACTCTATGACATTCTGATTCATGCATAGCTTAGCACTAACTTAAATCTCAGCAAGTGATTCAATTTTCGTTTCAGAAAGGAAATCGAACTTTATTTTAATATTCAGCCACAAGAGAAATATATATTCGCTCAAGGGTATGTGCTAATTTACCTTTCTCATTTGTTGGTAGTTTGTTGTTTCCCCCTTTTTCTCCCTTCTATTCTTTCTCCTAATTATTCTCTGTTGTCTACTTCTGTTGGCTGCTTCTCGCAACTGCTTTTGTTTTCATACAGATTTTGACTTCAATATTTGTAAAGAGAAAAACTATGCAATACTATTCCACTGATGAACTTGGTTAAAGTTCTCATTTAGTCCAAGTCGTCCCCTTTTATTTTTTATCAATAGGTCGACGTATTCATACTGGAAGAAATATTTAATTGTACAAATATGTTTTGTCTATTCTACAACTGGATAGGACAAACATGAGTATTGCATTTTAGATGGTTGTACTGATGAAATATCTATACTTTATTTGTTGTGCTTGGAAAATCTTAGGTTACCGATTCTCATTCTGTTATGTACAAATTATTTACTTATGGGTAATGCTTACATATGACTTGAGATATGGAGAAGAAACAGAAACTGAAATACAGCTTCTAAATGTAGTATTCCAAGTATATAAACTAACTTAAGTTGCTAATTTATTGACATTAACATTTCAATGAAACCTTCGCTTGAAGTGCCTAGATGTTCTATAGAAAGGGGCTCTTAAAATGTATTGAACAAATTTGAGATTGGTGAACAATTTTATATCTACTTTTCACAATTTTATATCCTTAAACCTAGGTACTTGCAACTATTTACAATATTCTTCTTCACTTGTAAGTATGTCATTCATATTATTATACTAGGTAGGCTCGGCCTGTGCCAGCACGGGCCCAACATTATTTAATTTTTATATGAGTAGGTAGACAATAGTATATGCTGATGGATAACACACCCTAATGTCACGACCCCAAAACCTGGTCGTGATGGCGCCCAGCACACTGCTAGGCCAGCCCGACCAATCAACTGAAACACGGAGCTACTAGCTCACACTTTACCCCCTTTTTTAAGCATAAACAGCGATAGCATAAATAAGATAAAATCCAACACACCGGGATTAGATATCCCAAAACCAGTATAACCTCCCAACGAATCCAGAGTCACAAGCCATGTGCCTCTACCAGAATTTATAAGCCGTGATAGTGTATACAACTGTGCACAAGTGTGGAATAGACCAAACAAAATAAAGATAAAATGGAGAGTCAGGTCCTGCGGACACTGGCAGCTACCTCGACTATACAATTGCAACTCCCGAGCAGCCATAGAATCAGCTCTGTTGTGATGTACCTGGATCTGCACACAAGGTGCAGGGAGTCGAGTGTGAGTACTTCCAACTCAGCGGTAATAAAAGTAAATGATGCTAAGGAAAGGAAAACCACACAAGGCACTACCTCATGCTATATAATACAGAATTGTCTTTAAACTACAAAACACTATCATTTTATTCCTTTTCAGCATATGTGAGTAGATTACTAAAAATTCTCTTTTTAACGTCTTTCCTTTCATTATACAGCTCAATACCTAGTACAACCTCAGACAGTGCAAGTCTGCACACAGATCAGCCCCTTGGGCTCAGCACTCCTTAATAGTTTACACCAGGGAATCTGGTCAATAAGGCAAATAATGTATGTATGCATGTAATGTATGAGTGTTAAATGTTATTCCACGTAGTATAAGTAAACCAATGTTTGTATGCCATGCAATGCAGATGACGCTGTGGCATACAGCCCGTTCCATGCAAAGGTGCCCGTGCTCACTGTGGGGGTTCAGACTTTGGAGGAGCTCCTACCGCCCAAGCGCAATATCAATATCATACCTACTGTAGTGCGCAACCCGATCCATATACTACTGCGGCGTGCAGCCCGATCCATACAACATGCTACTGCGGCGTGCAGTCTAATCCATGCATGTATATGCATATGCTCACTTATCACTCGAGGCTTGAAAGCCTCCTCACATAGACCTTCATGCCTCACATATGGCCCTCGGGCCCAATCGGTCCAATGAGTAATCAAAAAGCCCCTCGGGCAACAGTATCATTTTAGCTCACAGCTAAAAATGTCATCGAGAACTTGTTCAAGTTTTTCAAATCATATAAAAATGCTGAGTAGCAAAATACCATTTTTAAAACCTTAGATTGAGATAAAAATATGCACAATATTATCAAGGCAGTACTATTAATCCCTGAAGGATTCATATAATCGGCACGAAGCCCAAAACGTGATAATTAGTCCAATTCTTGAAAATTAATAGCTTTGTTAGGGTGTCAATTCAATCAATTAGGTGTTATTAATAATGGGTGAATTTGACTATAATTATGCCCTAAATAATCACACTTTATTGTTGAATTGATATTGTTTATGATGACAAAATACTTTTATTAGTGTTTATTGGTGTGTTATAGGTACACATGAGCCATTGAAGACTAAAAGTGCTATTTTGGAGTCATAAGATGGTGAAAAGGCCAAGTGAAGAGTTAAAGTGAAGTTGGCATGAAAAATTAAGTGAGATTACAAAATTTTGTTCATTCGCGGTTCATTCGCGACTGCGAATGAACCGTGGATAAACAAGCTCACAGAACCTGTTGAGATTCAGAGACATTGGCTGTTCGCGGTTCTTTCGCGACCGCAAACGAACCGCGGAAGCTGCCACAGATTTTAAGGCCAATTTAGTAAAAACTCAATTTTTAAGACCTAAACCCTCTATATAAACCTAGATTTCTTCCAAGAGAAGTAAGCATTGTATTATTACCTACTTTTGCAAGAATATTAGTAAGAGAGAACTCTCTCAACTTATTTCTTTCTTGTATATTAATTCTTTCATTATGAATTCAATTATTATTCTTGTTTATTTGATCATGAGTAGCTAAGTACTTATCTAAGGTTTTGATGGAACCTATTGACTGATAAACTTCTTGTTTATGTGATTACAAATTGTTAGCAAGATTTCTATTTGTTCAACTTCGTTCTTGTTGTAGTTAATTGGTAGAGCTCTCGATTAGCTGTGGCTATTTGGTGTGCATAACTTGGAAAAGAGTGCATATTTAGGTATATTCTTGAACAACTCCACACCTAGGTTATTGGAGGAATCTATAACTTTAGGCGTAAAGGCGGGATTAGGAATAACGAAGTCTTGGGTGTAATCTAAAGTGAACTATTCAAATTAAAGCTATATAGGGTAGCTCGGGAGAATGCACTCGTAAATTATTGTAGTTGCTCGGGATAGAATTACGATAAAAATAGCATTCATGATTAATAGAATATATTGACAATTTGTATGAGCATAAACAGAAGGGATTCCATCTATAAGGGAAATCAATACCTTAGTCATTCTCTATATTATTTACCTAATATTCAATTCTTTCATTCCGGTCCTTTAATTCTTACAAGAGTTCGTTATTAGAAAACATTCACAAAAATATACTCAAAGGTTGGGAACTTGCTTCAGAAGTGTTCTTGGGTTGTTAATGTTGTAGTTGGTAGGTTAATTCCCTGTGAGATCGATTCTGGACTTATTTGACCAGGTTATATTGACTATGACCGTTGCTTGGACGTGAATCAATTTTGGCGTCGTTGTCGGGGATTTAACAGAATTATCAATTGCCATTGACAGAACTACAAGATTCTTGTGTAGTGAGGTTCTTTCTAAACCTTACATTGAAATTTTTGATGGTTGTTGAATTGGGTAGACATGTGCATGCCTAGAAAATCTGCAAGGACTGGAGAACTAATTGAAGGACTCTCAGACCCCGAGCAAACTTTTCTGGAACGTAACAGGGCAATCAAACAAATTCAGCAACCACATCAACCAATCAAACTATATTTCGACATAGGAGACGTGAACGACCCAAACAAGTAAGCTGGGTTAAACATGCAAGAGGCGCATGAGGCACAATAAGGTGCACTATTTGACTTGGCACAACCAACAGCGTATAATTTGGCAACTGCCATCGTTGTGCTAGCGATTCAAGATTAGACTTTCCAGATTACTAACAACATGCTACAATTGTTGCAAAACAAGGGATTATTCTCTGGGTCTCCAGTTGAAGATCCACAACAGCACTTGAAGAACTTTCTCTCAATATGGAAGACACAGAGGCAACTGAATGTGACACCGGAAGCCATCAGACTATTGCTATTTCCGTTCTCAGTTACAGGGGCTGCGCAGGTATGGCTAAACACACTCCCCATAAACTCTATTTCGACTTGTGATGAGTTGGTCAAGCAATTCCACAACAAGTTTCATCCACCTAGCAAGACAGCTCAGCAAATTGATGAGATTGTGAGCTTCAAGCAGAAATCAATGGAGACATTACATGAAACTTGAGGCAGATTCAAAGGTATGCTTGTTATGTGTCCTCACCATGGGATTCCTGAGCAGATGTTGGGTCAAAGGTTCTACATGGGGCTTTCAGATAGTATGAAGAATATTGTAGATGCTTCAGCAGGTTGGGCTTTTCTGAGTAAGACATGGAGAGAAGGCCAAAATTTGCTTGACAAGATGGCTCAAAACTCCGGGTGGACAACCAGGAATGCTCCTATCACTCTAGTGGTACACTCTGCACCTCTAAATCCATCCAACACTATGGAGGTGACCATGGCAACCTTATTAACACAACTGAGCATCCTGACAAAGAAGGGGGAAGAATCTGGGGTCAACCAGCAAGTTCACATTGTAGAAACTACCAATGGTGGTTTATGCACATCTTGCATTAGCAAACACATAGGTAATCCATGGGCCGCAGACCAAGAACATCATCACCAGCATGAAGATATGAACTATGTAGCAAATTATGGAGGGCAGCGATAGGGTAACCAGAGTTGGGGTCAGCAGGCTCCACAGCAGTACAGGCTTCCTCGGCCACAATATAATGCAGCAGGTATGAGGCTACTAATGAACATGGCTCCATTTCCTAGACCTCAGAATTTTAACAATCAGCAGCAGGGGTATCATCCACCTCCACCACAACATGGGGTAGACATGACGATGGGTTCGCAGAGTTGAAAGCTATAATGTAGTAGGTAATTGGGTCAATTGCCAAAACCAATGAAAGGATGGATGCCCATGACGCACCTATCAAGAACATGGAAGTGAAGATAGGACAGATTGCTATGTCACTTAACAATCGTCCTCAAAGAACATTGCTTGCAGATACACAAACAAACCCAAAGGATCAAATTCCAAAGCAGCTGATGGCAGTTAATCTGAGAAGTGGTAGAGATCTTGACACTGAGCAAGAAAGAGAGAGAAGCAATGCACAAGCTGAGACAGTCACTCCAGTGCCCATTGAACTTGATGAGTCCCCCGGGTTGACAGAAGTTACAGTTCAGCCAGTAGCTAAAAATAAAGACATGCAGCAGGGAACAGAGAAAGTAGCTGAACAGGTAGAGTAGTAGGTTGAGGAGAGTGTGATAGAAAAAGAAAAATCCCAAGTGATTGGGAAGAAAATGCCTCCAGAACCATTCCCCCAAAGGTTGGCCAAGCAGCAGAAAGAAGAGCAATAAAAAAAGTTTTTTGATATGCTCAAGCAAATCCAAGCAAACATTCCTTTAACTGAAGCTCTGAAAGAAATGGCTGGGTATGCTAAGATGATGAAAGACTTGATGTCGCGGAAATTTGATTTCCAAGGCTTGGCCACCATGACTCAGACATATAGTGCACTAATTTCTAGACCCATTGCTGAGAAGCTATCTGACCCAGGTAGCTTCACCATTCCATACACTATAGGAAACTTTGCCTTTTGCAAAGGCATTGTGTGATTTGGGGGCAAACATAAATCTTATGCCCTTGGTGATTTATAAGAGGCTAGGCATTGGGAGAGCCAGGCCTACCTCTATGTTATTACAACTTGCTGACAGGACGGTTAAGCGTCAATTTGGTATATTAGATGATGTGCTCATCCAGGTGGGGAAGTTCGTGTTTCTCGCCGATTTTGTGATTCTTGACTGCAAGGTGGACGAGGAAATTCCTATAATCTTAGGAAGGCCATTCCTAGCCACCGGGAGAGCATTGATTGATTGTGAGACTGAGAACACACGATGAGATTTAATGATGAGGAGATCATATTCAATGTGCAAAATCTATGAGGCGCCCTAGTGAGTTCGCGAATTGCTCTCTTATTGATACGGTTGATGTGATAATTGTAAGGCCCCGTAAAATTTTTGTGCATAAAACCTAGTAGCTGTGGTGTCTTGGTTCGAATAATGTGTTAGGAATGCGTAGAATTTTTCGCGGCGAGCTTGCTCGCCGCGGTTCGGACCCTTGGTAGTGATTTAAGTGTCAAAAATGTTGAGAATAAAATTTTCCAGAAAAATGTCAAATATGCAGTCAAGAATGCGACCGCAAACCTGACATGCGGACCGCATTCTTGCCGCAAATCGTTCCAGAGAGTTTCCCAAAAATCGTGTCAAATGTGCGGTCGATATGCGATCGCATGTCAAATCTGCGGTGCATTTTGCGACCGCGGATCAAACATGCGGACCGCATTCTGGCCGCATTCCTTAACAGAACCTTGTAAAATTTGGGGCAATTCTGCGGTCACTATGCGGACCGCATGTTGATTCTGCGGTCGCATAGTGCACCGCATAATTGACCCCGACCCAGATTTTGTAACATTTTGACCCGATCTCTTCTTTAATATAACGCCTTTCACCCTCATTTTCTCAAATCATTTTACCAAAATTAGAGAGAGAAGAGAAGGTTTTTAGAGAGAAAGTTCTTCATCTTCAAAGATTGTTCCAACCACTTAATTCCAAAGGATTCTAGGGCAAAGATTCAACTTCCCCAATATTTTCAAGGTAAAAACCCTAGCTATTTTCTTTAATTTTAAGTTTTAAGATGGGTAAAGGAAGGTTTTCATATAATAGCTTTTGGAAAATGGAATTTTATACTCATGCATGATTATTGATCTTGATTTTTAGTAAAACAAAAGAAGTAAGTAGAAGTAAGAGTCTTCAAGAACAAGGTTGGCAAGAATAAGACATCTTGGGTAAGCATAAAGTAGAAAGTTAACGGAAGAAAACTCATCACCAGGTATGTATGGCTAATTTTGATTCTTGTGAAATCGCCCTTATGTGTAAAATTGTTTGGCATGTGTTGATTTGAGAAATTGTATGTGATTATTTGATGTTGTTGTTGGATATTCAAAGTTGTTGTTGAACTATGAGTGTTGTGGTATGAAATATGAACCGAAAGGTAAATGAGAGTTGAGTTGGGTAAAGAATTTGTGAATAATGATTATGATGGCCTATATGGCACCTTGTGGAAAAGAAAACGAAACACTTGAGAATTGGTTTATTGTGGAAAGAGATGAAACACTTGAATTATGGAAAATTGTTGAATATACATGTGTGAATATTCTTGAATGTGGAAACATTGTAACTTGGTTGTGCTATTGGCTTGAGAAGTAATTGAGAACATGAAACAATGTGCAAGTTGCTTATTTGAACTTGTTGAAATTGTGTGTAGTACCTTATCCGCTGTTTGAAATTGTTGTGTTTTCAACTGTAAGGCGGGGTCGTGTTGCGCGCCGCAACGTGGTGAAATAAGGTGTGGGTTGGGATGATAAGGGTGGCCGAGGTAATAAGGGTGGTCAGGGGCAATAAGGATGGAAAGCGATCGAAATCGCTATTGAAAATTGATACAAAATCAATAATGTGAAATTTTGAAAGGAGACAGCAGGAGAGTTTGCAACCTGGGGAGCACTGATTGCTCCTATGTTTGACTACATGCAATTTATGTTGTTGATTGGTTGTTGTTCCATTTGTTGCCCTCGAATGTGCTTGTGTTGAGGCTTATCTGAAATGAGTAAAAGGTTGGAAACATGGTTAGTTAGCTTAATTGATTTCTTGATGTAATCTATTGGCTGTCTTAACATGGTGATTCTTGTTTAATGGCTTGAGTTTACTTGGGACAAAGTTTGTCCATACATACCAGTACAATTCAAGTGTACTGACGTCCCTTTTGCCGGGGACGCTACATTCGTGTTATGATTGTAGGTGGATCAGTAGCAGGCACTTCAGCTCATCGGTAGTAGTATCCTTCTCCTTCCATTGCCCATTTTGGTGAGCCCCTTTCTTCCTCGGGGCCCTGTGTGGTTCATGCCACCTTTGTTAAGATTTCATTTTGGTTTTGTAAGGTATAGCCGGAGCCTTGTTACCGGCAAGTATTGTATTTCCTTTTTGTATCCTAGAGGCTCCGTAGACATGTAAACCTGTGGGATTGTGGCCTATGTATATATATGGGGCATTGTAAATATAAATTATGAACTTGTTAGTAAATAAATCACATGGTTATGTTTATGTATTGTGAAATCAGTCATTGTTGGTAAGATATTTTGGTTAATGAGTAACAGTCAACACAGGGGTAACGCGTGGGAATGAAAGGCACCCAGGTCCGCTTGATTGGGGCAACCCGGTCAGGCGCCGGTCATGTCCCTCGATTTGGGGCGTGACAATAATGGAGACAGACGATGTAGAATTGACCATTGAAGATCCACTTCAGGCATGCCTATTGAACTTAGAAGAGGTAAATAGTGAAAGTCTGGCGGAGTGGGTGCTATCTCTAGAAGGTAAGGGGTTTTGGGAGAGAGAGTTGGAATTCGAGCCTCTACATCTAGAGAAAAGAGAGACCCTTCCTGCAAAGCCATCCATAGAAGAGCCACCAAAGCTGGAGCATAAACCACTACCATCTCATCTCAGGTATGCATTTCTAGGTCCTAACTCCACTTTACCTGTTATTATCTCATCTGGTTTGCTAGATGTGCAGGCTCAAAAGCTTATATAGGTACTGAAAGAATGCAAGACTGCTATTGGGTGGACCATGGCATACATAAAGGGGATCACCCCTGCATACTGCATGCATAAGATTCTTCTGGAAGAGAGCCACAAACTTTCCAGGGAACATTAAAGAAGGCTGAACCCAAACATGAAGGAAGTGGTGAAGAAAGAGGTAATAAAGTGGCTAGACACGGGAATTATTTTCCCAATCTCTGATAGTAGTTGGGTTAGCCCAGTTCAATGTGTGCCAAAGAAAGGTGGCATGACGGTGGTGAAAAATGAGAATAACGAATTGATCTCAACAAGAACTGTCACCGGGTGGAGAATATGCATGGACTATAGGAAGCTGAATCTAGCCACCGGCAAGGACCACTTCCCACTTCCCTTCATTGATCAGATGCTTGACAGGTTGGCAGGGAGGTCACACTTTTGCTTCCTGGATGGGTAATCGGGGTACAATCAAATCTCTATAGCCCCCGAGGATAGAGAGAAGACCTCCTTCACATGCCCGTATGGCATTTTTCCTTTAGGAGGATGCCATTCGGACTATGCAATGCACCTGCCACATTCCAAAGGTGCACGAGGGATATATTCACCGACATGGTGGAAGACATTATTGAGGTATTCATGGATGATTTCTCAGTGCTAGGGAATTCATTCGATGAATGCCTTGTCTATCTGACAAGAGTGCTGAAATGGTGCATGGAGACAAACTTAGTACTGAACTGGGAGAAGTGCTATTTTATGGTACAAGAAGGTATAGTATAGGGGCACCGGATTTCGAGTGAATATGTTGAGGTGGACCGAGCTAAAGTAGATGTCATTGCAAAGTTGCCTCCACCAACATCCGTCAAGGCCATTAGAAGCTTTCTTGGACATGCCGGTTTTTACCGGAGGTTTATTAATGACTTCTCCAAAATCTCAAACCTTCTCTGTAAGTTACTTGAAAAAGATCACCCCTTTGTATTTTCTGATGAATGCAGCATTGCTTTTGAGGAGTTGAACAAGAGGTTGGTCACATCAACCATCATCATTGCCCCCGACTTGGAGCAACCGTTTGAACTAATGTGTGATGCAAGTGATTATGCAGTGGGGGTAGTGCTTGGACAAAGGAAAGACAAGCTGATGCATCCAATCTACTATGTTAGTAGAACATTGAGTGGTGCACAGCTGAACTACACAGTGATGGAAAAGGAGATGCTGGCGGTAGTGTTCGTGTTCGACAAATTCAGGTCCTATCTCATAGGATCCAAGGTAATTGTATAAACTGACCATGCAGTTTTAAGGTACTTAATTGATAAAAAGGACTCTAAGCCACGCCTAATTCGTTGGGTGGTGCTTCTATAAGAGTTCGGCCTTGAAATACGTGACAGAAAGGGAACCGAAAATCAAGTCGCTGATCATTTGTCACGACTTGAAGGAGCTTAAATTGTCAAAGAGAGTGGAGAAATTATGGAAACCTTTCCAGATCAGTAGCTGCTCACCACCACTCTCCTTGAAGCGCCATGGTATGCAGATTATGCAAATTACCTGGCCAGTGGTATTGTTCCTCACGACCAATCATCGGTCCAGAGGAAAAGATTTTTTCGTGAAAGCCAGCTTTATTATTGGGATGAACCCTATTTGTTTAGGATATGTCTCGATTACATGATCTAGAGATGCGTCCCCGAGATCGAACAATCTTCTGTTTTGTAGGCGTGTCATGCTTTCGCATATGGTTGTCACTATGGAGGAGTGCGAACAGCCGCCAAGATACTTGAGGCTGGTTTCTATTGGCCAACGGTGTTTTAAGATGCACACTTGTGGATGAATGGTTGCAACGAATGTCAACGCACCGGGAACATCTCCCGGCGTCATGAGATGCCAATGAACCCAATTCAACAAGTTAAAGTATTTGACGTCTGGGGAATAGACTTCATGGGGCCCTTTGTCAGCTCATACGACAATAAGTACATACTTGTTGCGGTAGACTATGTGTCCAAATGGGTGGAAGTTGTAGCATTACCCACAAATGATGCTAAGGTGGTGGTGGGATTTCTGAAGAAGAAAATTTTCACCTGTTTCGGGATTCCAAGGGCAATTATTAATGATGGGGGTACACACTTTTGCAACCGAGCATTCGAGAAATTGTTGGCCAAATATAATGTGAAACATTGGGATGCTACTCCGTATCACCCGCAGACCAGTGGGCAAGTTGAGGTCTCCAACAGGGAGATAAAGAGTGTATTAACAAAAACAGTGAACGCCACGAGGACTGACTGATCTAGGAAGCTCGATGATGCATTATAGGCATATAGGACATCATTCAAGAAACCAATCGGCATGTCACCATACAAATTGGTGTTTGGGAAAGCTTGTGATCTACCTGTGGAAATAGAGCACAAAGCATGGTTGGCACTGAAACAAATAAATCTCAGCTGGGATGAAGCAGGGAAATCTAGAGTTATAGGGTTGCACGAGATGGAAGAATTTCGGTACCTAGCCTTCAAAAGCACTAGACTATATAAAGAACGGATGAAGCAGATTCGCGACCAGAACATTATAGAGTGTAACTTCAAATCCGGGGACAAGGTACTTCTATATAACTCTAGATTACAGTCGTTCCCGGGCAAATAAAAATCAAGGTGGTCAGCCACTTTTCGGGTAATTGAGGCATTAGATTCGGGCGCTGTGGAAATTTAAACTATTGATGGTTCACGCACATTCAAAGTAAATGGATAGAGGTTGAAACTTTGTGTTGGCATGGATGACGTCGAGGACAAGGTGGAACTACGGTTAGAGGAACCTCAAAGGTCCAGCGAGCCTTGAAATGCGCTAAGTTGAGTCGTGCCGCGATGTTAAATTCGCGAGGACAGATATAAAAAATTTCTTTATTGCCCCCCCCCTCTCTTTTAACTACCCTAAAAACATAACCCCCCCCCCCCCCCCCCCAATTCCCCCAACAAAACAACCGCCACTCTCCCCCAATCTCCCTCTATCTCTAAAAATTCTCTCCTCCTTCTCTGTACTCCGTCCCTTCAATTCTTCTCCGAAAAACCCATCTACACCAATCTTATTCATCTTCTCCACTTCTCCATCACTTCATAGTAAGTTGTCTTCTTTGTTTTTCTTTTTTTTTTTCTCTTTAATTTGTATCCTTATATTGTGTAGAAGTAATTAGTTTACATTATTATAGTCTAATTGTAGAATTGTACAATACATTGCTAGTAGTTGTAGATTCTATATAATTTAATTTGTTTGTGTAGTGTAGTTCTAGTATGATTATTATGGCGGTATTGTGGGTATTGTTGGTACTATTGATATTGTTGGTATTGTTGGTGTTGTTGGGTCCCCAATATAGTTAATTGTGTTAATTTTGTTGTTTTGGAGACCTAATGTGATGGGTGATATAGTTGGTGAATTAAGTGAGCCAATGCGGGCTAATGTATGTTGTAGTATGTGGATATTGAATTTTTAGGGGAGATATTACCCAAATTGTTGGTTGTTTGTTGTTGTATAAAATTGGAGATGGTGTAGGTTTAATTGGGTCATGTTAGATTGCCACAAGAAATAAGTGTGGGGTGCTTAAGGTGACTAGGTGAATTTGTTAGATAATTAGTTAATAGTAGGAGTTATGGGATGATAAAACTAAAGAAAATATTGTAATAATCCACAGATGGTGAAGTCTGAGTAGCCAACAGACATACTAATGTTATGGAAATTTTTGGTTGTTTCTCTTTTGTCCAGGATTATGGCTCCTAAAAGATCAGGGCATGCAGCAAGCTCGTCTAGGCAACCGACCTATGACGAGTCTAGATTCAGAAGCGAGGAGGCAGAAGCTGACTTCCATGCCAAGGCTACTAAAGCTTGGCTCCAGGAAATTGAAATCGACAGGCTAGCTATTCGGACTGAAAAGCCCGAGATATATGATGAGATTCGCCGCCGCAAAATGGAGTTCCTGTTCGATGCACCAGCCCTCGTGAACAAAATGCTGGTAGTTCTATGCTAATGCTCCCTACGGGATGTCCAGAGAAGTCTTCGTCCGAGGTAAGTACGTTTGGGGTCATGTACAAACTATTAGGAAGGCTCTTAGAATGCCAACTTTCACTGGTTACGTGGACTACTACCATGATAGGCCTGGTGTCACTTTGGACATCTTAATTGAGGCCTTATGTGTTGATGGTATCCCAGTCTGGATAAGAAACAAAACACTCCACTCTAACTGTTTCACCCGCACTGCTAAATGCTGTTTCACAATCATATGTAACCGGTTTTTGCCCTCAAGCAACACCACTGACGTGAACTTCAATATGGCATTACTAACATGGTGCTTTGTCACCCAACGGGACGTTGACATCGCCCGCCTGATTTGTGACGAGATGGTGCTGAAGGGACCCCTCAATGCCAAGGGTTTCTATTACCCATCTCTCTTCACTACTCTGTGTCTCGGCCATCGGACTCCGATCCTTGCCACGGATGGTGATCTCCCTCCAAAAGTTCCATTCAGAGCTTCTCAAATCCGGGTTGGCCGAGACAATGACCCAATTGATTTGGATGCTGAGGATGACCCTGTGCCGATTGTTCGGGCCAGGCATTCCACTGACTCAGCTGGACCTTCTAGGCACGCTCATCATGGAGCGGGCATGTCTAGGTCCAAGTCTACTAGACCTATGCTTTGGTCTATGGAGGAGGAGGTTGCGGACTTATGCACCTCAGTGGAGGGTTTACACACGCACTTAGATGCGATGTCATAGAGGCAAGCTCGGACAGAAAAAAGATTCATTGCATGGTTTCGAGCACTGGGTCGAGCATGTCATGTCTACCCCTCAACCGTATCCGACTCTGAGTGAGTCACAGGTAAGTTTTTCTCGCCTTTCTGAGCTATATTTGTATTATTATGTCATGTGGACATGACATGATTTTAAGTGTGGGGTGGGAAACTTATCTTGTATATGTTGTACATAGTAGTTGTAGTTGTAAATCATATTAGCTGGTTTGGCCTGATGATGGACACTTGGCGACGGGTTTCTTAAGGGTCTAAGTCAGAATAAAAACACAAAAAAAATCAAAAAACTTGAAAAATCCAAAAATATTAGTAGAGGACTTTTTGTGAAGACGGACTATTTAGGACAACTACTCTTGAGGGAAATAGTCCATGTAGGAATTTTTGTTTCTTTTATTTTCTTTTTCTAGGTAGTGTATCACCACCCCCTTGGTTTTTCTTTTGACCACGGTTCTTTTCCAAGGGTTTTTATTGAACCGGGTTAGGTAGATTTTTCTTTTTAGATTAGAGGGCAAAAGGTTGACATGTAACCCCAAGTATGCACATTGGCAACGCTCAGTTGAACTTGAGAATGTATTAACTAAGCTTGACTGTAGATTCTAGGATATGCCTTAAATTGCACAATACAGCTTGCTTGAACATTGATAGGACTTTGTAGATGAGTTGCATACTATGGGTGTGTGAGATTTTACTTACATTATATGTTTTACATGATACTTAGAACTTGCCCTGTGTGTTTGCAAAGCGAAATAGAAGTTGTTTGGTTGTAGAGATGATAGAGGCATTTCTTTGTGTAAACCCATAAATCAATAAGACATGAATTCACATGTACATAATATCCTAGTTAACCCCTTTGAGCTTAAAACCTATTCTTTGATAACCCTTAAATGTTCATGAAAAATTGAAATCTTATATTGTTCTACTTTACCTCCTAGAAGCACTTGTGTTGTAATGAATATGCAAAAGTCTAAGTGTGGGGTGAAGGGAAGTTGAAAAAGGGAAATTCAAGAATGAATGGTAGAAAATGGTGAACTGGCAAAATAATGTAAATGTGTTCCAAAGCAATGATAAAAAAAACCAACGTATATATGTAAATTAGAAAAGCCAGTTACACCAACAAAAGAAAATTGGGGGTTAAAAGCAAATAAAAGTGAAGGAATGTTTAGGTGAGACATAAGGAAGAAAGCTAAAAGGGAAATTGTGAAAAAGAAAGAAAGTGCTTAGGGAGGTTAGCCACTATAACCAAAAGTATCCTACTCGTCCCTTAGCCAACATTACAACCCTTAAAAACTTCTTGATCTATGATTAAATAACTTGATTAGTGGAGTATTACACTAGGGGCAACCCTATGGTGTGTATGTATGCATATGAATGTTCTTTGTTGAGAGTGAGTGAATTTTTCCTATTTCTATAAGTTCCATGTTCTAAATTGTCTATGTGTGGGAACTTCTCTCAATAAATTGTGTGAGGGCATATAACTCAAGAGGAAAATGGTAAATTTGCAAGTCTGTGAAAATAACTTGAGTAAGCAATAATGTGTTGGCATGTTAGTTTATGGTTAGGTAAGGATTGTGCATGTCTTAAGTTAATCATGAAACATAGCTTTTGTGACATATTTTGGGGGAAACATTAATAAAATTGGCCTAAAGTGTGATTAAGGTTGCTCGAGGACGAGCAAAGGTTTGAGTGTGGGGTATTGATAATAGGTTAATTTGACTATAATTATGCTGTAAATAATAACATTTTATTGTTGAATTGATATTGTTTATGATAACAAAATGCTTTTATTAGTGTTTATTGTGTGTTATAGGTACACATGAGCTATTGGAGACTAAAATTGCTATTTTGGAGTCATAAGATGGTGAAAAGGTCAAGTAAAGAGTTAAAGTGAAGTTGGCATGAAAAATTGAAGTGAGATTCCAGAATACTGTTCATTAGCGGTTCATTCGCGATCGCGAATGAACCACGAAAAAACAAGCTCGCGAAACCTGTTGAGATTCAGAGACATTGACTGTTCGCGGTTCGTTCGCGATCGCGAACGAACCGTGGAAGCTGCCACAGATTTGAAGGCCAATTTTGTAAAAACTCAATTTTTAAGACCTAAACCCTCTATACAAACAAAGATTTCGCCCAAGAGAAGTAAGCATTGTATTATTACCTACTTTTGCAAGATTATTAGTAAGAGAGAACTCTCTCAACTTATTTCTTTCTTTTATATTAATTCTTTGATTATGAATTCAATTATTATTCTTGTTTAATTGATCATGAGTAGCTAATTCCTTATCTAAGGTTTTCATGCAACCTATTGAGTGATGAACTTCTCGTTTATGTGATTACAAATTGTAAGCTAGATTTCTATTTGTTCAACTTCATTCTTGTTGTAGTTAATTGGTAGAGCTCCCGATTTGCTGTGCCTATTTAGTGTGCATAACTTGGAAAAGAGTGCATATTTAGGTATATTGTTGAACAACACCACACCTAGGTTATTGGAGGAATCTATAACTTAAGGCGTAAAGGCGGGATTTGGAATAACGAAGTCTTGGGTGCAATCTAAAGTGAACTATTCAAATTAAAGCTAGGTAAGGTAGCTCGGGAGAGTGGACTAGTAAATTATTGTAGTTGCTCGGGAGAGAATTGTAGTAAAAATAGCGTTCATGATTGATATAATATATTGACAATTTGTATGAGCATAAACAGAAGGGATTCCATCAATACGGGAAATCAATACCGTTGTCTTTCTCTATATTATTTACCCAATATTCAATTCTTTCATTCCAGTCCTTTAATTCTTGCAAGAGTTACTTATTAGAAAACCTTCACAATAATATACTCAAAGTTTGGGAACTTGCTTCAGAAGTCTTCTTGAGTCGTGAAAGTTGCAGTTGGTAGATTAATTCCCTGTGGGATCGATTCTGGACTTATTTGACCAGGTTATATTGACTACGATCGTTCCTTGGACGTGAATCAGTTATTATTTATTATGTGTTATGTACCAAGTCACAATCCCCAATAGTGCTCTACCCCATGCCCGTTATCCGGCATGCAAGTCACCTCAATACAGCACTAGGTTGTGCATGTCCGGGGTTTACTAACCCTCAAGACATCATTTACAAGTATTACCTACCTCGATCCGGCGAAAACTCAAGCCCACGATGCCTTAGCTCCTCGAACCAGCATCCACGCATGTCAAAACTAGCCAAAATCAGTACAAATATATCAAAATAGGCTAATGGAACATTACCCAATCGAAACAACTCGAATTACACCAAAAACCACAAAGTTTCCAAAACCTGACTTTTGGTACGCTTCTCAAAAAATTACAAAAGTTAAATTTTCGGAATCCTTATCTCAACACGAGTCCATACATATAAAGTTTATCAAAATCAGACTCTGTTTGCCCATTCAAATCGATGTTTTACCATAACCCAGGATTAGGGCAAAAATCCCCCATTAATCCTCCCACTTATAGTGAAATAAATTAAGATTCTAAGATAAAATCGTGTATTTAGACCATAAAACTTGCCTCAAATGTTTTGCCGATGAAATCCCCTTCAAATCCCGTCACTTTGCTCTCTAGGAACTCAAAAATGGAGGAAATGTGTTATGGGTTCGCGGATGAAATGTTCTGGACTTAACCCTTCTGCTAGTGATTTTAGTTCTATGCGATCGCAGCCTTTGGCAGGAGATCACAATGAACTAATTTAGCAGTCCTTATTTTTTCCTCTACACAATCGCGTGGACTCAGCCACGATCGCGATGACCAGTTAAGTAACTCTACGCGATCGCGACAAGGCTACTGCGATTGTATTGCTTCCAAGTCATGACCTTACGCGATTGCGTTCAACACATCACAATCGCGAAGGGTAAAAGACCCTCAGCTCCCTAGTACTCTACGGGATCGTATGGCATTTAGTGCGATTGCAGAGAGTAAATGAATGATGCACTTATGACAGCAGACCTGACCCTTCATTTAGCCAAAAATGGTCCGTTTGGACCCCGGATTCATTCCCAGGCCCCCGAGACCCCAACGAAAACCACCAACCTACTCCAAAAACAATACGAACTTGTTCCAATCATAAAAACACACCCTTAAACACGTAAATCATTGAATCAAAGCGAATTCAAGCCTAGGTTTCATATAAAACTTCTGAAACCAACATCTAATCAAAAGCCCGACCAAACAATGTCTGAATGACCTGAAAATTTGCAGGCATATCCAAAATCACCTAACTGAGCTACTGCAACTGTCGGAATTCCATTCTGACTCCCGGATCAAAATCTCACCTACCGTTCGAATTTTGCCAAATATCAACCTTAGCCAATTCAAACCTAAAACTACAACGGACCTCCAAATTCAATTTTGATCACTCTCCTAATCCACAAATGACCTCCCGGAACTGACCGAATCATCAAAATTCGATTCTGAGCTCTCTAACTCACAAGTCAACATCTGGTTGACTTTTCCCAGCTATTCCTTCTTCTAAGAGACTATTTGTCTCAATTCCATCCAAACTCAATCCGAATTGACTCAAACTCACCAAACATAAATATTGAAACATGAACAAGCATATAACGTGGAAAAAAGGGTGATAACTCACATGATGTCGGGCCAGGTCATCACATTCTCCCCCATATAAGTAAATGCTCGTTCTCGATTGGACCCAGAGTTGTACTAGATGCAACACAATAGCTGAATGACCTTACCAAGCATATACTCGGGGTGATACCACTTCACCCTATCTATCATAAGTTCGATAACACAGTATAGCTGAATTTCCACAGTCTATCTGAACCATAAACCATATTGCAGTTTCCAAAATCATATACCAAATACGAATCCCACGTCTATACTCAGAGTACACACGAACCAACCGTAATGACCCATACACGCCACTCCGGGTGAGATTATATGATGTATCAAACAACCCCAATCACTCGAGACGATGGTCTCTAATCACAACAATTAGCCACAATAACCAAATACTAGCAGAAAAACCTTTCTCGTTAGATAGGGTCTTATTCCAACACCTTCATATCCTTCCCACGGCAACCGAACACGCGATATATCATACCCTTCTCTTAGGTCAACCATTCATGAATCCATTTCCCTTTTAACTGATACCACAACAGATTTTGGAGCCCAATCTTGATATTACCTTTCTAACCAACTAAAATCATATATGCTCGCACTCATTAATAACTCAAATGATCATTTCGATTATAACACACCGCATTGGTGATATGACACTTAAACACCGGCCTAAGCCGCGACAAGCACAACACAGGCTCTAATAAGAAACGTCTGAACATACACAAATCATGACAACTTACTCCAACAACAGAGCTGTAATTCAATTCCTCTGTACCATCATAACATAGAACTGAGATCCCGTCTCACATCATTGGAATAGAGTACATGAATCCTTCTCGAAAGGTCATAATATCACATGTCCTTGCCACGACTCATGATTCTGTCCAAACACTATTACTCATGAAGCACCTCAAGTCACCATGCTTAGAACGGTCAGCCACGCACAGATCTAGGTCTGAACCCAAGCAATCAATCTCACCCATAGTGAAACAATTAATATGTGCTATCAAATCCTGAAAGGACACAACCGATGTGCTATTCGCCGAGCGATACCCAACATGGACTTTTCCTCATAAGCCAGGAAGTATTGTATACAAGGTAACATATAGGAAATTATTCTCGACATCATACTGTTGCGGCGTGCAACCCGCTCCGATGACATACATGTGGCAGCGTGCCACCCGATCCAGATACCTAACTTGTGGCGGCGTGCCACCCGATCCTCACAAAACTCACACAAAAAGAAACGTACATCGAGTCAAGTTGCTCATTACAATAAACATATATAGCCTCAAGCTCGGCCACAAGAAACGCATCCGACAAAGTTCCTCAATACTAGAACTGAATCAATGGTAGGAACCTCTGCACTGACATCCGCCATGAAGGCCCAACTGACAAAGCAATACCTACCAGCCGTCCGCTTGTCCTGGGGTACAACTACCCTACTGGAACATAATCTGATGCACTGTGCTACGCAATTTGTGGCATTTTGACATAGTCCATATCATATTAGTCTAGACAACCCAACTTATGAGAACCAGTCTGCAACCAAATATCCTTGCCCAAATTCATCATATCGAGTAAAGAGAGAGCCGCTAGGGCTTCCAATTTCCAATAACCGCTAAATGATGCCGATACACACGATATACAACCACTACATAGGTGGATTACGAGAACTCCTAGTCTCCAACACATATATAGCACATGAATCAATGTGCCTGATTCCACACTCCACCGTACAAATACACAACGCACATCAAGAATCCATTCATAACACGAAAGCCATTCAAAAATTTCATTATGCCATCAAAGACTCAATTAACATAGTCGATCCAACAAGAGAATATCGCAATACCACCGAATATTATCAACTTACATTATCTTGCCCTTTTAGAACATATACCCTACTAAATAACTAGAATAACAGTACCATTTTTC
Source organism: Nicotiana noctiflora (assembly GCA_032618575.1). Taxonomy (NCBI): domain Eukaryota; kingdom Viridiplantae; phylum Streptophyta; class Magnoliopsida; order Solanales; family Solanaceae; genus Nicotiana; species Nicotiana noctiflora. The sequence continues at coordinate 180,232 of JASVEL010005819.1, forward strand.
CTTAATCACCAGAAAGATTGATTCTTAAATTATCTGCAGCTGCCCGCGCTTCTCCAGAATTCTAATGACTTACCATTATATTATGAACTGAACTCAAACCTTGAACATGCCATTATCAATTTTCCATAACACATCGCATATACCATACCACACTAAGATAACATGGAAACTTCTATCCCTCTCCTACGCCGCAAACATCGACACACTCAACTAGTCAAGGACTTTCACGATCCCATATAGAAGAAAAATCATTACACATTCCAAGCTTCACATACCAACAGAAAATATACTTATTTTCAAACCACGGTGAAACACATCACGAACTCTTCCCCCCCCCCCCCAATTACATTGCATAACTAAACTGCCCAAACTGAGTCCTTCTACCCACATCGAGCTACGCAACTGCCAGAACTCAGGAGCTTTGTTGCACAATACCTGCAAGACTCATGACTTCAAGCACATACAAGGAATTAATTGTATCCTTATCATACCATTTCAGTTTATAAACAAGCTATTCCATTTACCCAATTTCCTTTCTGATTCATCTTTAATTTATTATTATCTCTTACTATAATGCCACAATACCTCAACTCAGGTTACCGCACAAGACTTATACATAAGACCACACGGTCTATGACCCATATGCCACTGAATACTTGCTGAGATGGTTTCCCAAAATTACCACATTCTACAATACTTTATTTTGAAGGACTTCCCGCAATTCGAAATTCGTTATCATTACCTTCCAATACGGATACATAGAATCCCATAGTTGACTAAACATACCACAAGTCTCGATTTCTTCTAATGAAACCACAATCTCTAGCCACATACACAACCGTGCAATTAGTTAATTAATAGCAATCTCCCCAACTTAGCTCGAAGACATACTTCAAATCACCTTTAACCACTCTTAGCATTCTTACTCAAATGATGCCACAATGTTATAGTAAGATTAAACTCAAGTCTTTTACAAGCTTTAGCGGAGACTCAAATCATCAGAAATCTTAACTCTTTTGCAATCCTTATATTATTCACATACAATAGTAAAGCCCATTCTTTAGGTGACAAAATCCTTTCTAAGTCCCAAATTTTCTAAAAATTTCAGCAGCGTTTCCTTTGTAATTTGGCCTATCCACCTGCCAGAGAATCACCAAAACCATCCTAACAATACATCGTCAACTTGACAAGGCATCACAATGTATATCAAAAACATTAATCTCAATACTACACGAGTTATATTATCAAAATTGATACATGGACATGCGTTGGTCCTGCTCGAATCATAACATATATCAAATACCTTTCACCATGCACATAGCTCGGGGCTACACAACAGATTACAATAAGAGTCTAACACCTAACATCCCATCCATTATGAAGCTTCCATTTACACAATCAGAGGCAATACCGATCATATTAGTTTCATAATACCAGCTAACAAAATCAGCACCTCGATGCTTAGGCCATAGACAAGGTGCAGCCTCAAGTCCTCCCGACTGGACCAATATGAACTCAGAGAGATTATATCTCGTCCCTCGATCGGGGAATCACATGCCATCAAGGCAATTATATTACTGAGCGCTCGAGTGTGCACACAGACGTGTGGAAGGAATTTCAAGAATTATATCTCAAGCTGAATCAAGTACGCACGACAAGAATTCCACGATTGTGAAGTGTTTCCTAAAAGGTTTGCAGCCTCCTGACGATAAGCACAGTCGTTCCCGTACCGATCCACGAGACTCTACCAACCGGCTCACAACTCATGAGGCCTAGTAACCTAGGCTCTGAAACCAACTTGTCACGAACCCAAAACCCGGTCGTGATGGCTCCCAACACACTACTAGGCCAGACCCGACCAATCAACTGAAACACAGAGCTATCAGCTCATACTTTACCCTTTTTTTAAGCATAAACAGTGATTGAATAAATAAGATAAAATATAACACACCGGGATTAGACATCTCAAAACTAGTATACGCTCTCAATGAATCCGGAGTCACAATCCATGAGCCTCTACTAGAATTTTCAAGCCGTGATAGTGTATACAACTGTGCACAAGTGTGGAATAGACCAAAAAAAATAAGGATAAACTGGAGAGTCATGTCTTGCAGACGCTGGTAGCTACCTCGACTGTCCATTTTCAACTCCCGAGCAGCTATAGAATCAGCTCTGCTGTGATGTACCTGGATCTGCACATAAGGTGCAGGGAGTCGAGTGTGAGTGCTTCCAACTCAGTGGTAATAAAAGTAAATAATGCTAAGGAAAAGAAAACCACACAATGCATTATCTCATGCTATATAATATAAAACTGTCTTTAAACTACAAAACACTATCATTTTATTCCTTTTCAGCATATGTGAGTAGATTACTAAAAATTCTATTTTTAACGTCTTTTCCTTTCATTATGATAGCTCTATAACTGGTTCAACCTCAGACAGTGCAAGTCTGCACACAAATCAGCCCTTTCGACTCAGCATTCCATAATAGTTTCCACCATGGAATCTGGTCAATATGGCAAATAATGCATGTATACCAGTAATTTATGAGTGCTAAATATTATGCCATGTAGTACAAGTAAACCAATGTATGTATGCCATGCAGTGCATATGACGCTATGGCGTATAGCCCGATCCATGCAAAGGCGCCCACACTCACTGTGGGGGTTCAGACTCCCGAGGGGCTCCTACAGCCCAAGCGCAATATCAATATCACACTTGCTGTGGCGCACGGCCCGATCCATATTCTATTGCGTCGTGCAGTTCGATCCATACAACATGCTACATCGACGTGCAGTCCGATCCATGCATGTACATGCATATGCTCAGTTATCACTCGAGGCTTGAAAGCCTCCTCACATAGACTGTCATGCCTCAAATATGGCCCTCGTCCCCAATCGGTCCAATGAGTAATCAAAAAGCCCCTTGGGCAACAGTATCATATTAGCTCACAGCTAAAAATGTCATCAAGACATTGTTCAAGTTTCTCAAATCTTATAAAAATGCTGAGTAGCAAAATACTATTTTTAAAACCTTATATTGAGATAAAAATATGCACAATATTATCAAGGCAGTAATATCAATCCCTAAGGATTCAGATAATCTGCACAAAGCCCAAAACATGATAATCTGTCCAATTCCTGAGAATTAATATCTTTATTAGGGTGCTAATTCAATTTCAAGTAATTAGGTGTTATTACTTATTAAGCGGGATGGACCAAGTCACAATCCCCAATGGTGCTCTACCCCTTACCCATTATTCGGCATGCAACTCACCTCAATACAACACTAGGATGTGCAAGTCCAGGGTTTACTAACCCTCAGGATATCATTTACAAGTATTACCCACCTCGATCCGGCGAAAACTCAAGCCCGCGACGCCTTAGCTCCTCGAACTGGCATCCACGTACGTCAAAACTAGACAAAATTAGTACAAATATATCAAAATAGGCTAATGGAACATTACCCAATCGAAACAACTCGAATTACACCAAAAACCACAAAGTTGCCAAAACCCAACTTTCGGTACGCTTCTCGAAAAACTACAAACGTTACAATTTCAGAATCCTTATCTCAACACAAATCGATATATATAAAGTTTATCAAAATCCGACTCCGTTTTCCCATTCAAATCGATGTTTTACCATAAGCCAAGCTTAGGGTAAAAATCCCCCATTAATCCTCCCATTTACAGTGAAATAAATGAAGATTCTAAGATAAAATCGTGTATTTAGACCAAAAAATTTACCTACAATGTTTTCCCGATGAAATCCCCTTCAAATCCTGTCACTTTGCTCTCTAGGAACTCAAAAATGGAGGAAATGTGTTGTGGGTTCGCGGATGAAATGTTCTGGACTTAAACCTTCTACCAATCATTTTAGTTCTATGCGATCGCAACCTTTGGCATGCGATCGCGATGAACAAATTTAGCAGGGCTTATTTTTTCCTCTATGCGATGGCGTGCACTCAGCCGCGATCTCGATGACCAGTTAAATAACTCTAAGCGATCGCGACAAGGCTACTGCGATCGCATTGTTTCCAAATCATGACCTTACGCGATCATGTTCAACACTTCGTGATCGTGAAGGTTAAAAAACTCTCAGCTCCCCAGTACTCTACGCGATCGCGTGGCATTTAGTCCGATCGGAGAGAGTAAATGTCTGATGCACTTATGACAGCAGACCTGACCCTTCATTTAGCCAAAAATGGTCCGTTTGGAACCCTGATTCCTCACGAGGCCCCCGGGACCCCAACAAAAACCACCAACCTACTCCAAAACACGATACAAACTTGTTCCAATTGTGAGCACGTGATTTTTGCCCTAAGAAATCAATTCCAAAATTAAAATAAATAATATTTTTGGGTGCAGTTACATGTCTTGATTGAAATTAGATGCATTTGTGTAATTGAATAAATAGGGATTAAAATTAGAAAACTAAAAAAAAATAGGTTAAATACATGCATTTTTGAATTAAGTAATTAAAAAAGAAAATTAACAAAAAAGAGCATTAATAGCGGAAATTAAGGAAAAATTAGTAGAAAATTGTCAAAAATATCAGAAAATTAGTAGAATTAGGAAATTGAATAATTTAAATAATATAAAAAGAAAAAAAATGAAATACAAAGAAAATACCACAAAAAATAATTAAATACAAGAAAAATACAAAAATTCAATAAAATTGGGCTCAGAATTTGAAATGTTGCCCCAAACACATAATAGCCCAGAGAGATCCGGTCCAAGGTATTTAAATTAAATTGGTCCCAGCCGTTCATCTCTCCAAATCCAATGACTGAGGATTTATCTAGAGATTAGTTAATAAATTAAAATCCAAGATCGAATCTTGACCGTCCAAGCCTTAAGATCTAACGGATGAGGACATGTCTCTCATTTATTTGAGACGACATCGTTTGGGGAAAATCAATCCTAGCCATTGATCTCACTTGATCTAACGGCCAGGAATTCATTAGTTTCCCCGTGTATAAAAGGCTTTGGTCTCTTAGAGACCAGCCATTTCATTCTAAACCTAACCCTAGCCCTGTCCCCTTCTTCTTCTGTCTTCATCTCCTTCTCGAACCTTCACTGGCCATGGAGACTGGCCCATTTCCATGGCCTTCTCTGGCCAACCCTCAACCCCAGACCTCTCTTTCCCTTCTTCTCCACCACAATCCAACATGAAAATACCAAGAAACCAAAGAAAACCCCAGTTTCTTGAAACTCTGGTCATCGGAGTTCATCTCCGGTGACCAAACTTATGAGAACAGCCTCTAAATTAACACCAAAGAACCACCATCCCTCGATCTACCACCCTACCTAAACCACTTGCCTCAAATATCACCCCATCTCCTCGAATATTCGAAAGAAAGTTGCTGGAACCCTAACTCCGGCGACTCAAACAAACCACTTCCCAAAAATCCTACCTTTTCCACCTCTAACACCTACCCCTAAACAAAAGACTTCAAAGCTGAAGTCTTGAATCTGAAAGAAGAAACCCATAAAAAAGAAAATAAGAAAAAAGTGAAGAAAAACTGGAAAAAAGAAAAGAAAAAAAGAAAAAAAAAGAAAATAAGGAAGCTCAGGAGTCAAATACTGCAAGCTAAGTCTTCCTTTCCCTTTCTTGTTTATCTTTCGTTAATTTTTGTTTGTCTTTGTTTTATTCTTTGTTTCTAGTATGCTTTTAGTATGTTAGCCGTATAAACAACTTCATGATAGATTAGGCTTTTCATCTTTGAAAAAATCTCTGTTTATTTTGTTTCTCTGTTAAGATTTGTCTTTCTTTGTTTAATCCTTCTTCATGTTTACTATCATGTCTTTTACTTAGATTTTCTGCATGTTTTAGATTAGTTCTTATCTTCTAGAAAATTTCTGTTGTTCTGTTTGAGCCATGCATTCTTCTGAAACTTATTTTATGAGTTTTACCTGTCTGTGCTTGGTCAAGAACATGTTAAACATGACTAGGGTTTTCAGTGGCCTTCTAAACATAAGAAAATTCTAACTATGCCTGCTTTATGATTGATTGATACACTGTGTTTTGGAATATGAATTATAATTCTTTGATTGAAATTCAACAATATTCAATCTCTTTCTCTTAGTTTTGGTTAATTCTGATTTCATGGCTATGTATGCAATCTGGTATGAAAATGGCTATGTTTGCAACAATTTTGTGTTAAGCTGATTACTGTTAATACCTAGTATGCTTAAGTGGAATTGATTATAGCTGCAGTAGTGTAGAAACTTGAAAAGTGGTTAAAATTGAAAACATGTTAAGTAGTTTTAAATGGGTTAAAATTGAAAACCACAAAAAAGAGGTTATAAGTGAAATGAATAACAAAGAGTGGTCAATCTTGCAACTGAACAACTCTAATAATCTTGACACACTGGCTAAGTGTTAAATAGGCCAAGTGTGTAATAAAATTGGCGTAAGTCTAATAGGTTAGGTCTGCAAGGCCCAAATTGACCCATTTTCACTAGGTGGCTAGACTTGCAAAGTCTTAGCCAGCCTGTGTTCATTAATGGGCCCAAACTGCAAGGCTAAGTCCAAACTTTGGACTGGCTAAGTCTTAAATAGGTATGTTCTAAATAATTAAGTAGGCTAGTCTTGCAAACTAGCTTCAATAACAGAAAATGAAACAAAAGTGGCTAAAAATTGAAATGAACTAAAGTTTGATCTGGCCAGGTCTTAAAGACTAGTGTAAAACTGGCCATTAGTTAAATAAGAGCTAAATTTAGGAAAACCTGACCTGGACAAGTCAGGTAATTAGTGAATGCCCTTAAGGGCATATAGGGATTAGAAAATGGCAAAGTTGTTGATTTAATAGAGCCTATAGGGATACATAAGACATTTAGGCTCATGATTTCTGCAATTTTACACAAGATTAAGGGCACATTGGCCCTAAAGAAAAGGTAACTCAGTAAATAACACTAATAAGTAGGGGCACACTAGCAAAATCCCCAAAAAGGAATCAAATAGAACCTTCCAGCATATGCTAGGTATCTCATAACAGAAAATGGGACTAAAGTGTGAGTTTTGGTAGAAAATGAGGGGATGGAACTAGAATTACTTTCTATCTTTTCCCCCCAAAATTTTCACCATCTCCCACCTATAAATACCCCTATTTAGAGCATGTTTAAGGGCTGGATTTTGGAAATTAAAATTTTCAGAAAAAACTTATACACTAAATCGTAGATAGCTGCATGGGTTTTTCTTTTTGAGTTCATATTGAAAGCTGTTTGGATTTCTGCTCTTCATTGTGGTCTCTATTTCTTGTTGTTGTGTTAAGAATCATTTGCTAATTGAGGAATTTATTCTAGCCACTGTTGCATTGCCTGTGTTGATTCTAATTGCTGTACCTATTCCATCCCTTAGAACTTATGATATTTCTTTGCTGAATCAGGTACACATCCTTGTTCAGGCTATGTAATTTGAAGTTATGATGATGAAATAGAGTTGCGAGTTTAAAGCATTTCATTATTTTATATTTCTGTTTTTGGTAGTTGTTTAGATAGTTTGAATTTGTAATTCATCAGGATATCGTGTATATATGTAGAAGCTCAAACGAGACAATGTAATAAGTAGTCAGTAGAGATAATGCAGTTAAAGTAGCTAAAATCACCAAGTTAAAACCGTAAAACTGGTCTAACCAATTTCAAAATAAGTCCAATAGCACTAAACTCGTTAGTAATGATTTTAATAAACATATGTAGGTAGCTTAATCTGGTATCTGATAGTTGGATGTAAATGAGTTTTAAGTAATAGTTTAATTAAGACTGACTTTGTAGTATCAAACAACTGGACTCATAGTAAAATATAACTAGCATCCGCAAATGAGTTGTTTTTGTTTAAATAAATGAATCATTTAGTCTAATCATGTTTCGCACAGTTAAATAATCTCTTGTCACTTAGCTGGTAAATAACCCAAATCAGTAGTATGAACTAACTGTTGAAGAACAAAGTAGAAATGGTTTGCTAATTAGGTTTTATGCATGTCAGACAATTATGATTCAGAGTCGATACTGTTAGTTTTGTATAGCAATTTCCTCTTCATGAATAAAGTTTAATTGGAATTCATTCCTTTTGATTCCAAATACTTGTTCATATTGTGAGTTTTCGTTTTCTATTTTCATTACCGCTGTTTCGTTTTGGTCTGGGCCTAACATGTAACGCAGGCCTGGACTGTGTTTGAATACCAGTTGGGCTTCTGAATGAAAGCCTTGGTATAGTATGGGTTATTAAGACCCAGATACAAATAGCAATATGCTGAATACATGCCTAGAAGTCCAGGCCTAGTAGTAATAAAAATAATAAGGCCTGGACTCATTTCTGGAAACACAAAGTAATTAAATTGATTAAGGAAAAACAATAGTAGAAAAATATAGTTATACATTAAGTATGAACTTTAAAAACCCCATGGGATGAGCCTCACAAAGTAACAAAAATAGTGGGGCCCCCTAAAACAATTGATGAAGTATATAATAAACTCGGGAAGGTTGATAGAAAATTCCACAACCTTTCCCAAAGATTTAAAGTCGTTAGATGCTTATTAGGTACGATTTAATAAATATACTTCTTTAATACGAGTGTGCACTTGGTGCGACTCAAATCATAAATCCCGGCGAAGCCGGAACGTGTTAAATGTCACAGGCGTACTGGTTCCGGTGTGACTTGAAATACGTTTTCGCGACATTGCAATTCGTAAAATGTTAAAGTTGGAAACATGTACATACAGTAAAAGGCATATAATAAGTCATATAAAATCGACAACGACCGTTGAGAGACCATGCTAAAACCACGAAATCCGAGAGTGCCTAATATCTTCTCCCGGGTTAACAGAATTCCATATCCAGGTTTCTAGTTTTGCGAACTGTAATACAGAGAGAACTTCCTCGGATTTGGGATTAACCGGTGACTTGGGACACCATTATCTTCCCAAGTGGCGACTCTGAAAAATTAAATAAAACCCCGGACCGATTGTCCTTTATTTGGAAAAACTCCTCCCTCTTCATTATTATATCCTTTTCGGGTATTTAAACATTGAGGTATACCCTACTATTATCAAAAGGTCGGGGTAGTAAAAAGGGAGGTGTGACAGCTCTGGCGACTCTGCTGGGGATAAGTACCCAGAACTTCGGTTTCAGGGTTTAAGAATTCGAGCTCATTAGAATCGTCGTCCTCAATATTATTAGATTTTGTGATATGCTTTGAACAACATGATATGTGTTTTACCTCTTTGATATTATATGGATTGTATATATATAAATTGTGCCAAGAACCCTTCTCTTCTTCACCTCCGGGGATGTGCTTACTGGTTGAGACTCCCCTTTCTGTTAAGTCATACTCAAAGTAAGAAACAAAGGCCGGATAAGTTACAAAGCCGATTGACCCCACGGGTCACCGGTACATAGCCACCTCCTCGATACGAGTTGTCCGCTCGGGTACACGGTCTATCACTCTATGAAACCATAAGATATTAAACATAGGTCTAGGATGATTATTTGCATCATAACTGACTTTGGGGACTCAATACAGGGGTTGGGTCTGTCTAGGGCAGGTGACCTGGTAATTAAAGACCTATCATACTATGTGTTGCATTTTTAATTATCTTTGATCAATATGCGGACCGGAAAAATTCCCGAGAATAGAAAGAGAGTATTAGGAAATGAAAAAAAGAAGAGAGAGAAATATTAATAAAAGAGTTGTTAGAAATTTGAAAATCTGAAAAAATTGAGAAAATAGCTTTGTTGTTAAAATAATTGGTCTATTAATTTGACCGAGCTACGCAGGTTTGATTCTCGCCATTAGGTGGGATACGTAGGCAACCCTTGAACGGGTCCAACCACCCTTTTAGAAAATGACAAAAAATATTTTTTGCAAATAATCGAGCTAATCACAATTTTTCGAAATAGCTGAATATTCCGAAAGGACGACGGAAGGCTATTTTGGCAAAAATGGCCACTTTGAAAGTCATGACTTTTCCCTTTTCAAAATAAAAACCCAAAAATGAAAACTTGCTTTGAAAAATATTTTTCCTTTTTCTCTAAATAAAATCGCCTTTAATAAATGTGTAAGATGAGCACGTTACAGAAGGAACCATTCACTTTAATGAATAGAATCTCTTTGGAGTTAAGATTATGGTGGAACAACATGGGACAGGAAGGACAGAATTGGGTCAAGTGTTATCTGAAGGACCTTACGACATTAATGGAAATAACTCCCCGAGGCGATATAATCCAAGCACTTGTTACATGCTGGGATCTTGCGCACAACGTTCTACATTTTTCGGACTTTGAACTCACTCCCACTCTTGAGGAAGTTGCTTACTATATAGGGAAAAATGAGGTCCCCTTAAAAGAGAAATACCCAGTGGCTCTAAGAGCGATAACGGTGCACCGCTTCCTAGATTCTTTGAAGATTGCTCGGAACGTCCACAACGAGGAATTTGTTAATGGGTTTTGCTCCTTAAACATCATCTACAGTATATATGGACATGTCGGGGGTTTCAATGACCCTACGAACAAACTCTGTATTAAGTCTAACAGAGACAAATAGGAGGAATATCGACGATTCGCTTTTCTGGTGGCGTTTCTCGGGATAATCGTATTTCCAATAACAGACGGGCACATTGATATGAAAGTCACCGGGGTGGCTAGCATTTTGATTGTACAAGATAATTGCACTTTGGCTCCAATGATCATAGCTAATATCTACCATGCCTTGACGACATTTAAAGCAGGGTACAGCTTCTTTGAGGGATGTAACTTGATTCTACAAATCTGGTTGATAGAACATCTATGCCATCATCCTTCATTCTCAAGTTATGAGCTGACTGAAAGAACGTGCCTCGAATAATTCTATACGAGAACAAAAGAAGTTAAGCTGCCAGAGGGAGTTAAAGGTTGGATTTTATATCTACGATCGTTGACCGATAGCCAAATCGATTGGGCATACGGATGGTTGCCCCTCGATGAGGTGATTTACATGCCGACGGAAGGGTCACACTTCTTGATCATGGGTTTAAAAAGTATCCAGCCTAATGCTCCGTACAGGGTCCCACGACAGCTTTGAAGATATCAATTTATACCAAAAGATGGGGACCTCAGTTTGCAAGTAATAGAGATTAGTCCGAATGGGCAATTCCCCGAAGCAAAGGTCCGACAAAATTTTGAATAAGTGTCAAAATTTGAAGGCGGAAACTTGTGTGGAAAATAGAGCTTGGGGAGAAGTCTCGCCAGGGTACGCCGCATGGTATCGACAGGGTATTGAGCATGATAGACCATGAAAAGACCTCACATCCAAGAATTGGCTGAGCAGTCTAAAGAATACGAAAATTGGGTGGCCAAAGAAAACGAGTATAAGGCCAAAATCAGCTTGCTAGAAAAACAGTTGCGAGATCTCTAATTCAAGAGCAATTTACAGGCCGCATCTGACGAAGGAGAAAAGAAGCAGCTGAAAAAGGAGAATGAAAGTCTAAAGGCTCAAGTTGCAAAAATGAAAATTGCATCCGAGACCCTGGTTCTCTTAGCCCGAGAGTAGAAGCTAATTGAAAATCTTTGATGCAAAGTGAATGACTACAGCTTCGATCTCGACAAAGCAGAAAAGGAATTAGTCAGGGTTCGGAAGAAACTGGCCAGAGATACCAATGAAAGATCTAAAATGGTTCAGCAACTACAAGATAAATATGAAGTTGAGGTAGCTCAATTGGGAAAGAAAGTCATCACAGCCATAGTCAAAAGTAACAAGATAATCAAAGAGTTTGAGGAAGAAAGAGAGCATTGTTACACGGCTATGGCTCGATTAGAGTTCAAGTTACAACAACTACAAAAAGAGAACCAACAAACCTTAGATGCTCGCGCCAAACAGATGAGCAGGTTACTTCAAGAAAAGGGGGTCGTTCGAGAAAGAATTATCCATATTGCTCAGTACATCACCAGAAAATGCCAATTGTGTGAAGATATGTCCCAGGCAACATTTGTATCAGCTGTGAAGTTCTTTGTGAACCAAGTCATGTCCGACATAGATAGGATCCAAAGTGGATTGGCATATAGACCCGCGACAAGACCGAACGACGTCTCGCGGGCATTAGGAGCATTAATGTACTCATAGAGCATGCATTTTGTATTCGTATTTCTTTTTTGCATTACTAGCACAACATCATTTTGTAAATCAATGTTTTTAGTATCAATGAAAAGATCAAAGAACTTGTTGCTAATCCTTCTCCGCTTTATATCAATTGTTTGTACGATAGGCAAATAAGTAGGAACGAAAATCAATAAATAAAAGAAGAAAGAAAGAGATGGAAAAGAGAGGAAAAAGAAAAGAAAAAAAAAAAAGAAAAGAAAAAAAAAAAGAAAAGAGAAAAAGAAAAAAAAAGGAAGAAAAAGAAAAAAAAAGAAAAAAAAAAGAGAAACAAAAAGAAAGAAAGGAAAGAGATGAATAAGAAATGGATGTTGATTCAAAATGGAATAACTGCCGGGATGATACATAATGATCAAAGGCAAAAGTTGTGATTTTTAATCGTTGCATCTTATCCTTTTATGTACTAACTATTAACAAGTGTTGTTGATTATGAGAATCAGATTTCAGCTGGCAACTGGTACTCTGGCAAATCATCATTACAACACATGATCAAAGACTATGACTAAGGCTGTGTCTCAGGAAATTGAGCCAACTATCATGGACCCAGTGCAAGAAGAGGAGCTCGTGGATGTAGCGGGGATGAAGGAGGAAATGTATAAGCTCAAGCACTAAATGTCGGAAATGTACCAAGCTTGGTCCAAGGGTCAACCCTTACCCGTATATACAGCCAACCCAGCATATGTCCCTCCCGCTAATCCTAATCCCGAGCCACCTACCATGAACTCATCTTCTATGTACCCAAAATACCACCACTACTATGCCTCTACTTCACAGGCACCACCACCACTGTCCAAGCAAAATTGACCGCAGCCACCATAGGTCACCCCGGTGTATGTGGCACCACCACTTGTTGCTCTGCATAAGTCGTCAAGTGAACCCGTGTTCCGTGTGCAAGACACCCATTACTATCCGCCGGAGACGACGTTTAGGCAGCATGACTCTTATACCCCACTGATGGAGACAACAGAAGAAAAGCCTGTCAAGAACTTGGAACAAGAGGAAATGGCACGGAAGATGAGGAGTTTAGAACAATCCTTCCGTAACATACAAGGGCTAGGAGGCCAAGTGAGCGTAGCATACAAAGATTTGTGTTTGTTCCCAGAAGTACAGCTCCCGGCTGTATTCAAGCTACCTAAATTCGACATGTACGATGGACACTGGGATCCTGTAGCCCATCTCAGAGGTTATTGCAGCAAGATGCATGGTGCAGGAGGGAAAGATGAACTTTTGATGGCATACTTTAGTTAGAGTCTGAGCGGTTCTGCGCTGGAGTGGTTTACACGTCAGGATCACACTAGATGGTTCATCTGGGACGATCTAGCTCAATTATTTTCCAACCACTTCCAGTACAACTTGGCAATAATTCCAGACAGGCTGTCGCTTACCAAGATGGAAAGAAGCCCAAAGAAAGTTTTCAGGAGTACGGCTTTAGATGGAGAGAACAAGCAGCATAAGTGGATCCGCCTATAAAGGAGACTGAAATGGTAGATTGTTTTCTGCAGGCCTTAGAGCCTACTCACTATGTCCATATGGTGTCGGCTATTGGTAAGAATTTCAACGAAGTAGTGAAAATGTGGAGTTTTGTAGAGGAAGGATTGAAAACCAACAAAATCATGAGCTTTTCTGCTATCAAGGCCACAAATTAGGCTATACAGACCGGGAATAGAGGATCTATTGGAAAGAAGAAGAAGGAAGAGGTTTCAGTTGTAGAAAGTAGACCATGGACTCGGAGCCAAAGTACATACCATCACCCACATCGCCCCTACCAATCATATCCGCCAGCGCCTTACAACCCACCTCCACCATATTATCCACCCACTACCCCACATTACCCCATCCTACAAGCCCAACATTACCCATTACCTCCACATGTATGGTGAGCCCAAGCTCCACAAAACGTCTATCATACACAAAACACCTACCCTCCTTACAGAACCTAGAAGAACCCAAATAGACCCAACTTCCGACCTGATCCAGAAATGAGAAACAGAGCCCAAACAAAGAGAATATTCAACCCATTGGGGGAATGTTATACCAGCCTCTATCATTGTTTGAAAGTGTTGGGAATGCTAAACCCGATTGAGCCAAAAACTCCAAATCCACCTCCCAGAAACATTGATCAGTCAGTCAGATGTGAAAATTGCTCCGGGGCACCAGGGCACGACACTGAAAAGTGCTGGCACTTGAAATCTGCTATACAGGAGCTCATTGACAGTAGAAAGATCGAGGTACAGGCTCCAGAGACTCCGAACATTATTCATAATCCATTACCGACTCATCATAAGACACACATGATAGAGTTAGAAAAAGAAGAGAGCAGCAGGAAGCCGTCCCAATGAGTAATGATGATAAAAGCCAATAGTAAAGTGGAGAAAGAAATTGAGAAGGAGAAAGTGACAGCTGATTTACCAGTGCAAAAGCAGCCAGTGGTTGAAACTTTGAAAATTGTGGTGCTAGGGCTAAGCCATTGTTGACAGTAAAATGAGCGTACATGGAACCAGTGGTCATAAAACCAGTGGTTGATACTAAAGACATACCTTGGAACTATAACAAGGTCACAGTAATGTATAGCAGAAAAGAAGTTACAGGGGAGGTTAATGAAACACACGGCCTCACTCATTTCGAGCGGTGCTTTGCCCCTGCAGAGTTAAGGAAAATGAAGGTGGTGAAGGAGAGTCATATGAAGAAGATGGTCTCTGAAGAGGAAGCAGAAGAGGTTTTGAAGAAAATAAAAGCCCAAGACTACTCAATAGTAGAACAGCTGAGAAAGACGCCTACACAAATCTCATTGCTTTCATTGCTAATTCACTCAGAGGAGCACAGGAAGGCGCCATTAAAAATACTAAATTAAGCACATGTTCCCGAAAAAATCTCAGTCTGCCATCTTGAAAAGATCACCAACAAAATTTTTTAGTCGAACAAGATAACATTCTCGGACAATGAATTGCCTGTCGAAGGGACTGAACACAACAAGGCACTCTTTCTCACCGACAAAAGTGAAGAATCAGTGGTTAATCGTGTTTTAATAGATAATGGGTCGAGTGCAAACATTTGTCCACTCTCGACTCTCGGAAAGTTAAAGATTAATGCTGACAGAATCCGTCAAAATAGTGTGAGTATTCGAGGGTTTGATGGGGGAAGCAAAAATACCTTAGGAAATATTGTGCTGGAAGTCTCCATTGAGCCGGTAGACTTTACCATGGAATTTTAGGCGTTGGACGTTACTGTGTCCTATAATCTATTGCTGGGACGGCCATGGATCCATGCGGCCAAGGCCGTACCATCTTCCTTGCACCAAATGGTAAAGTTTGAATGGGAAAAGCAAGCAATTACAGTGCATGGAGAGGAAGACGCTTGTAATACCATAATGCCTTTCGAGGAAGCAGATGGGGACAAGGGCCCATGGGTGTATCATGTGACAGATACTGTGATAGTTAACAAGATAGCCAAAGGAGAGAGCTTGCCAATCCCTACAGTGGCATCTACCGCAGTGATGGTAGCCAAAGAGATGATCAGAAATGGGTTCACACCGGGAAAAGGTTTGGGGATAGCCTTACAGGGAATAACTCAACCTGTCCATCTACCGGGAAACAATGACACCTTTGGCTTGGGCTTTAAACCTACCTACACCGACATCCAGAAAGCCAAAAGAACCAAAAAAAAAGTTGAACCCTCTCGAAACCAGTCCCAAAATTATCTGACACCTTCACTAAGCCTAGTACACAACGACATTTGGTGACTACTGCGTCTAGGTATTCTGAGATAAGGCCAGATGCGGAACTCCTCGCGAGGTTTGAAATGTTATTTGGGGATGTGAACATGATGGAGATGGGCGAGGGGGCCAGTAAGATGGATATCCAATTTGTGGGGCCCAGTGTTGCACTCAATAATTGGGAAGCCACTCCTTTTCCAATAAGGAGGGAGTCTTGATAGTTAGCTTTCAAAATATATCATCCTTTCCCAAAAGCAATTTTTTGTAATCCCCACCCCCAATTGAGATCAAATGTATTCAGTCTCTATCATCTTTTTGAAAAAATATCAATGAAATGCAATTTCTTCTTCTTTCTTCATTTTTGCCTTATTTTTTTTCCTTTCTTCCTTTTGTATAGTTCAATATGTGCTGATTCTGATGATATGTCATGACATAAGGATTCCCGGCCGAGCTTTGACAATTGAATTATTCTACAAAAAATTGAAAATGAGAGTGAAATAGAATACGAAGATGAGGAAATACTGGAGGAAATAAGTAAAGACTTGAATCAATATGAGGAAAAACCCAAATCGAACTTAAGTGAGACAAAATCTATTAATTTGGGGAATGAAGATAATGTCCGGGAGACAAAAATCAGTGTACACCTAGAAGCTTTCCTCATAGAAGAGCTAATAAAGCTGTTGCACGAATACAAGGACATCTTTGCCTGGTCCTATGATGACATGCCCGGACTTAGCACTGATTTGGTGGTACACAAGTTGCCTATTTATCCCGAATGCCTGCCGGTAAAGCAAAAGTTGAGAAAGTTCAAAACGGACATCAGTGTGAAGATAAAAGAAGAAGTGAATAAGTAGTTTGAGGCAAAGGTCATACGAGTTACCAAGTACCCCACCTGGTTAGTAAATGTTGTGCCAGTTCTAAAGAAAGACGGAAAAACCAGGGTGTGTGTTGATTACAGGGACCTCAACAAGGCCAGTCCAAAGGATGACTTTCCATTGCCGAATATCCACATATTAATCGACAATTGCGCCAAGCATGAAATTGGCTATGTTGTAGATTTCTATACGGGTTAACACCAGATCCTAATGGACGAATAAGATGCAGAGAAAACAGCTTTTATCACGCCTTGGGGAACATACTGCTATAGAGTGATGTCGTTTGGGTTAAAGAATGCCGGAGCTATTTATATGAGGACAATGACCACAATGTTTCATGATATGATGCATAGAGAAATTGAAGTGTATGTGGACGACGTCATCATAAAGTCCAAGAAGCAACATGATCATGTCAGGGACTTGAGGAAGTTTTTCCAAAGACTCCGGAGGTATAATCTTAAACTCAATCCTGCGAAATGCGATTTTGGAGTACCCTCAGGGAAGCTATTGGGATTTATAGTAAGTCGGTGTGGCATTGAACTAGATCCGTCGAAGATAAAAGCTATCCAGAGTTTGCCTCCGCCAAAAAACAAGAAGGAAGTAATGAGCTTACTAGGCAGACCGAACTATATTAGCCGGTTCATCGCTTAGTCGACATCAACATGTGAGCATATTTTCAAGTCATTAAAGAAGGATGCAGCAGTGAAATGGACCGATGAATGTCAGGAAGCCTTTGATAAAATCAAGGAATATTTGGCAAATCCTCCAGTGTTAGTTCCTCCGGAGCCGGGAAGACCTTTGATCTTATATCTGACAGTGCTTGACAACTCCTTTGGCTGTGTACTGGGGCAGCACGATGAGACCGGCAAGAAAGAGCAAGCTATATATTACCTTAGTAAGATGTTCACATCTTACGAGGTAAAATATACTCAGTTAGAGAGAACATGCTGTGCATTAACCTGGGTGGCTCAGAAATTGAAGCACTATTTGTCAGCATACACTACATATCTGATATCACGGTTAGATCCTCTGAAGTATATATTCCAGAAGCCCATGCCTATAGGGAGACTTGCTAAATGGAAGATTCTGCTCACAGAATTTGACATCATTTATGTAACACGTATGACGATGAAGGTGCAAGCAGTTGCAGATCACTTAGCAGAAAATCCAGTGGATGCTGAATATGAGCCACTAAAGACATACTTTCCGGATGAAGAGGCAATGAATGTTGATGAAACGGAACGAAGTGATAAGCCAGGATGGAAGATGTACTTCGACTGAGCCGTCACCAGCAAAGGAGTCAGGATTGGAGCAGTGCTTATTTCAAAAATTGGTCAACACTATCCCGTTACCGCTCAGCTTCGATTTTTCTGTACCAACAATATGGCCGAATATGAGGTGTGTATATTGGGATTAAGGATGGCAATAGATATGGGTGTTCAAGAGATTTTGGTCATGGGTGACTCGGATTTTTTGATTCATCAAATTCAGGGAGAATGGGAGACAAGAGATTTGAAATTGATACCTTATCGGCATTGTCTACATGAACTGTCCCAAAGATTCCAATCCATAGAGTTCAAACATATCCCAAGAATGCACAATGAAGTAGCAGACGCTCTCGCCACACTATCCTCTATGTTACATCATCCGCATAAAGCCTATATAGATCCACTTCAGATATAGGTGTATGATCAGAATGCTTACTATTTTGCTGTGGAAGGAGAGTTAAATGGGGAACCGTGATATCACAATATCAAGGAATACTTGAAGACAGGAAAATACCCAGAGCAAGCCACCAGAGATCAGAAGTGTTACAACCCATATTCACACACATTAGTTCATTCCATAAGTTAGATAACACAAATCCAAGAAGGAATTATCCTTGAGATGATAAGAAGTTAATCCAATTAATCTTAAGTGATACAAGGGTGCATAAGGGTGATTAACAAGTATTAGAAGTTAAATGAATCAAGGATGTTGTAACTCGTACTTTTGGGTAAACCTATAGATTCTTAGTATACTTAGGAGGTCATGATTTAAGGTATTTTAATCATATAATATATGTATCATAAGTCTTGAAGTCAAACGAGTTATGAAACAAAAGTCGACAAAAGTTGTTGTAACTTAGGTTCATAGTTTTACCTAAACTTTAGGTCAAATGTTATTAAGTATTTCTCCCAATATACTTGGAATTACGGGGTGATCTACCCACAAAATTGAATATCTATGAGTCTAGTTTCCAACGCATTAAACGGTTTAGCAATACGACATTGGAATAGAGAGATATAGACATTTTCGTGAGACTGCACAAGCTGCTAGGTGCAAGTAGGTGAGTCACCTACTTGGTTAAATGTCGGCCCAAAAGAGGGAATTTCGGGTCAGAAAAGCAGCCCATTAAAAGGCTTATCTTCTGCAATATATACCTCTTTATATTTCACAAATAACCAGACCTAAGACCCTGCAAAATTCCTCCCAAAATTATCCACAAACCCTAATTGATTTTCCCTCTCTTTCAAGTTCAAATTGGGGGTAAACACTAGAGTTTGAAGAACCAAGTTAAAGGCTGAGTTATCCAACAACAAAGGTGAGTTTACTGCTATATTTCATACATTTATTCTGCTGTGAATTCATGGTAATTCGTTATATACATGTAAGAACTCACGGGACGGTGATCGGAAGCCGTGAGTTCAAGTTATTCACTTGTAGCGGACTGTTTTGTGGACTGTTTTGTGTTGCTGTTGGGCTGCGTTTTATATTACTGTTTTGTGGAGTTTTGAAGGAGGCAGGGTGTGGAGAAACACCATATATATGTTGGGTTGTGGTCTGCTAGTTCTTCCTAATATTTTTGGGTCATTTGGTACGACTATAGTGGCCGTCATATGTATGATGTGATTAGGTTGTGTGTGGACTGTTTTGGGAGGCTCAATATGTTTATTATTGATGTTGTTTAGGCTGTTTGGTGATTGTTTTGAATGGTGTGAAGTCATATATATAGGGGAGGTGCTGTCCTTTTCATCACAAAATAGGTTGTGATTGGTACATAATAGTTGCGACGCTTAAACGTTAACGATAGTGTCATTTCTCCTATTGTAGACTAAGGAGTCATGACGTTTGCATAGCTTGAGGTTGTGACAGTATATACAAGGTATGTGTGGCTATCCCTTTCCTTCTTTTGCACGACTCCGATTGTACATAATGTAATGAACGAGCTTCCAAAGATACTCTATTCTTAGAAGCTAGGAGTACTTACATTGTTTCCCTCTTATGGAACGATTGAAGTTGATGTTACTTCTCTTAT
Organism: Nicotiana noctiflora; assembly: GCA_032618575.1. Taxonomy (NCBI): domain Eukaryota; kingdom Viridiplantae; phylum Streptophyta; class Magnoliopsida; order Solanales; family Solanaceae; genus Nicotiana; species Nicotiana noctiflora. The sequence goes on from JASVEL010005819.1 coordinate 200,247, forward strand.
TCTTAAGTTATCAATCTTGTTGGTACTTCCTGATTCATATAAGGTTCATAGTGAAGAGTTATTCCTAATAAGTTGTACATAGGATACCGACCTTACGTCACTCCGAAAGGTCTACAAGGTGTTTCCATGAGTCGAGCATGCATTATATATATGTATCTATTTTACTCTACCGAGCCGCGCTATAGTCGTACTTTTGGGTAAACCTATAGATGCTTAGTATACTTAGGAGGTCATGATTTAAGGTATTTTAATCATATAATATCTGTATCATAAGTCTTGAAGTCAAACGAGTTATGAAACAAAAGTCGACAAAAGTTGTTGCAACTTAGGTTCATAGTTTTACCTAAACTTTAGGTCAAATGTTATTAAGTATTTCTCCCAATATACTTGGAATTACGGGGTGATCTACCCACAAAATTGAATATCTATGAGTCTAGTTTCCAACGCATTAAACGGTTTAGCAATACGACATTGGAATAGAGAGATATAGACATTTTTGTGAGACTGCACAAGCTGCTAGGTGCAAGTAGGTGAGTCACCTACTTGGTTAAATGTCGGCCCAAAAGAGGGAATTTCGGGTCGGAAAAGCAGCCCATTAAAAGGCTTATCTTCTGCAATATATCCCTCTTTATATTTCACAAATAACCAGACCTGGGTGCCTTTCATTCCCACGCGTTAACCCTGTGTTGATTGTTTCTCATTAACCAAATATTTTACCAATAATGACCGATTTCATAATGCATAAACATAACCATGTGATTGATTCACTAACAAGTTCATAATTTATATTTACAACGCCCCATACATATACATAGGCCACAATCCCACAGTTTACATGTCTACGGAGCCTCTAGGATACAAAAAGGGAAATACAATACTTGCCGGTAACAAGGCTCCGGCTATACCTTACAAAAATCCAAAAGAAAGTCTGAAATAAAAGTGGCATGAGCCACACTGGGCCCCGAGGAAGAAAGGGGCTCACCAAAACTGGCAGTGGAAGGAGAAGGATACTACTGCTGATGAGCTGAAGTGCCTGCTACTGATCCACCTACAATCATAACACGAATGTAGCGTCCCCGGCAAAAGGGACGTGAGTACACTTGAATTGTACTGGTATGTATGGACAAACTTTGTCCCAAGTAAACTCAAGCCGTTAAACAAGAGTCACCGTGTTAAGACAACCAATAGATTACATCAAGAAGTCAATTAAGCTAACTAACCATGTTTCCAACCTTTTACTCATTTCAGATAAGCCTCAACACAAGCACGTTTAAAGTCCACAAATAGAACAACAACCAATCAACCACATAAATTGCAAGTAGTCAAACATAGGGGCAATCAGTGCCCCCAGGTTGCAAACTCTCCTGCTGTCTCCTTTCACAATTTCACATCATTGATTTTTGTATCAATTTTCAATAGCGATTTCGATCGCTTTCCATCCTTATTGCCCCTGACCACCCTTATTACCTCGGCCACCCTTATCACCCCAACCGACACCTTATTTCCTCACGTTGCGGCGCGCAACACGACCCCGCCTTACAGTTGAAAACACAACAATTTCAAATAGCAGATAAGGTACTACACACAATTTCAACAAGTTCAAATAAGCAACTTACACATTGGTTCATGTTCTCAATTTCTTCTCAATGCCAATATCAACACCAAGTTACAAGTATTCTAAAATCGAAAATGCCCACATAATCATGTTCAACAATTTACCACCATTAAGGTGTTTCAAATTCCTTTCACAATAAGTCAAATATGCCATCACAATGGTTGTTCCCAATTCTTTACCAATCTCGATTACCTTTTTATCTTTCCATTCATATTTCATACCACACCACACGTAGTTCAACATAAATCAAATGCTCAACAGGAAATCAAAGAATTACGTAAAATTTCTCAATTTGACACATGCCAAAACAATTCGCACACATTTGGGCGATTTTACAAGAATCAAAATTAGCCATACATACCTGGTGATGAGTTTTCTTCCTACTTTATGCTTACCCAAGATATCCTACTCTTGCCAACCTTGTTCTTGAAGACTCTTACTTCTACTCATTTCTTTTGTTTTACTAAAAATCAAGATCAATAATCATGCATGAGTATAAAATTCAATTTTCCAAAAGCTATTATATGAAAACCTTCCTTTACCCATCTTAAAACTGAAAATTAAAGAAAATAGCTAGGTTTTTTACCTTGAAAATATTGGGGAAGTTGAATCCTTGCCCTAGGATCCCTTGGAATTAAGGTGGTTGGAACAATCTTTGAATATGAAAGATTTCTCTCTCTAAAAACCCTCTCTTCTCTCTCTAATTTTGGTGAGATGATATGATAAAATGAAGAAGAAATGTGTTATATTAAAGAAGAGATCAGGTCAAAATGTTACAAAAATCTGGGCCGGGGTCAATTATGCGGTGAACTATGCGACCGCAGAATCAACATGCGGTCCGCATAGTGACCGCAGAATGGCTCAAAAAATTACGCAGGTTCTGTTAAGGAATGCGGCCAAAATGCGGTCCGCATGTTTGATCTGCGGTCGCAAAGTGCACCGCAGATTTGACATGCGATCGCATATCGACCGCACTTTTGACACAATTTTTGGGAAACTCACTGGAACGATTTGCGGCAAGAATGCGGTCCGCATGTCAGGTTTGCGATCGCATTCTTGACCGCATATTGGACACTTTTCGGAAAAATTAATTCTCTACATTTTTGAAACTTAAATCACTACCAAGGGTCCGAACATTCCTTGGTCTACACATTCCTAACACATTATTCGGACCATGACACCACAGCTACTAGGTTTTATGCACAAAAATTTTACGGGGCCTTACATCCTCTCCCCCTTAAGATCATTCGTCCTCGAATGAGGATTTTGAAATAAATGAGTTTTGAAAGACATGATATGCAAGCTATCAAAATTTTGACTAACTCTTATATTTTTGAAAAATTTCGCCAGAGTTTCCTTTGTATTATGGACATATCCACCTGCCAGAGGGCCCCCGAAACACATTACCAAACAACAATACACAAATACAACACTTTTCACAACTTGTATATACTTTCTTGCCTCAACAAATGCACACATTTTATCACATTGTTACTATTGCACATAAACTAGTCACTTCAATGAGTCCTTTCCTTATTCAACCATTTTAACACAACATGTACACACAAACAAACCACTACCAATCTACACTTACTATTAGTCGCTTACTTAACACATAACTCTTTACAAAATGGACGAGGCTTTTACTAACACTAAGAGGGAAACAACTTGGACAAGATGACAGTTACTAGAAGTAGAAGGATCGCCTAATTTCTTCTAAGCTTGATCAAACAAATGGGGGTACTTTTCCTTCATCTCTTTCTCTGCTTCCCATGTGGCCTCCTCAACTTGTTGACTTCGCCAGAATACTTTAACAGAGGCAACTTCCTTATTTCTTAACTTACGGACTTGCCTATCAAGAATGGCAACTGGAACTTCTTCATATGACAAATCTTCATTAACCTCAATAGCCTCGACTGACATGATTGCGGATGGATTTCCAATCACTTTCTTCAACATGGACACATGGAATACCGAGTGCACCGATGACATCTCAAGAGGCAATTCTAGCCTATAAGCAACTTGACCAATCCTTTGAACGATCCGATATGGACCAACATACCTAGGACTCAATTTCCCTTTCTTTCCGAATTGCATGACTCCCTTCATAGGAGATACCCTCAAGAACACCCAATCATCGACTTGAAACTCCAAATCCCTTCGACGAACGTCCGCATAGGACTTTTGACGACTCTGTGCTGTTTTCATTCTCTCCTGAATAACCTTGACCTTTTCCATAGCTTCGTACACCATATCCTGGCCCTAGCAATTCCGCTTCACCTGCCTCAAACCACCCAATTGGCGATCTACATCTTCTCCCGTACAATGCCTCAAATGAGGCCATCTGAATGCTAGCTTGATAGCTATTATTGTAAGCAAATTCTATCAGTGGCAAGTGTTCATCCCAATTACCTCTAAAATCTAAGACACAAGCCCGCAACGTATCTTCAAGCGTCTGAATGGTCCGCTCGGCCTGACCATCGGTCTGTGGATGGAAAGCTGTGCTGAGATTCACCTGAGTTCCCAAACCTTGCTGAAACTTCTTCCAAAAGTTAACTGTGAACTGAGCCCCGCGATCTGAGATGATAGAAAGTGGAGTGCCATGAAGTTTTACTATCTCCTTGATGTACAATCTTACATATTGCTCCGCAGTATCAGTGGACTTGACAGGCAGGAAGTGAGCTGATTTGGTGAGTCGATCTACTATCACCCATATGGAATCGAACTTATGCTGTGTGCGAGGTAATCCCACCACGAAATCCATATTGATCATCTCCTATTTCCACCTTGGTATTTCTATAATCTGAGTTAATCCACCGGGCCGTTGATGCTCGGCCTTCACTTGTTGACAGTTCGGACATTTAGCTACAAAGCTTTCTATATCCCTTTTCATACCATTCCACCAATAAATCTCCTTAAGGTCATGATACATTTTCGTGGAACCTAATTGTACAAAATATCTGGAAATATGTGCCTCTGCCATTACCCTTTCCCGAAGTTCGTTCACGTCCGGAACACATAGTCTGCCTTGACACCGCATTACACCATCTTCACTGCTGAGTACAAATGCTGAGGTCTTGTCATTCATAACTACTTCCTTTACCCGAACTAATGCTGGATCCATGGACAGTTTTTCCTTGATTTCCGCGACCAATGATGATTCTGCTCCATTATGCACAAAAATATCCCCCTCGTCTGACGCTGAGATACGAACCCCCAAACTGACTAATTGGTAAACCTCTCGAGCCAGGGGTCTCTGATCCACACCCAAATGAGCCAACTACCCATGGATTTTCGACTAAGAGCGTCGGCTACCACATTTGCCTTCCCTGGATGGTACAATATGTTCATATCATAGTCCTTGAGCAATTCTAACCATGACACCAAAACTACTAGGTTTTATGCACAAAAATTTTACGGGGCCTTACACCATTAAAAGGCTTATCTTCTGCAATATATACCTCTTTATATTTCACAAATAACCAGACCTAAGACCCTGCAAAATTCCTCCCAAAAATTATCCACAAACCCTAATTGATTTTCCTCTCTTTCAAGTTCAAATTGGGGGTAAACACTAGAGTTTGAAGAACCAAGTTAAAGGCTGAGTTATCCAACAACAAAGGTGAGTTTACTTCTATATTTCATACATTTATTCTGCTGTGAATTCATGGTAATTCGTTATATACATGTAAGAACTCACGGGACGGTGATCAGAAGCCGTGAGTTCAAGTTATTCACTTGTAGCGGACTGTTTTGTGGACTGTTTTGTGTTGCTGTTGGGCTGCGTTTTATATTACTGTTTTGTGGAGTTTTGAAGGAGGCAGGGTGTGGAGAAACACCATATATATGTTGGGTTGTGGTCTGCTAGTTCTTCCTAATATTTTTGGGTCATTTGGTACGACTATAGTGGCCGTCATATGTATGATGTGATTAGGTTGTGTGTGGACTGTTTTGGGAGGCTCAATATGTTTATTATTGATGTTGTTTAGGCTGTTTGGTGATTGTTTTGAATGGTGTGAAGTCATATATATAGGGGAGGTGCTGTCCGTTTCATCACAAAATAGGTTGTGATTGGTACATAATTGTTGCGACGCTTAAATGTTAACGATAGTGTCATTTCTCCTATTGTAGACTAAGGAGTCGTGACGTTTGCATAGCTTGAGGTTGTGACAGTATATACAAGGTATGTGTGGCTATCCCTTTCCTTCTTTTGCACGACTCCGATTGTACATAATGTAATGAACGAGCTTCCAAAGATACTCTATTCTTAGAAGCTAGGAGTACTTACATTGTTTCCCTCTTATGGAACGATTGAAGTTGATGTTGCTTCTCTTATTCTTAAGTTATCAATCTTGTTGGTACTTCCCGATTCATATAAGGTTCATAGTGAAGAGTTAGTCCTAATAAGTTGTACATAGGATACCGACCTTACGTCACTCCGAAAGGTCTACAAGGTGTTTCCATGAGTCGAGCATGCATTATATATATGTATCTATTTTACTCTACCGAGCCGCGCTATAGTCGGCCGGGTACGGCACCTATTGTGCAACCACCGATCAGTTGGGTTTTACCGAGCTCCACATGGCCGGGTACGATTCTACCGAGCCTTATAATGGCCGGGTATGTTTTTACCGAGCCTATTACGGCCGGGTACGATATGATGATGATGATGCCCACCGAGGCGTATGTTTTAAAAGATTATGTATTTATACATATGTATCATGTATTTCATGTCAGTAGCCCTCAGAGGTACTCAGATGTTACAGGTTGTATATTCTCTACCCCTGCTCACATTGTTGTTCATATTTATGGTTCTCTGCCTTACATACTCAGTACTTTATTCGTACCGACGTCCTTTTATTTGTGGACGCTGCATGTCGTGCTGCAGGTCCTGATAGACAGGCAGGTGTAGCTCCCCCATCACAGTAGGTTGTCCAGTTCAGCGGTGATTGGCGAGATCCCTTCTCCGGACTTGCCTTGGTCTTGGTATGCATTTTTGTTATAGACATTATGGGTATGTCGGGGCCCTGTTCCGGCTATGTTGAAGCACTTATGTTCCTTTAGAGGCTCATAGACAAGTGTCGACTCATGTATAGTTTGGTATGCCTTGTCGGCTGGTTTTTGTTGTATAGTCTTTCATTTTAGCGTGGTAGCTTGTACCATATGTATATAGTTTCTTGATTGTCCGGTCATCCCATGTTATGTAGGTTCATGCAATCATATTTTATTGTTGGTTGTTCATGATCCATGTCTACCATTTATATTGGTCTCGTCGGCCTAAAAGATAATAAAGAAGGTTAGATAAAATGTACGTTGGTGCTCGGCAAGTATGGTCGGGTGCTAGTCATGGTCCTCCAGTTTGGGTCGTGACAAACTTGGTATCATAGCAAGTCTGTCCTAGGGATTGTCTATGAGCCATGTCTAGTAGAGTCTTGATTATGGATGTGTAGCGCGCCACATTTATAATCGGGAGGCTACATGACATCTAGGGTTGTTACCTTCTTCCCGAATCTAGATCGTGCATAGAGTTGAGTCGTAAGTGTTCGTCTCTAATATTCACCTTGTTTTCTTTCAACGATGCCTTCGACTAGGAAACAAACGATTAGTAGACGGCTTGATACAGTTGTGGGAGAGGGTACCAGTCAGGTGCCCCAAGACAGAGCAGGCCAAAGTGAGGCTCAGAGTGAGATGCCATCTCATACCTCATCTACTCCGTCTCCTCCAGAGGATATTAGGTGGCACCCAGCACCTCCAGCTCCTCCGTCTGGCACTACGGACCAGGATATGCGGAGTGCTTTGCAGTTATTGACTAGCTTGGTAGCTGCTCAGGCTCAGAGGCAGAATACAGGTGCTGCCTGATAAACCAGTTAGTACAAGAGTTCGTGATTTTATTAATTTAGACCCTCCAGTGTTTACCGGACCAGACCCCAAGGAGGATCCGCAGACTTTTATTGACCAGGTCCATCGTACACTACGGGTTATGCATGTTAGTGATACAGAGGCAGTAGAGTTGGCTTCTTATCGGCTACGGGATTTAGCGGTTCTTTGGTATGATAGTTGGGAGAGATCCAGGTGTCCGAATGCTCCTCCAGCTATGTGGAAGGATTTTTCTGAGGCCTTTCTTCATCACTATTTGCCAATTGAGATACGACGAGCTAGAGCTGATAAGTTCTTGAACCTTAGAGAAGGTAATTTAAGTGTGCGAGAGTATAGCATGCAGTTTGATTCTTTAGCAAGGTATGCTCCCCATATGGTGGCCGAGATGAGTGATAGGGTGCATTTGTTCGTGAACGGATTGGGACCCCATCTGATAAATGAGTGTATGACAGCCTCCTTGGTAGAAGGCATAGATATTTCCCGTATTCAAGCTTATGCTCGGACCCTAGAGGATCGTAAGCGCCAGCAGAGGGCAGATAGGGAGCAGGATAGGGGCCAGCATAAGAGGGCGAGATTTTCAAGGTATTCTGATGACTTCAGAGGCAGCGCCAGGCCCCAGTCTTCGAGGAGTTCGGCGCCATCTATAGCTAGTGCTCCTCCACAGTTTCAGAGGCCTCGATATGATCGATCCTATTCTGGTCCAGGTCAGAGTTCGCAGGCATCCGGATCGCAACATCACAGGGATACTAGTCAGACGAAACCCCCAACACCAGGTTGTGATCAGTGCGGCAAGGCCCACTTTGGACTGTGCCGTCGAGGTTCTGATGCGTGTTATTCTTGCGGACAGCCTGGCCATATGATGAGGGATTGTCCTAACAGGGGAGGTGATGGTATGGCTCAACCGACTAGATCTGTGTCTGGTTCTTCCTCATCAGTTCGACCTCCAGCACGGGGTTTTCAGCAGTCGACATGTCGTGGTAGAGGTAGAGGTGCAGGACCGAGTTCGAGTGGTGCTCAAAATCGAACATATGCTCTAGTAGGTCGACAGGATCTCGAGTCATCTCCAAATGTTGTTACAGGTATATTATCTGTGTTTTCTTATGATGTATATGCGTTGATTGATCCGGGATCTACATTATCATATGTTACACCCTTTGTGGCTAATAAGTTTGGCATTGAACCCGAATTGATAAGTAAACCCCTTGCGGTATCTACTCCAATAGGAGATTCTGTGATTGCTAGAAGGGTATATAGAGGTTGCACTGTGATGATTTGTAGTCGTCAAACCTCGGCAGATTTATTTGAATTAGAAATGGTTGATTTTGATGTGATACTGGGAATGGACTGGTTGGCCTCATGCTATGCAAATGTTGACTGTCGTATGAAGATGGTTAAGTTTCAATTTCCTGGTGAACCCGTCATTGAATGGAAGGGGAACATTGCTACATCAAAAGGTAGGTTTATTTCCTATCTTAAGGCAAGGAAAATGATCTCAAAAGGTTACATTTATCAACTTGTTCGCGTTAGGGATGCAGAGGCGAAGCTGCCTACTCTACAATCTATCCCCGTGGTCAATGAATTTCCAGATGTTTTCCCAAATGAACTCCCAGGTCTTCCTCCAGAAAGGGAGATTGAGTTTAGCATTGATATGTTGCCTGACACTCAACCGATCTCTATCCCTCCATATAGAATGGCCCCAGCAGAGCTGCGAGAGTTGAAGGCGCAGTTAAAGGACTTGCTGGATAAGGGCTTCATTAGACCTAGCACTTCACCTTGGGGTGCGCCAGTCCTATTCGTGCGGAAGAAAGATGGGTCATTACGGATGTGTATCGACTATCGGCAGTTGAATAAGTTTACTATAAAGAACAAGTATCCACTTCCAAGAATTGACGACCTGTTTGACCAACTCCAGGGTGCCAAGTATTTCTCCAAGATTGACTTACGTTCAGGATATCATCAGGTGAGGGTTAAGGAGAAGGATATTCCAAAGACGGCCTTTCGGACAAGATATGGGCACTTTGAGTTCTTGGTGATGTCGTTCGGGCTAACAAATGCCCCGGCAGCTTTTATGGATCTCATGAATACTCTATTCAGGCGCTATCTTGATGTGTTCGTGATTGTATTCATCGATGACATTCTGGTGTATTCTCGTTCGGAGGAGGAACATGCGGGCCACTTGAGGATAGTATTACAGATGCTTCAGGATCGTAAGTTATATGCTAAGCTCGCCAAATGTGAATTCTGGCTGAACTCGGTAGCATTCCTTGGCCATGTGATATCTGACGAGGGTATTAGTGTCGACACTCAGAAGATTGATGCAGTAAAGAATTGGTCGAGACCTACAACACCATCAGAAGTTCGTAGCTTCCTGGGGCTAGCAGGATATTATAGGCGGTTTGTAGCAGGGTTTTCCTCTATATCAACACCATTGACTAAGTTAACACAGAAGCTACCAAGTTCCAGTGGTCTAACACTTGTGAACGTAGTTTTCAGTAGCTGAAGGATCGATTGACATCCGTACCGGTGCTCACTCTTCCTAAAGGAACAGAACGATATGTGGTATATTGTGATGCCTCAGGTATAGGTTTGGGGTGCGTGTTGATGCAGCATGGGAAGGTGATTTCATATGCATCAAGACAATTGAAAAAGCATGAAAAGAATTATCCAACCCATGATTTGGAATTGGCTGCAGTAATATATGCTTTGAAGATATGGCGACACTACTTATACGGCGTCCATGTTGACATCTACACAGATCACAAGAGTCTACAATACATCTTCAAGCAGAAAGAGTTGAATTTGAGGCAGCGTAGGTGGCTTGAATTACTGAAAGACTACGACGTCGAGATATTGTATCATCCCGGTAAAGCCAATGTTGTGGCAGATGCTCTCAGCCGTAAGTCAATGGGAAGCTTAGTTCATATTGATACAGGTAGATGGGGGTTGACTAAAGAGCTTCATCAGCTAGCCAATATGAGAATCGGATTGTTAGACTCTGATGACGGAAGTGTTACTGTACAGAATACATCAGAATCATCTTTGGTAGCCGAGGTAAAAGCACGGCAATATGAAGATCCTATCTTACTACGACTGAGAGAGAACATTCAGCAGTGTAAAATTACGGCTTTTGAGATAGGAGGAGATGGGGCACTGAGATACAAGGGCCGATTATGTGTGCCGAATGTAGCAGGGTTGCGAGAAAAGATTATGAGTGAAATTTATCAATCCCGATATTCCATCCATCCTGGCTCAACAAAGATGTATCATGATGTCAAGGAGCAGTATTGGTGGGATAACATGAAAAAGTCTATTGCAGAATTTGTAGCCCAGTGTCCCAATTGTCAACAAGTAAAGATAGAACATCAGAAACCCGGTGGATTGCTTCAGAATATAGAAATTCCGACCTGGAAATGGGAGGTGATTAATATGGACTTCATTATTGGATTACCTCTATCTTATCATAAGTTTGACTCTATCTGGGTGATAGTTGATCGACTTACAAAATGTGCTCATATTCTGCCAGTTAAGACAACTTACTCGGCTGAAGATTATGCGAAGTTGTATATCAAGGAGATTGTTAGGCTTCATGGTGTGCTGGTATCTATTATATCAGATCGAGGAGCTCAATTTACGGCTAACTTTTGGAGGTCTTTTCAGAAAGGTTTAGGCACACAGGTGAATCTCAACACTGCATTTCATCCGCAGACTGACGGACAGGCTGAACGTACCATTCAGACATTGGAAGATATGCTACGAGCATGTGTTCTAGATTTTAAGAGAAATTGGGATGACCATCTTCCACTCATAGAATTTGCCTACAATAATAGCTACCATTCCAGTATTAAAATGGCCCCATATGAGGCACTATATGGGAGGAGATGTAGATCACCAGTTGGATGGTTTGAAGTTGGTGAAACAGAATTATATGGGCCAGATTTGATTCACCAAGCCATTGAGAAGGTGAAAGTGATATAGGAACGATTGAGGACGGCACAAAGCAGGCAAAAGTCTTATTCCGATGTCCGACGTCGTGATCTAGAATTTGAGGTTGGTGATTGGGTTTTCCTGAGGATCTCACCAATGAAGGGTGTTATGCGTTTTGGGAAGAAAGGTAAGTTGAGTCCAAGGTATATCGGTCCGTATAAAATTCTTCAATGAATTGGACAAGTTGCTTATGAGTTAGAATTGCCATCCGAATTTGAATTTGTCCACCCAGTATTCCAGGTATCTATGTTGAGGAAGTGTATTGGTGACCCTTCTCGAGTTGTCCCTATCCAAGATGTTCAAGTTACAGAGGATCTATCATATGAAGAAGTGCCCAGTGGCTATATTAGATCGACAAGTCCGCAAGCTGAGAACAAAAGATGTAGCTTCCGTCAAAGTATTGTGGAGGAACAAGGATATGAAAGAAATGACATGGGAAGCGGAAGAAGAGATGAAGTCTAAGTACCCTTACCTATTCCAGAATGATGATAACAAGGATGTTGGTGGAACGCAAGATACATTATAAAGGTGAAATGGCTTTATGCGGTAAGCAATAACTTGAGAACTCTCTTCCTTAATACAAAGTGGTGATATGTAAATAATGTACATGTCCATAATGCTTTGTGTAGCCTTGTGTGGTCACACTTTGAGCTTCACTGCTTTCAAATTTTGCTAGTGACCATTTTATAGGGGAAAATTGACCAAAAATTTCCGTTGGAATCCACGATGATTTGGACTCCCCATAAACCCTTACATTCGAGGACGAATGTTCCTAAGGGGGGGAGGGTGTTACAACCCATATCCACACACATTAGTTCATTCCATAAGTTAGATAACACAAATCCAAGAAGGAATTATCCTTGAGATGATAAGAAGTTAATCCGATTAATCTTAAGTGATACAAGGGTGCATAAGGGTGATTAACAAGTATTAGAAGTTAAATGAATCAAGGATGTCGTAACTCGTACTTTTGGGTAAACCTATAGATTCTTAGTATACTTAGGAGGTCATGATTTAAGGTATTTTAATCATATAATATATGTATCATAAGTCTTGAAGTCAAACGAGTTATGAAACAAAAGTCGACAAAAGTTGTTGTAACTTAGGTTCATAGTTTTACCTAAACTTTAGGTCAAATGTTATTAAGTATTTCTCCCAATATACTTGGAATTACGGGGTGATCTACCCACAAAATTGAATATCTATGAGTCTAGTTTCCAACGCATTAAACGGTTTAGCAATACGACATTGGAATAGAGAGATATAGACATTTTCGTGAGACTGCACAAGCTGCTAGGTGCAAGTAGGTGAGTCACCTACTTGGTTAAATGTCGGCCCAAAAGAGGGAATTTCGGGTCAGAAAAGCAGCCCATTAAAAGGCTTATCTTCTGCAATATATACCTCTTTATATTTCACAAATAACCAGACCTAAGACCCTGCAAAATTCCTCCCAAAATTATCCACAAACCCTAATTGATTTTCCCTCTCTTTCAAGTTCAAATTGGGGGTAAACACTAGAGTTTGAAGAACCAAGTTAAAGGCTGAGTTATCCAACAACAAAGGTGAGTTTACTGCTATATTTCATACATTTATTCTGCTGTGAATTCATGGTAATTCGTTATATACATGTAAGAACTCACGGGACGGTGATCGGAAGCCGTGAGTTCAAGTTATTCACTTGTAGCGGACTGTTTTGTGGACTGTTTTGTGTTGCTGTTGGGCTGCGTTTTATATTACTGTTTTGTGGAGTTTTGAAGGAGGCAGGGTGTGGAGAAACACCATATATATGTTGGGTTGTGGTCTGCTAGTTCTTCCTAATATTTTTGGGTCATTTGGTACGACTATAGTGGCCGTCATATGTATGATGTGATTAGGTTGTGTGTGGACTGTTTTGGGAGGCTCAATATGTTTATTATTGATGTTGTTTAGGCTGTTTGGTGATTGTTTTGAATGGTGTGAAGTCATATATATAGGGGAGGTGCTGTCCTTTTCATCACAAAATAGGTTGTGATTGGTACATAATAGTTGCGACGCTTAAACGTTAACGATAGTGTCATTTCTCCTATTGTAGACTAAGGAGTCATGACGTTTGCATAGCTTGAGGTTGTGACAGTATATACAAGGTATGTGTGGCTATCCCTTTCCTTCTTTTGCACGACTCCGATTGTACATAATGTAATGAACGAGCTTCCAAAGATACTCTATTCTTAGAAGCTAGGAGTACTTACATTGTTTCCCCTCTTATGGAACGATTGAAGTTGATGTTACTTCTCTTATTCTTAAGTTATCAATCTTGTTGGTACTTCCTGATTCATATAAGGTTCATAGTGAAGAGTTATTCCTAATAAGTTGTACATAGGATACCGACCTTACGTCACTCCGAAAGGTCTACAAGGTGTTTCCATGAGTCGAGCATGCATTATATATATGTATCTATTTTACTCTACCGAGCCGCGCTATAGTCGGTCGGGTACGGCACCTATTGTGCAACCACTGATCACTTGGGTTTTACCGAGCTCCACGTGGCCGGGTACGATTCTACCGAGCCTTATAATGGCCGGGTATGTTTTTACCGAGCCTATTACGGCCGGGTACGATATGATGATGATGATGCCCACGAGGCGTATGTTTTAAAAGATTATGTATTTATACATATGTATCATGTATTTCATGTCAATAGCCCTCAGAGGTACTCAGATGTTACAGGTTGTATATTCTCTATCCCTGCTCACATTGTTGTTCATATTTATGGTTCTCTGCCTTACATACTCAGTACTTTATTTGTACTGACGTCCTTTTATTTGTGGACGCTGCATGTCGTGCTGCAGGTCCTGATAGACAGGCAGGTGTAGCTCCCCCATCACAGTAGGTTGTCCAGTTCAGCGGTGCTTGGCGAGATCCCTTCTCCGGACTTGCCTTGGTCTTGGTATGCATTTTTGTTATAGACATTATGGGTATGTCGGGGCCCTGTTCCGGCTATGTTGCAGCACTTATGTTCCTTTAGAGGCTCATAGACAAGTGTCGACTCATGTATAGTTTGGTATGCCTTGTCGGCTGGTTTTTGTTGTATAGTCTTTCATTTTAGCGTGGTAGCTTGTACCATATGTATATAGTTTCTTGATTGTCCGGTCATCCCATGTTATGTAGGTTCATGCAATCATATTTTATTGTTGGTTGTTCATGATCCATGTCTACCTTTTATATTGGTCTCGTCAGCCCTAAAAGATAATAAAGAAGGTTAGATAAAATGTACGTTGGTGCTCGGCAAGTATGGTCGGGTGCTAGTCATGGTCCTCCAGTTTGGGTCGTGACAAGAAGAGAGCTATAATACGCTTATCGAATGGCTTTTTCCTCAGTGGAGGAATTATATATAAAAGAACACTAGACTTGGGCTTGCTAAGATGTGTGGATGCGCAACAAGCTGATATGATTATGACTGAGGTGCACGCTGGAGCTTGCGGACCTCACATGAGCGGGTATATCTTAGCAAAGAAGATTTTGAGAGCGGGATATTATTGGCTCACCATGGAGCGAGACTATATCAGGTATGTGAAGAAATGACACCAATGCCAAGTACATGGAGATTTAATTCACTCCCCACCTTATGAATTTCATACGATGTCTGCACCTTGGCCATTTGTCGCCTGGGGCATGGATGTTGTCGGACCAATAGAGCCTGCAGCGTCTATTGGACATAGATTCATCTTGGTTGCGATTGACTAATTTACTAAGTGGGTGGAGGCAAAGACATTCAAGGTGGTGACGAAGAAAGTCGTTGTGGATTTTGTGCATGAAAACATTATATGCCGATTTGGAATTCACAAAGTAATCATCAACGGTAATGGGGAAAATCTGAACAGTCACCTCATGGCGGAAGCATGTCAGAGGTTTAAGATCCTGCATCGTAACTCTACACATTACAGGCCAAAGGAAAATGGAGCAGTAGAAGCTGCAAATAAGAATATAAAGAAGATCCTTAGGAAAATGGTGGAAGAGTATAGACAATGGCATGAGAAGCTGCCTTTCGCTCTTATGGGTTATTGCACAACAGTATGTACTTCTATCGGCGCCACACCCTATTCATTGGTGTATGGGATAGAGGCTGTGATACCCGCGAAAATCGAGATACCATCACTTCAAATCATAACTAAAGCTGAGATTGATGACGATGAATGGGTAAAAGCCCGGTTGGAACAATTGAACCTGATCGATGAGAAGAGTTTAGCAGCGGTTTGCCATGGGCAATTATATCAACAAAGAATGGCTAGAGCATATAATAAGAAGGTGCGTCCTCGGAAGTTTGAAGTCGGACAACTGGTATTGAGGCGTATCTTACCACATTGGGCTGAAGCAAAAGGCAAATTCGCGCCAAACTGGCAAGGGCCGTTCATGGTATCACATGTGTTGCCTAATGGGGCATTATATCTAACAGACATTGAAGGGAAATGCGTAGAGACTGCTATCAATTCAGATGTAGTAAAAAAATACTATGTATGATTCCTTTTCAATTATATGATTGTATTTTGTTGTGATTTTGGAATTGAAATGATGAAGGCATTTTATTCTCTATCCAAACACTTTATCCATAGACATCCCCTTTGAGCCATGTTCGATTTATTCTTTCATACCCCTCTCTCAGAATCGTTTATGATATAAAAGGAAAATAGCAAATGAAAAAAAAAAGACAAAGAAAATGCAAGCAAAAGAAAAAGACAAGGAAAATCAGGAAAAGTCAAAAGAAAAACCATGAAGTATCGGCATGTTCGAACTACGTTTTGACTTGATCCCGAAATGGTATGTAGGCAGCCTCATTGAGGTTCAGTCACAATAAAGGAAAAATCCAAAAAAATCCCCATATATTGAAACTGGGGCAGAAGTTATGTTTTATATTTTCGAGAGTTGTAAATATTTTAAAACCCTCGTAAATTTTTGAGCCTTTATACCCTTCTTTCTTAACCCATCCAAAAGCCACGTTATGGTCCAAAGAAAGACCTTCTAATAAATTTGAAGAAAATAACAAATACAATGAGAATAAAGGAAGAACGAGACATTGGACAACACCAGTGATTCAGAAAAACAAAAGACAAAAAAAGAGAAAAATGGAAAAAAAAAATGAGAGATTCTCATCTGAAAACCTTAATCGACACCGTGAGGCGACTCTGAGGCTGAGAGAAATAAATATGAGAGAGTCTTGTCAGTGAAAACCTTTACCGGCACTGCAAGGCGATTGTGAGATTGAGAGAAATAAATGAGAGGGTCTTATTGGTGAAAATCTTTCACGGCACCATAAGGCGATTGCGAGGTTTATTTTGGAAAATAGAAAAGCAACAAAAATAGAATCGGTTTGGGTTGCAAGAAATTTGGAGTCAAAATAATGGATTGGACGAACTGGATCGTAGATTAAATACATGGCATGGTCAACGGAATCAGCCAACATACCCAGATAAGTTCTATCACTTCTCCAAAACACCATTACCCTTTTAAATTCATTTGTTTGTGCATTTCATTGTTTGTCTTTTGAAATCTAACTACCAGCTTCTGATGATAAGAGCTGAAATAACACTACATCAGAAAAGAAAGAAAATAAAGTAGCTGAAAAGAAATAAAGAAGGTTGGCAATCAGAGCCGAAAGAAAAGAAAACAAAAAGGTGAAAAACAAGAAAATACAAAAAAGTTTACAAAAGATAGTTGTGAGCACATGATTTTTACCCTATATATGAGTTATTCCCATAAAATTCAAAATAAACAATTTTCCTTATTTTTTTTACAATTTTGCGTATTAATTAATTGCATGAAAATTCATATAAAAAAATACAAAAATATGCATTTGCATTTAGGAATTTAATTTCACATTTTTAGTATCAATTTGTTTTAAAACAAAATGTAAAGAAAATAACAAAAATGGTCCATCTTGCATTTTTAGTTTAAATATGTTTTAGTTTGCATTTTTACTAATGGATAGGAAATAGATTTTAGTGTCAAGCATTTTAATAAATCTAGAAAAAATAACTAAAAACAGTTACAAAATAATTAAAATAAGTGGGCTGTCTTGGTAAAAGACCCGAATTGGGCCATTTTTCCTTAATTTTTGCCTAGACCAAACACTCAAAGCCCATCAATTAGCGCATACCCTTCCCATTAAAACCTAGACTTAGACCTATAAAAATACCTAGACCTAACGCCTAGGAGGAGACCTTCATGAACGGAGACCTCTCTGCTGCGTTTTCTCCTGGAACGCCTACAATCTGAAGGCAGCGGCAACACACATGCAGCTGCGCAGCATACCAGAAGACACCCCACCCCTCCCCTGTCTTTCATCTTTTTCATTAATCTATAGGCCCAATTCCAATTCCAACCATCAATCCCAATTCCAACAACAACATAACAGTAGCCCTTCACCCCGCTGCCAAACGACCAGCTCGACCTCCGCCATTTCTGCTCTTTCGTTGCTGGCCAGTCGCGACTAGCAGTCCATCTCCAGCTCTCCGGCGAGCTTTATAGTTATCCGTGGTCGTGATCCGAGGTTCTGCTCAAGGTCGTCGAGATCCAAACTGTTGAGTTCGTCAGTTATAGCTTCGGCTTGGAGTTCTTATTTCTATTTGTTATTTCAAAAAATGACACTGCAATTATAAAGGTCCATTCCTCCCTTCTCATAATGTTCTTTACTTAATATCATGATTTTATAATCCTGTAATTTGATGTTGCCTTGTTTTGTTAATAGTTGGAGTAAATAATTTATTGCTTTGGCTTTGGAGTTGTCTTAGTAGTATTTGTTCAGCTTATTTCATTTTTGTTGGTTATTATCAGTATGTTGAATATTTTAATTTATGTATAGATGGGTGTTTTGCCAAGCAGTTGTCATGAATACATCACGAAACTAGTAGAAATTTAATCCACAATAATCACAAGCTTATGTACATGCTAGTGCATTCTCTTCGTTTTGTTTCGCTGATGCTAATGTAATTCATCACGTGAAATTTTGAATTCACTAAAAATGCATGGTTGTTTACTGCATTACCTTTCTAGTTACATAGTTGTTTGTTGCTTTGTTTTCTATTGTGCTTAGTTCTGATGCAAGCTAGTGAAGGCACTTTAATGGTTACAGTTTTAGCCTTTAAGCCTTTTCTTCATCTAGTGCTTATGCCTTGTACATTAATTTACACAGCAACTGTTTTCAGCTATTCATTTAGTAAATGCTTGGATTATGATACACTGGTCAGATATTTTCTAAATAAGAACTTCTATTAGAATCTTTAGAATCCGAGGCGTACCATTTAGTAAATTTTATGGCCCTCGCAAAGTTAACCACACGTTAGTTGCTTTAGGCGCGTCTTTAATAATTTCACTTTCCTAAATACGGGTGCGCATTTATGTGACAAAAATCTTACTCCCGGCGAAACTGAAATACATTAAAGTCACAGGCGTACTGGTTGCGGTGTGACTCGAAATATGTTTTCGTGACGTTGCAATTCTTCTAAGATTAAAAGAGGAACATTAAAAGCACATAGTTAAAATATATAAAGAAATCAGATAAAAACAAAAATTAGCAGTTGAGCGACCGTGCTAAAACCACGGAATCCGGGAGTGCCTAACACCTTCTCCCGGGTTAACAGAATTCCTTATCCGGGTTTCTAGTTTCGTAGACTGTATACAGAATCAATCTTTTCCTCGATTCGGGACTTAATCGGTGACTTGGGACACCATAAATCTCTCAAGTGGCGACTCTGAAATAATTAAATAAATTGATCCCGTTCCGACTGTCCTTCAAGTGGAAAAACTCCTTCCCTGATTATTATTATATCCCTTCTCGGGGTGTAGTATTAAACAGTGGCACATTTACGTTACGTCATATGTGCGGTAAAAAAAAAGGGGGTGTGACAGCTCTGGCGACTCTGCTGGGGATAAGTAACCCAGAACTTCGGTTCAGGGTTTAAGAATTCGAGCTCAGTTAAAATTGATGTTTTTGCTTATATGTGATTTCATTATATGTTTTGATTAATGTGCTACATGTTTACCGCTTTGATATTGCGTGAACTGTATATATAAAACTGTGTCGAAAACCTTCTCTTCTTACCTCCAGGGATGTGCTTACTGGTTGAGACTCCCCTTTCTGTTAGTGTCAATACCAAAAATAAGAAAAGAGCCCGGATAAGTTATAAAGTCGATTGACTCCGCGGGTCACCGGTACGTAGCCCCCTCCTCGATTCGAGTTGTCCGCTCGGGCACACGGTCTAGTACCATTGAAAACATCAGGATATTGAGCCTAGATTTAGGACGTTTATTTGCATCATATCTGACTTAAAGGACTCAACACAGGGGTTGGGTCCGTCTAGGACAGGTGACTCGGTAATCAAAAGACCGAGCATGTTATATGTTGCATTTATTTGTTCTAGATTATTATTGGCTAAATTCCTGAAAAAACAAAAAGAAAAGAAATTTTAGAATAGAAAAAAATATCGAAATGTTGACGAAACGCTGTCGAAAGTTTGAAAAGAAAATTTGAAAAATACGTGGAACAATTTTTGTTGAAATAATTGGTCATAAAATAATCTGACCGAACTACGCAGGTTTGATTCTCGCCATTAGGTGGGATACGTAGGCAACCCTCATCGGGTCCAACCACCCCTTTCAAAAAATCAAAAAAATGTGTGTTCAATTTTGTCAATAAAATCAAAGTGATGCCATTTTTGAAAAATAGCCGAATGTTCCGAAAGGACACTGGAAGGCTGTTTTTTGCAAAAATAGCCACTTTGAATCATTTTTAATAATTTGCGGGCACATCCTTGAAATATTCCTTGTGGAAATGTTGCACGGCCATAGCCTCAAAATCAAGTCCGGGTTTACACCCCTTTTGCAAAAATAACCAAAAAATGTCAACTTTTTTATTTTGTTATAAATAAGTCGGGTGATGCTATTCTTGCTTAAAATAAGCCGAATGTCCCTTAAAAGGACACCGGAAGGCCGTTTTTGCAAGAATAGCCACTTTGAGTCATTTTAAATAATTTTGGACACAACCTTGAAATATTCCCTCGCGGAAATGTCGAAAGGCTGTATCCGCAAAAATCAAGTTTGAGTCATCGCTCAACTTTTTATCCACTCTGTCAAATAAGCCATTACATGGCCGGAATTTTGCTGAAATAGCCACATTATTGCATTTTAACTTCCTCAGTCTTGTGTTGGCATGTGTCGGTGCTAAACGATGCCCCACAGGCCCCAGGATAAAATTTTGAATTTGCATTCTCTTAAACAAAATTTTGCAAAAAGAGCCACTTTGTCTAAATAAGCCATTACATGGCCAATTTATGAAAAAATAATCTTGTGTTGGTTTATGGTGATGCCGAACGATGCCCCATGAGCCACAGGATAAAAAATAAAATTTTATGTTTATCTTTCTTAAATAAATTTTGCAAAAATAGTCATTTTGTCAAATAAGCCATTATGTGGCCAATTTTATAGAAATAGTCATAATTGACGTTAAAAATATTCTTATTCTTGTATAAATCTCCTTCACAAGATGTGAAAGTTTTTCATCAAAGTTTGTAGTTGTAGTCGGCTTCTATAATTTTCCTTCTTTTTTTAAAAAAAAATCATATAAACATCTCTTTATTTCTTGCATTAATTTGCAAGAACTACGCTCGGTCCGATTCATGCGGGGTCATGATACGTAGGCAATCCACATAGGATTCGACCATATCCATAACCAAAAAAAAGAAAAAACTACAAAAAAAAAAAGAGAAAAAGAAAAAAAAACCATAAAAAGGAAAAGAAAAGAAAATAGCAGAAAAACAAAGGAAATCAATAAGCGAAATACCTTAACGCTAACATGGTGGTTTCGGTTTGTTCAGAAAGTTGAGGTGGTTGGTTGTGGTGAATTAGAAAGCAATATTCAAGGAAAATGATAACCGACATCGGGGTTGTTACAAGTGCTCAAGAGACTCAGGGTCAGAAAGTTCAACAAGGGCCTACTGTGGTTGAGGAAAACAAAATATTGAAACAACAAATGACCAAAATGCGTCAAGCATGGGCCAATGGCCAAGGACAGCCTTCTCATGAGTCACAATCTGCTATACAGCAAGAACAGTACCACTCTCCCGAGTACCACTCGTACTCGTTTGACCTTCCTGCAAACATTGAGAAGCCTACCCGAAAGAAGGTACAGGAAGAAATGGCCCAAAGATTGAAGAGATTAGAACAACGGCTGAAAAACACGCAAGAAATGGCAGGTCAAAAGAGTGTTGCCTTTAGAGATCTTTGTATTTTCCCCGATGCTCACTTGCCGCCTGGTTTCAAGATTCCCAAATTTGAAAAGTATGATGGACGGGGAAACCCCATAGCCCACTTGAAAAGGTATTGCAACCAATTGAGAGGTGTGGGAAGAAATGAAGAATTACTTATGGCTTATTTTGGGGAAAGTCTCTCGGGAGTAGCATCCGAATGGTTTTGGGATCAAGACGCATCTGGCTGGCACGTCTGGATGATTTGGCACGAGTCTTCGTCAAACATTTTCAATGCAACATTGACGTCATCCCAAACCGCATTTCCCTTTCTAAACTGAAAAAGAAACCAACTGAAAGTTTCAGGGAATATGCCATCAAATGGAGAGAGCGGGCAGCGAGAGCTAAGCCACCCATGAATGATCACGAGTTGGCCACTGTTTTCCTTCAGGCTCAAGAGCCGGATTACTTTCAAAACATGATATCTGCAGTTGGTCAATCATTTGAAGAAATACTCAAAATGGGAGAAATGGTGGAAGATGATCTTAAGACAGGCAAAATTATAAGTCAAGCAACTCTCAAAAATGCGGCTCAGGATGTCCAAAGTGAATTCCGTGATATGAATGGAAGGGATGACGAAATCATGATAACATCAGGGTCGAGAAGAGGTCCTATGAGAACATCTCGAAGGTATATGCAACCTCATCAAGTTTTCCATGACCCTCTTAAGCATTACTATCCGTCTCAGAACCCTCAATACTCTGTTGATCCAGTCCAGTATATTGCTCAGCCTTCAAAACACCCAAGAAAGCAAGCCCGAACATCACAAAATTACTTACCAGCCTCCGCAAAATTTTCAAGTACCTTATAACCCACATCCAAGCCAGGGGTATGGAAAGGAACAGAAGTTGAAGGATAATTTTACACCAATAGGAGAGTCCTATACAAGCTTGTTTGAGAAGTTAAAACGACATGGCATGATTGCACCCGTCCCTCCAAATCGGGTGGACCGACGTGCGAGAAGTTTTGACTCGTCTAAAAGGTGTGAATACCACTCCAATGCCCTGGGGCACGATGTTGAAAGTTGTCGGGATTTGAAAAGAGAGATAGAAAGAATGATTCAGGAAGGAATAATTGCGGTCCAAGGCAGTGGCATCCAGAACATTGCACAGAATCCTTTGCTTGCACATAACGGAGCACATTTTGTGGGAATGATGCCCGGTGACGTGGGTGATGAAAATCTTCTTGGGAGGTCAACTGAAGTTGAAGATATTGAAACAGAAAGTGATCTTGGCAAAATTTATGCAGAATTCAGTGGCTAGGATGCCATGCTTGTCAATTGGGAAGGCGCTTCGTCTCTTGGAGTTTTGGTGGTATATTTTGGTGTCATCTCTTTTGCCAGGGTTATTTCAGGGTTGTAATCCGAACATTGTTTTGAGAGTCAAAACCCTTCTATCTTTCCACTTTGCTTTGTTTAGTAATAAATTTGTTTAATGTTGTCTAGGTTTGTAATTCTAATCTAGTCTGTTCGTTTTGTTGTTCGTCTTGTTGTTTCAACCCATCAGTTTAATACAACTCTTTGTTTCCCATCATTTCTAGTCATTCCATTTCTAAACACTTTACAGTTCTTTTCATACTGATTTTAGTGACATGACATGCACATAATTCTCGGCTTGATTTTAAAAGTCAATTTAACAATGAAGCAATGTTGAGGATGTAATGATACTAAGAAGAAACAAAAACATATTGGAATATTGTGAAGTCTGAATTAAGTGAATATTGGGAGAATGCATAACGGAAAGGAACGCCGTGGAAATACATCATGCTTCATCGGTTGTTGCCCAATGGCACTGAGAATCGTCAAATACAAAAGGCGAATATGTGAATCAATTAAAGGTGTTTAACTGTATAGTTTGTACTTGGTAGGTTTTGTAGATTGGAATGACGAAGGCATTTTATTCGGCTATCAAAATACTTTATCCGTTGTTATCCCTTTGAGCCTGGTTATATTTTCTTTTATATCCCTCTTTCGGAATCAACAACAAAATTGAGGATTGAGTGGGGAAATCAAATAAAAAAAAAGAAAGAAGAAAGGAAAAGAAAAAGAGAAAAGAGAAAAGAAAAGAAAAAGAAAAGAAAAGAAAGAAAATAATGCAAAGAAAAGAAGAAAATCGGGAGAAGTCAAATCGCAACAAGGAAGCGATCTTATGATCTGAACTACGTTTGACTTGATCCCGAAAGGGTAAGTAGGCAGCCTCACTGAGGTTCAGTCACAATAAAGGAAAAATCCAAAAAAAGAAATCCCCCAGGAAGGAAACTGGGGCATGAGTTATGGTTGTCGAAGAAATAAGATTCCGAAAGTTGTAATCTTTAAGCCACTTTAAAATATTTTGAGCCTTTATATCCTTTCTTCTAAACCCCATCCAAAAGCCTGCATTACGGTCCAAAGGAAGACCTTCCGATCAATCTTCAAGAAATGCCGAGTCAAATGAGAAAATGTGAATCACATCTGGGGCAACACTCCAGAATGACGAATTCAAGATGATGAGAACTACCACGGGACTCCAAGATGAGAAAAATTAAAATGAGAGAGTCTTATCGGTGAAAACCCTCACGGGCACCGTAAGGCGACAGTGAGTTGAGAGAAAGAAAATCAAAAAGGAGAGAGGCTTGATGGTGAATACCCTACGGGAACTACAAGTCGACTAAGGATCAGATCAAAGAAATGAAGTGTTGAAGACCGGTTTCACGGCAGAACTTGCAACAAGAGTTGAACATCAGATTTGCTATACAAAGAAGGTTGAAGTGCATGTTAAGGTCGCTAGAGTCGGTGTTCACATCCGATAGGTCATTCTTCTGTAGGTTTCTTGTTAGGAATTGTATCTTCCTTTCTCTCTATCCTTCACACCCTGTTTTACCCTCCCTCATATCGAGTCGGTCGGGTCATAACAAATAAAGAAATGATTTCAAAATTTGCCACCAAGCTTTCAAATTGCACAAGATGGGATTTGGCCAACACGACGACCGTCGTAAGTCAGGAAAAGACAAGGCCAGTGCTTTAAGCCAAAAGAGCAACATGTGCAATGAAGCGGGCAACAATAAAAATGTTTGGGGTGCATACAAGACGCAAAGGTCGGCAAAGTGCCAACTCGGGGGAAAATATAACAAATGGAGATATGGGAGTGTATTCTGACAAAAGAAAAAGCCAGTCAAGAAACACCCAAAGTTGGCAAATAAAGTCATTGAAGGAGTCATAGACCTCAAGATCGGATTTTGTGGGATCCGTCAAGGAACAACATACATGCCGTAAGGAAGGCAGTTTTGAATAAAGAAGAAGTGGAAAAGAATAGTCGGTGAACAGGCCAATCATTCAAGTGGAAAGTTCAAGGCCACAACCAACCACCGCATTATAAACTGACAGAGTTTTCTTTGCTTTGAAACAGGAGCAAAAGATACTATCAAACTGGGGCAGGAAAAATTTTCTGTCATCGGATAGTCATCCGAAGAGCATGAAGGTGAATACAATTGTTTTTGAAGATGAACAATTCAAGTGGAAAGGTAAATGAAGCAAGTATCGGAGAATGATAAAATCTTAGTCTGTTGAAACTTTCTCCTATGCCAAAAGTCTTAGTCCGATGAATTTTTCACCTAAGATGAATTGGATAAAATCTTAGTCCTGTTGAATCTTTCTCCCAAGATAAAAGTCTTGGTCTGATGAATTTTTCACCTAAGATGAAAAGAAAGAATCTTAGTCTGTTGAAATTTTCTCCTAAGATGAAATCTTAGTCTGATGAATTTTTTCACCTAAGATAAAAGTAGAAGTTGGAAAAGGAAATGAAGGCATAATTTGAAACGAAAAGGAAAGGCATAATTTGAAAGGTAAAATAAGAAGTTGGAAAAGAAAGAACGGCAAGAAGTTGAAAAGAAAGAAAAGTTTGTTGAATTTGAAAGACTTAAGAAAGTCTGAATTGAAAATGGACCCAGTCTGATGAATTATCTCCTGGAGTCATAAACTCAGTCCGATGGAAATTCCTCCTGAGATAACACAGAAAATAGACCCAGTCTGATGAATTATCTCCTGGAGTCATAAACTCAGTCCGATGGATAATCCTCCCGAGATTACATTGAAATGGACATAGTCCAGTGAGAATCAAAATCTTAGTCTGTTGAAACTTTCTCCTAAGATTAAATGTCTTAGTCTGATGAATTTTTCACCTAAGATAACCTTCAGTCAAGGTAACACAAAAGATTTTAATTTCATGCATTTTAATTTCTGTTAGGCGCCCACCTTCAAACACGAGAATACATTTCTGCATTGCACATTTAATTTCTGTTAGGCGCCCACCTTCTAACAAGGGAATACTTTTCTGCATTGCACGTTTAATTTCTGTTAGGCGCCCACCTTCTAACAAGGGAATACTTTTCTGCATTGCACATTTAATTTCTGTTAGGCGCCCACCTTCTAACAAGGGAATACTTTTCTGCATTGCACGTTTAATTTCTGTTAGGCGCCCACCTTCTAACAAGGGAATACTTTTCTGCATTGCACGTTTAATTTCTGTTAGGCGCCCACCTTCTAACAAGGGAATACTTTTCTGCATTGCATGTTTAATTTCTGTTAGGCGCCCACCTTCTAACAAGGGAATACTTTTCTGCATTGCACGTTTAATTTCTGTTAGGCGCCCAACTTCTAACAAGGGAATACTTTTCTGCATTGCATCTCAAGCACGTTTAATTTCTGTCAGGCGCCCACCTATCTAACAAGGGAATACTTTTCTGCATTGCATCTCATGCACGTTTAATTTCTATCCAGGCGCCCACCTATCTAACAAGGGAATATTATTCTGCATTTCATTTCATACATGTCTGCATTCAAAAAACAATTGATGAAATTCTAACATTCAATAACATGATGTGCCCAGTCACCATACTGGGGCAGAAAAAATCTTTCTTTGGTTGTTTATTTTGTCACAAGCAGGGGTCCACCTTTAGAATGGAGGAATACTTCATATTGAAGAAGTTGAACAAGTCAAGGCAATAACAAGAATGCCGTTAAAAGAGAAATACAAGTTCAGGGCAATAACAAGAATGCCGGTAGAAGAGAAGATACAAGTTTAAGTCAACAACAAATATGCCGTTGGAAGAATAATTTTCAAGCATCAGCAACTAGGAGCCCACCTGAAATCATGGGCACTATATGTCCGGACTTGATCCAAAAGCTGAAGAAGATTGAACCAACACCTGCGGCTAACAAGCATCAAGATTCAGATCAGGGTCCGTTTGAAGCACCAACCAACTCAAGATTAAGCTTTAGAAGACTCATAGATAGGAATTTTGTAACTCGTAGCTGATAGGTTTAGTTAGTCTTTCTCAATTTTTGATGTAATAACGGGACAGCGGACTGGAGCCTCGGACGGAACCTCAACTCTCAACCTCGATACTCCATCACTCCCGAACTACACTGACCTGATTCCTGTTTAGCCCAGGATATGTAGGCAACCTCAGAAGCAGGGTGCGGTCAAAGCTTTTCAAAATGCTTCACAACGGAATACTCGAACGGGTAAAAATCGTTCGTAGTTGCTCACTTATCTTTGCACGGAAACTCTTCGTGTTCCCGAGCAAAGAGGGGCAGCTGTGAGCACATGATTTTTACCCTATATATGAGTTATTCCCATAAAATTCAAAATAAATAATTTTCCTTATTTTTTTGACAATTTTGCGTATTAATTAGTTGCATGAAAATTCATATAAAAAATACAAAAATATGCATTTGCATTTAGGAATTTAATTTCACATTTTTAGTATCAATTTGTTTTAGAACAAAATGTCAAGAAAATAACAAAAATGGTCCATCTTGCATTTTTAGTTTAAATATGTTTTAGTTTGCATTTTTACTAATTCATAGGAAATAGATTTTAGTGTCAAGCATTTTAATAAAATTAGAAAAAATAACTAAAAAATTACAAAATAATTAAAATAAGTGGGCTGTCTTGGTAAAAGACCCGAATTGGGCCATTTTTCCTTAATTTTTGCCTAGACCAAACACCCAAAGCCCATCAATTAGCCCATACCCTTCCCATTAAAACCTAGACTTAGACCTATAAAAATACGTAGACCTAATGCCTAGGAGGAGACCTTCATGAACGGAGACCTCTCTGCTGCGTTTTCTCCTGGAACGCCTACAATCTGAAGGCAGCGGCAACACACAGGCAGCTGCGCAGCATACCAGAAGACACCCCACCCCTCCCCTGTCTTTCATCTTCTTCATTAATCTAGAGGCCCAATTCCAATTCCAACCATCAATCCCAATTCCAACAACAACATCACAGTAGTCCTTCACCCCGCTGCCAAACGACCAGCTCGACCTCCGCCATTTCTGCTCCTTCATTGCTGGCCAGTCGCGACTAGCAGTCCATCTCCAGCTCTCCGGCGAGCTTTATAGTTATCAGTGGTCGTTATCCGAGGTTCTGCTCAAGGTCGTCGAGATGCAAACTGTTGAGTTCGTCAGTTATAGCTTCGGCTTGGAGTTCTTATTTCTATTTGTTATTTCAAAAAATGACACTGCAATTGTAAAGGTCCATTCCTCCCTTCTCTTAATGTTCTTTACTTAATATCATGATTTTATAATCATGTAATTTGCTGTTGCCTTGTTTTGTTAATAGTTGGAGTAAATATTTTATTGCTTTGGCTTTGGAGTTGTCTTAGTAGTATTTGTTCAGCTTATTTCATTTTTGTTGGTTATTATTAGTATGTTGAATATTTTAATTTATGTTTAGATGGGTGTTTTGCCAAGCAGTTGTCATGAATACATCACGAAACTAGTAGAAATTTAATCCACAATAATCACAAGCTTATGTACATGCTAGTGCATTCTCTTCGTTTTGTTTCGCTGATGCTAATGTAATGCATCACGTGAAATTTTGAATTCACTAAAAATGCATGGTTGTTTACTGCATTACCTTTCTAGTTAGATAGTTGTTTGTTGCTTTGTTTTCTATTGTGCCTAGTTCTGATGCAAGCTAGTGAAGGTACTTTAATGGTTACAGTTTTAGCCTTTAAGCCATTTCTTCATCTAGTGCTTATGACTTGTACATTAATTTACACAGCAACTGTTTTCAGCTATTAATTTAGTAAATTCTTGGACTATGATACACTGGTCAGATATTTTCTAAATAAGATCTTCTATTAGAATCTTTAGAATCCGAGGCGTACCATTTTGTAAATTCTATGGCCCTCGCAAAGTTAACCACACGTTAGTTGCTTTAGGCGCGTCTTTAATAATTTCACTTTCCTAAACACGGGTGCGCATTTATGTGACGAAAAACTTACTCCTGGCGAAACTGAAATACATTAAAGTCACAGGCGTACTGGTTGCGGTGTGACTCGAAATGTGTATTCGTGATGTCGTAATTCTTCTAAGATTAAAAGCGGAACATTAAAAGCACATAGTTAAAATACATAAAGAAATCAGATAAAAACAAAAATTGCAGTTGAGCGACCATGCTAAAACCACGGAATCCGGGGGTGCCTAACACCTTCTCCCGGGTTAACAGAATTCCTTATCCAGGTTTCTAGTTTCCCAGACTGTATTACAGAGTCATAAATTTCCTCGGTTCGGGATTAAACCGGTGACTTGGGACACCATTATTTTCCCAAGTGGCGACTCTGAATAATTAAATAAATTGATCCCGTTCCGACTGTCCTTCAAGTGGAAAAACTCCTTCCTTGATTATTATTATATTCCTTCTCGGGGTGTAGTATTAAACAGTGGCACATTTACGTTACATCGTATGTGCGGTAAAAAAAAAGAGGTGTGACAGTAGTCATCTGAAAGACCGCACAACAGAAGAAAAACAAAAAGAGGAAAGCGATAAAAGGCAGGAGCAGCAGATGCCAGTTCCCAGCAGCTTATAACTAATAAGATTTTTTGTTTTTGTGATTTGGGCAGGAACAAATCTTCACTAATCACTTTAAAGTGAATGTGACAAATGTGAAAAGGAAGAAAACATAAAAAGAAGTTCAGCAATAAATGGAGGAATCCATGGATTAAAATCACTCAATCAAGAAAATACCAACAAAAAAAAACAACAGGAAGGTATCATTTTTTAAATTCACACCCCAGTTATTGAACTGAGGGAATACTTTTCCGCATTCGCATTTCATGCATCAGGCGCCCACCTGGATAACAAGGGAATATTTTTATGCATTCGCATTTCAAGAATCAGGCGCCCACCTGGATAACAAGAGAATATTTTTCTCCGTTTTCAATTTCTGTTCAGGCGCCCACCTAGATAATAAGGGAATATTTTTCATCATTTTCAATTTTTGTTCAGGCGCCTACCTATATAACAAGGGAATAATTTTCAGCATTTTCAATTTTTGTTCAGGCGCCCACCTGTGTAACTCCCACCTAGATAATAAGGGAATATTTTTCATCATTTTCAATTTTTGTTCAGGCGCCTACCTATATAACAAGGGAATAATTTTCAGCATTTTCAATTTTTGTTCAGGCGCCCACCTGTGTAACTCCCACCTAGATAATAAGGGAATATTTTTCATCATTTTCAATTTTTGTTCAGGCGCCTACCTATATAACAAGGGAATAATTTTCAGCATTTTCAATTTTTGTTCAGGCGGTATAACAAGGGAATACATTTCTGCACTTATTATTTCTGTTCAGGCGACCACCTGTATAACAAGGGAATACATTTCTGCAATTTTTTAATTTCTGTTCAGGCGCCCACCTGTATAACAAGGGAATATATTTTTTGCAATTTTGGTTTGTGTTAGCTAACATGAGTAACACCGTAACTCGAAAAGCCCATATTGGGCAGAAGAAAAGTTTGTTGTTTTTGTTTTGTTTTGAGCAGTTATCAGTTTGAAGGCGAAAAGTACCATCAAAAATCAAAAAAAGGGGAAGCAAGGAAAAGAAAATCAACAAAAGAAAGACAGCCGCACAGAAAATCAAGGAAAAAGAGACAAAGAAGAATAAAGAGACAAGAAGTTAGATATGAACAATTGTAACTCGTAGAATTATAGCTTAGAATAGCTTCTTCATTTTACATTTTTACCCCCTGGTATAATAAGGAGTAGGTCAGTAAGTCATAACAGTTTCAATGCAACAGTAAGTCTGGTAGTTATTGACTTCCAGACCTTCCCAAACTACACTGATCTGATACCTGTTTAGCCCAGAGGATATGTAGGCAATCCTTGAAACCGGATGCGGTCAAAACTTTCAAAAAATGTTTCATACGGAATATACGAAGGGGAAAATATCTCTCATTACCGCTCACTTGTCTTTGCATTGAAACTCTTCGTGTTCCCGAGCAAAGAGGGGCAGCTGTGAGCACGTGATTTTTGCCCTAAGCAATGAATTCCAAAATTAAAATAAATAATATTTTTGGGTGCAATTACATGTCTTGATTGAAATTAGATGCATTTGTGTGATTGAATAAATAGGGATTAAAATTAGAAAATTAAAAATAAAATAGGTTAAATACATGCATTTTTGAATTAAGTAATTAAAAAAGAAAATTAACAAAAAAGAGCATTAATAGCGGAATTAAGGAAAAATTAGTAGAAAATTATCAAAAATATCAGAAATTAGTGGAAGTAGGAAATTGAATAATTTAAATAATACAAAAAGAAAAAAATGAAATACAAAGAAAATACCACAAAAAATAATTAAATACAAGGAAAATAAAAAATTCAATAAAATTGGGCTAAGAATTTGAAATGTTGGCCCAATCACATAATAGCCCAAAGAGATCCGGTCCAAGGTATTTAAATCAAATTGATCCCAGCCGTTCATCTCTCCAAATCCAACAGCTGAGGATTTATTCGAAGATTAGTTAATTAATTAAAATCCAAGATCGAATCTTGACCATCCAAGCCTTAAGATCTAAAGGATGATGACATGTCTCTCATTTAATTGAGACGACATCGTTTGGGGAAAATTAATCCTGGCCATTGATCTCACTTGATCTAACGGCCATGAATTCATCAGTGTCCCCGTGTATAAACGGCTTTGGTCTCTTAGAGACCAGCCATTTCATTCTAAACCTAACCCTAGCCGCCCATGTCCCCTTCTTCTTCTCTCTTCATCTCCTTCTCGAACCTTCACCGGCCATGGAGACTGGCCCATTTCCATGGCCTTCTCCAGCCAACCCTCAACCTCAGACCTCTCTTTCCCTTCTTCTCCACCACAAGCCGCCATGAAAACACCAAGAAGCCAAAGAAAACCCCAATTTCTTGAAACTTCGGTCATCAGAGTTCATCTCCGGTGACCAAACTTATGAGAACAACCTCCAAATTAACACCAATGAACCACCATCCCTCAAGTTACCACCCTACCTAAACCACTTGCCTCGAATATCACCCCATCTCTTCGAATATTCGAAAGAAAGTAGCCGGAACCCA
The DNA here is from genome assembly GCA_032618575.1 of Nicotiana noctiflora. Classification (NCBI taxonomy): domain Eukaryota; kingdom Viridiplantae; phylum Streptophyta; class Magnoliopsida; order Solanales; family Solanaceae; genus Nicotiana; species Nicotiana noctiflora. The sequence goes on from JASVEL010005819.1 coordinate 232,356, forward strand.
AACTCCGGCGACTCAAACAAACCACAACCCAAAAATCCTACCTTTTCCACCTCTAACACCCACCCCCCAAACAAAAAACTTCAAAGCTGAAGTCTTTAATCTGAAAGAAGAAAACCAGAAAAAAGAAAATAAGAAAAAAGAGAAGAAAAACTGAAAAAAATAAAAGAAGAAAAGAAAAAAAAAGAAAATAAGGAAGCTTAGGAGTCAAATCCTGCGAGCTAAGTCTTCCTTTCCCTTTCTTGTTTACCTTTCGTTGATTTTTGTTTGTCTTTGTTTTATTCTTTGTTTCTAGTATGTTTTTAGTATGTTAGCTGTATAAACAACTGCATGATAGATTAGGGTTTTCATCTTTGAAAAAATCTCTGTTTATTCCGTTTCTTTGTTAAAGATCTGTCTTTCTTTGGTTAATCCTTCTTCATGTTTACTATCATGTCTTTTACTTAGATTTTCTGCATGTTCTAGATTAGTTCTTATCTTCTACAAAATTTTTGTTATTATGTTTGAGCCATGCTTTCTTCTGAAACTTCTTTTATGAGTTTTACCCGTCTGTGCTTGGTCAAGAACATGTTAAACATGACTAGGGTTTTCAGTGGCCTTCTAAACATAAGAAAATTCTGACTATGCCTGCTTCATTATTGACTGATACGCTATGTTGTGGAATCTGAATTATAAGTCTCTGACTGAAATTCAACAATATTCAATCTCTTTCTCTGAGTTTTGGTTAATTCTTATTTCATGGCTATGTATGCAATCTGGTATGAAAATGGCTATGTTTGCAACAATTTTGTGTTAAGCTGATTTCTGTTAATACCTAGTATGCTTAAGTGGAATTGGTTATAGCTGTAGTAGTGTAGAAACTTGAAAAGTGGTTAAAATTTAAAATATGTTAAGTAGTTTTAAATAGGTTAAAATTGAAAACCACAAAAAAGAGGTTATAAGTGAAATGAATAACAATGAGTAGTCAGTCTTGCAACTGACCAACTCTAATAATCTTGACACACTGGCTAAGTGTTAAATAGGCCAAGTGTGTAATAAAATTGGCTTAAGTCTAATATTTTAGGTTTGCAAGGCCCAAATTGACCCATGTTCACTAATTGGCTACACTTGCAAAGTCTTAGCCAGCCTGTGTTCATTAATGGGCCCAAACTGCAAGGCTAAGTCCAAACATTGGACTGGCTAAGTCTTAAATAGGTAAGTTCTGAATAATTAAGTAGTCTAGTCCTGCAAACTAGCTTCAATAACAGAAAATAAAACAAAAGTGGCTAAAAATTTAAATGAACTAAAGTTTGATCTGGCCAGGTCTTAAAGTGTAAACAGTGGCCATTAGTTAAATAAGAGCTGAATTTAGGAAAACCTGACCTGGACAGGTCGGGTAATTAGTGAATACCCTTAAGGGCATATAGGGAATAAAAAATGGCAAAGTTGTGGATTTAATAGAGCCTATATGGATACATAAGACATTTAGGCTCATGATTTCTGCAATTTTACACAAGATTAAGGGCACATTGGTCCTAAAGAAATGGTAACTCGGTAAATAACACTAATAAGTAGGGGCACACTAGTAAAGGCCCCAAAACGAAATCAAATAGAACCTTCCAGCACATGCTGGAAGGCATCTCATAACAGAAAATGGGACTAAAGTGTGAGTTTTGGTAAAAAAAGAGGGGAGGGAACTAGAATTACTTTCTATATTTTTCCTCCAAAATTTTCTCCATCTCCCACCTATAAATACCCCCATTTAGAGCCTGTTTAAGGGCTGGATTTTGGAAATCAAAATTTTCAGAAAAAACTTATACACTAAATCGTAGATAGCTGCCTGGGTTTTTCTTTTTGGAGTTCATATTGAAAGCTGTTTGGATTTCTACTCTTCATTGTGGTCTCTATTGCTTGTTGTTGTGTTAAGATTCATTTGCTCGTTGAGGAATTCATTCTAGCCACTGTTGTATTGCTTGTGTTGATTCTAATAGCTGTACCTATTCCATCCCTTAGAACTCATCGATATTTCTTTACTGAATCAGGTACACATCCTTGTTCAGGCTATGTAATTTGAAGCTATGATGATGAAATGAAGTTGCGAGTTTAAAGCATTTCATTATTTTATATTTCTATTTTTTGTAGTTGTTTAGATAGTTTGAATTTGTAATTCATCAGGATATCGTGTATATATGTAGAAGCTCAAACGAGAAAATGTAATAAGTAGTCAGTAGAGATAATGCAGTTATAGTAGCTAAAATCACCTAGTTAAAATTGGTTAAAACCGTAAAACTGGTCTAACCAATTTCGAAATAAGTCCAATAGCACTAAACTCATTAGTAATGATTTTAATCAACCTATGTAGGTAGCTTAATCTGGTATCTGATAGTTGGATTTAAATGAGTTTTAAAACAGCAACAATAAAATGAAGTAATAGTTTAATTAAGACTGACTTTGTATTATCAAACAACTGGACTCATAGTAAAATATAACTAGCATCTGCAAATGAGTTGTTTTAGTTTAAGTAAATGAATCATTTAGTCTAATCATGTTTCGCACAGTTAAATAATATCCTGTCACTTAGCTGGTAAATAACCCAAATCAGTAGTATGAACTAACTGTTGAAGAACAAAGTAGAAATGGTTTGCTAATTAGGTTTTATGCATGTTAGACAATTATGATTCAGAGTTGATACTATTAGTTTTGTATAGCAATTTCCTCTTAATGAATAAAGTTTAATTTGAATTCGTTCCTTTTGATTCCAAATGGTTGTTCATATTGGGCCTAACGTGTAACACAGGCCTGGACTGTATTCGAATACCTGTTGGGCTTCTGAATGAAAGCCTTAATATAGTCTGGGTTATTAAGTCCCAGATACAAACAACAATCTGCTGAATACATGCCTAGAAGTCCAGGCCCAGTAGTAATAAAAATAATAAGGCCTGGACTCATTTCTCGAAACACAAAGTATTTAAATTGATTAAAGGAAAAACAATAGTAGAAAAATATAGTTATACATTAAGTATGGACTTTAATAAATGCATGGGATGAGCCTCACAAAGTAACAAAAACAGTGGGGCCCCCTATAAACAATTGATGAAGTATATAATAGACTCGGGAAGGTTGATAGCAAATTCCACAACCTTTCCCAAAGATTAAAAGCCGTTAGACGCTTATTTGGCACGATTTAATAAATATACCTTCCTTAATATGAGTGTGCACTTGGTGCGACTCAAATCATAAATCTCGGCGAAGCCGAAACGTGTTAAAGGTCACAGGCGTACTGGTTGTGGTGTGACTTGAAAATCATTTTCGCGACATCGCAATTCGTAAAATGTTAAAGTTGGAAACATGTACATACTGTAAAAGGCATATAATAAGTCATATAAAATCGAGAACGACAGTTGAGCAACCGTGCTAAAACCACGGAATCCGGGAGTGCCTAACACCTTCTCCCGGGTTAACAGAATTCCTTATCTTGGTTTCTAGTTTCGTGGACTGTAATACAGAGTCAACTTTCTCGGATTTGGGATTAACCAGTGACTTGGGACACCATTACCTTCCCTAGTGGCGACTTTGAAAAATTAAATAAAATCTCGGACCGATTGTTCTTTATTTGGAAAAACTCCTTCCTCTTCATTATTATATCCTTTTCGGGTATTTAAACATTGAGGTATACCCTACTATTATCAAAAGGCCGGGGTAGTAAAAAGGGAGGTGTGACACCAATTATAAAAACACGCCCTTGAACACAGAAATCATTGAATCAAAGCGAATTCAAGCCTAAGTATCATCTAAAACTTTTGAAACCAACATCTAATCCAAAACCCGACCAAACAATGTCCGAATGACCTGAAAATTTGTAGAGATATCCAAAATCCCCTAATGGAGCTACTGCAACTGTAGGAATTCCATTTCGACTCCCAGATCAAAATCTCACCTACCGTTCGGATTTTGCCAAAATTCAACCTTAGCCAATTCAAGCCTAAAACTACACCGGACTCCAAATTTAATTCGGATCACTCTCCTAAGCCACAAATGACCTCCCGGAGCTGACCGAATCATCAGAATTTAATTTCGAGCTCTCTAACTCACAAGTCAACATCTGTTTGACTTTTCTCAATTCTAAGAGACTATTTGTCTCAATTCCAACCAAACTCAATCCAAATTGATTCAAACTCAGCAAACATACATATTGAAACATGAACACGCATATAACGGGGAAAACGGGGTTATAACTCACATGATGACTGGCCAGGTCATCACAACTAAGTAGACAATATTTTATTTACATAAGTTGTGATGGGATGCTTAAAGTGCCATAGTAGTTACAACAGATGTGACATAACTATTTACATTTTAAAAGAAAGAGATACGATGTGTGTGGTGTTTGGTCTTTTTTTTGGTCTTCTTTTTAGTGGCTCTTGACCAATAACGCCTGCAAAAAAACTTCTGAGACCCTGCAGTAAATTTGAAGACTTTAGCCACACTTTTGTAATCCAATATAACTAAGAAGTATCCAAGAATGCTTAAATAGGGCTAAAAAAGCTTGAATCTCTTCATTTTTTATCAACAATCTAAAAGTTGCATTAGAGTGTTGTGGGATTTAAGCAAGAATGAAGGAGAAATAAGCATAATAAGTTGGTTTGAATAATGTAGGAAATTATATCAAAAAGGACATGAAGTATTATAAATACATCGTAGAGTAGAGACTAAAGATGCATATCATATTCACAATTCCTGAAAGTCTAAATTTGTAATGAAGTACACTAGCCTTGTGTTGTTGCGACATAATTTGAGTAGGGTGCACAATGTCTTAGCATGAAATCATCTTGTCCAACAGAAAGAAGGATGCCTCCAATCCTGTCATGTTTCAAACATGAATCAACAACTTTCATAATGAGCAAGTTGTAGGCTATAGTTATAAATAATTTTATCTTGCAACATTTCAACTATGTAGCTCCGCAAATGGTATATAGAATATCACATATGCCATCTAAGAAGATGACATCTTTATAACAGCTAGAAGCATGACTAGTTATGATAAAGAATGGGGAAAATGTAACAAGCATGATGACTACGTTCAACTTTTAACGGATACAACATAGCAGACCCAGATAGTAAGGTAACATGAAAGTCTCACCTCATCATGCTATTATTTTCAAACTTCTATGTTCCATCATTGATATTTTATGTCCCAGTAATGACTCGTAATTAAGCCTTTACACAAAGTGCTTTGATGGAATTATAATTTGACGATGTCAACATTTGAAATGACAGCAGAACCAGTAAGAATGATGTGTTATGTGCAGATTTTTACCATCTTCACCTGCTATTATCTCAAGTTACTTCGGTGGGAATACCATGCATAACTCAGGACTGCACCATTTCGTAAATCAAATTCTACTGATATAATAGCCATGCATAGTTCATAGTGCTACATCAATGTCACGACCCCAAAACCCGGTCGTGATGGCGCCCAACATATTGCTAGGCTAGCCCGACCAACCATTCATAACACAAAGCCATCAGCTCTCACTTTACCCTTTGTAGGCATAAACAACAAAAATATAATGAAATGATGTCCAACACATCGGGGATAGATATCCCAAAACCAGTATAAACCTCCCACCGAATCAGGAGTCATAAGTCATGAGCCTTTACCAGAATTTATAAACTGTGATAGTGTATACAACTGTGCACAAGTGTGGCATAGACAGAACAAAATAAGGATAAACTAGAGAGTCAAGTCCTGCGGACGCTGGCAGCTACCTCAACTGTCCAAATGCACTCCCGAGCAGTCGTATAATCAGCTCTACCGTGATGTACCTGGATCTGCACATAAGGTGAAGGGAGTCGGGTGTGAGTACTTCCAACTCAGTGGTAATAAAAGTAAATAATGCTGAAGGAAAGGAAACCACGCAAAGCACTATCTCATGCTACACAATACGGAACTACCTTTAAACTTCAACACACTATCATTTTATCCCCTTTCAGCATATGTGAGTAGATTATTTAGAAATCTCAATTTTTAGCTTTCTTTCTTTCATGATAACATACAAATACCTGGGTACAATCTCAAGCAGTGCAAGTCTGCACTCAAATCAGCCCCTCGGGCTCAACACTCCTTAACAATTTCCACCAGGAGATCTGGTCAATAAGGCAAATAATGCATGTGTGCCAGTAATGTATGAGTGCTAAATGTTATGCCACGTAGTACACGTAAACCAATGTATGTATGCCATGCAATGCATATGCCACTATGGCGTACAGCCCGATCCATGCAAAGGTGCCCGCGCTCACTGTGGGGGTTCAGACTCCGGAGGGGCTCCTACAGCCCAAGCGCAATATCAATATCACACATGTTGCGGCGCGCAGCCCGATCCATATACCACTGCGGCGTGCAGTCCGATCCATGCATGTGTATGCATATGCTCACATAAATCGTCATGCCCTAACATATGGCCCTCGGTACCAATCAGTCTTACAAATAATCAAGAAAGACAATCGGGCAATAGTATCATATTAGATCACAGTTAAAAATGTCATTAAGACCTTGTGCAAGTTTTTCATAACCTTATAAAAATGCTGAATAGCAAAATACCATTTAAAACCTTAAATTTAGATAAAAATATGCACAGTGTTATCAAGACAATGATACCAATCCCTGAAGGATTCAAATAATTGGCACGAAGCCCAAACATGATAATTAGTCCAATTCATGATAATTAATATCTTTATTGAGGCATCAATTTCATTTCAAACAATTAGGTGTTATTATTTATTACGCGGGACGGACCAAGTCACAATCCCCAATGGTGCTCTACCCCACGCCCGTTATCCGGCGTGCAAGTCACCTTAACACAGCGCTAAGATGTGCAAGTCCGGGGTTTACTAACCCTTAGGAGATCATTTACAAGTATTACCCACCTCGAACCGGCGAAAACTCATGCCCGCGACGCCTTTTCTCCTCAAATTGGTCTCCACGCACGTCCAATCTATCCAAAATCATAAGTAATACATCATAATATGCTAATGGGACATAACCCAATCGAAAGAACTCGAAAAATACTCAAAATCACGAAATTGGCAAAACCCGAGCCCCGGGCCCACATTCTGAAAAATTGCGAAATTCACATTTCTGAAATCCTCATCTCGCCACGAGTCCGTACATACCAAGAACTCTCAATTCGGACCACACATGGCCCTTCAAATCATAAATTTAAGATTTTTGCTCCAAGCCCTGTTTTCTCGATTTTTAGCCAAAAATTCATGAATTCCATGGATAAATTCTTGTATAAAAATATGTAATTAACTCATAAAACTTACCTCCAACGATTCCCAGTCGAAACCCCTTCATTTCCCGTCCAAAAGCTCTCAAGAGTAACCAAAAATGGTGAAAAAATGGGTTATTTTCGCGACTGGAATGTTTTAAAACATTCTGCCCAGGCATTTTGTTCATCGCGATTGCGGGAAATGCTTCGCGATCGCGGAGAACAATTTTCTGGCCCAAAAATTACCCTTCGCGATCGCGGGAAGGGCTTCGCGATCGCGGTGCATAAATTCCGGTTCTTCCGGACAGGCTTCAATATAATGGTCATAACCTTTTGCACACAACTCTGAATGACAAATGGTTTGACGTTCTGGAAACTAGACACATAGGGCTATGACTTTCATTTGTTGCTCATTTCCTAAATCCTTATATATTTTGAGATATATACTTCCCAATGCATACATATGTATTAAAGATCCTCCTCGGGCAGCCTATAGTGTAACATCCATAACTATTTACACAGACATCCAAATCACTCTTTCCTTATCTTTATGATAACTAGACAAGATGCGCTACAACTTTCATTTTTGAATCACCTTAAAATTCCATGTAGATAAAACTATATGAGCTTCCGAAGTAGGACCTGCGCGACAGAAATTTCTTCTTCGTGATCGCAAAGCGCTTTACGCGATCGCGATTCATTAAGGTTTTTCTCAGATTTTACTCACCGCGATCGCGACCAATTCCCCGCGATTGCATAGATCACTGCTGTAGCCAAAAACCAGCAGTTCAAAATGGCTTAGAAATGGTCCGAAACCACCCCGAAACTCACCCGAGGCCCCCGGGACCTCAATCAAAAGTACCAACACGTCCTATAACCTTATTCAAACTTGTTCCAATCATCAAAACTCTATCGTTAACATCAAAATCGTCCGTTTTCAACAAATTCAAGCTTATATTTAACTTTAACTTTCAAAATTCACATTCAATCCGATACCCAACCAAATGACGTTCGAATGACCTGAAATTTTGCGGACAAGTCCAAAATCACCTAACGAAGCTACTACAACTCTCAGAATTCCATTTTGACTCCCGGATCAAAATATCACCTATCAACCGGAATTCGCCAAAATACTAACTTCGCCAAAATATGCTAACTTCTTCACCGGACCTCCAAAATTACTTTTGATTGCGCTCCTAAGTCACATTTCATCATCCGGAGCTAACCGAATCATTAGAATTCGATTCCGAGTACTCTAACTCATAAGTCAACATCCGATTGACTTTTCCAACTTAAGTCTTCTTAAAAGAGACTAAGTTTCTCATTTCTTAACAAAATTACTCCAATTTAATTCTAACGCATCCAAAACTGATAATGAAACATAAGGCAACACAATGTGGTAAACACGGGGCGGCTACACCTGACACGACGCGTCGGATCGTCACAATCAATCCCATCTCTTTCTCTATGGAAACAAAAACATGTATAACCACACAATATTACAATAAGAAGGAAAAAGCAGCTTTCCAAAAGATTTGTTTGAAAATGTTCTCTTCCTTCCTAATAATGAGATAGAAATAGATAACAAAGGCTAAACTAAAGAGACTGACTAACTGGAAGACTCTATCTTAGCTTTGAAGTTTCCTGAGAAATAACTCCAACAGAAACAAAATCATTCATGCTTATTTCAATCTAATAATTTATATTATTTGATTCCAAGATATTTACAATCTTCTAGGGAGCAAAGAGATTGTCTATATAATTCACCTTATTACACATTTAAGGTGAAAATAAACAATTATAACCTTTCTACAACCATAACCAAGTAAGATACAAAACCAAGTTATTAATTAGTTTTTAGTTTAGCCAATCTAAAGTTTTTGTGCAAATTCTAAAAAATATGTCCATGGCTTACAAATGTGATGACATAAGAAAAGAGAAATCAATCTTAAACTATTTAGGCTACTCAACACATTAACTCATTCATTAAACTTTTAAAAGATGGAAAATAGTAGAAGTCCATTCTAGGTAGAACTCCTTCGATGCGAAGAGTGGCAACTGGTACATTCCTTTAAAAATAGATGTCAGAGACGATAAATTTCAACTGCATGTTTCACGAGTCAGTGTCAATGAGCCTAAAAAAAGTGTCAAGTTCTCATTCTTATTCCACCTCTTACTATTGTGTCATTTGTAAAGATGTAACGACCCGGCCTGTCGTTACGGGAATTACCACCCCGTTATGTTGTAAATGCATGTTTTATGCTTTTATATAAGTGTTAGAGTCTATCGGGGGAGTTAGGAGTGAATTGGATTGAAAATGAGGCATATAGCCTTTTGAAGGAGACTTGAATAAGGAAAGTCAACCCGGAGTTGACTATTTGGTTAGAGGGCTCGGAATCAGGTTCTGATGATTCGGTTAGTTCCGGGAGGTGATTTGTGACTTAGGGGAGCGATCGGAATTGAATTTGGAGGCCCGGTGTAGTTTTAGGCTTGAATTGGCTAAGGTTGAATTTTGGCGAAATCCGAACGGTAGGTGAGATTTTGATCCGGGGGTCGGAATGGAATTCCGACAGTTGCAGTAGCTTCGTTAGGTGATTTTGGATATGCCTGCAAATTTTCAGGTCATTCGGACGTCGTTTGGTCGGGTTTTTGATTGAATGCGTAATTCGGAAAGTTTTAAGGAATTTAGGCTTGAATCCGTGTGTAATTGGTGATTTTGATGTTTAGGATGGTGTTTTTATGATTAGAACAAGTTTGAAACGTGTTATGGGGTATGTTGGTGGTTTTCGTTGGGGTCCCGGGGGCCTCGGGTTGATTTCGGGGGTCCAATCGGACCATTTCTTCTATTTTTGAACTGCTGTTGGCTGCTGGTTTTGTTGCAGACGGATGCTCTATGCGATCGCATAGGGTAGATGCGATCGCATAGAAGGATGGAAGTGAGCCCAGAGTTGTTCTATGCGATCGCGTAATAGGAGATGCGATCGCATAGGTATGGAATCTGGCAATCTGCGATCGCAGGGTCACTTGTGCGATCGCATAGAAGAGATTGGAGAGGTGAGAAAAATGTGCTATGCGATCGCATAGCAAGGGGTGCGATCGCATAGGTTTGTCAGACTGTGCATTGCGATCGCATAGCCAGTGTTGCGATCGCAGAGAAGAAAAGATGAGGCCTGGAAGGTTGTGCTATGCGATCGCGGGTGTGCATTGCGATCGCATAGAAGGGGAAATTGGCAGGAAAATTTAACTCTATGCGATCGCATAGGGTCATTGCGATCGCATAGGGTCATTGCGATCGCATAGAACGATTGGTCTGACAGTGAAATTAAAACCAGAGCACAGAACCAGTCGCGGGTTCATATACCCAATACGCCATTTTTGAGTTCTAGAGAGAGAAACTCACGGGAATTGTTGGTAATTCATCGGGGATTCGTTGGAGGTAAGTTTTGTGGCTTAATTACATCATTTTAACATGAAATCATGGGTTAAATTTCTGTAAATGGAAGATTAAAGGTGGGTTTGAACCCTAGGCCTAAATTTAAGAAAAACACTGATTTGAGTGGGCAAATGGAGTCCGATTTTGGTAAATTTTATATGCCTAGACTCGTATCGAGATGAGGATTCCGAATATGTAATTTTTGTAATTTTTCGACAAGTGTACCAAAAGTCGGGTTTTGACAACTTGTGGGTTTTGATATAAATTGGGTTATTTCGAATGAATTTCGTGAAATTAGCGTATATTGATGCATTCTCTATGATTTTGAGCAGAGTTGGCATCCGAGGAGATTGATTTGCGAGGCAAGCGCAAGGCGGATTGAAGCTTCTACCGGTTCGAGGTGAGTGGTAGTAGTAAACAATGCACTGAGGGTTTGAAACCCCGTACTAGCACTTCACAGTGCTATGTTGAGATGAAACACACGTCTTGAGACGAGTGTGGTGACATTGTGATTGGGGACTTGGACTTGATCCTTCCCGGCTAATGGAATACTGTGTTGTATGACTGCTAATGAGATTATAACTGTACAATAGGGCTAAAAGCCATGTTTGGGGCATTGTGCCGATCTGTAGAGCATTAGGGAACCTATAGAGCTAGGTGACCTTTATATCGTGTTGGAAATATACACTCGGCCATAGCTCTAGCTGTATAGCATAATATGAGCCCGTACTAGATGTGTACATTGAGAGAGATTATCTAGGGTGGAATTCCCTGTTCTAGCTGAGTGGGCCTGAAAGGCCAAGTCTATACCGATTGAGATGAGATAGGGTCAAGGACCCACTATGAGATGCTATATTGGGCCTGAAAGGCCAAGTCTATATTAACCGAGACAGGGTCAAGGACCTATTGTGATATATTATATTGGGCCTGAGAGGCCAAGTGCATACTGACTGGGATAGGGTCGAGGACCCGTTATGAGGTATTATGTATATAGATACCTATGTTGGATCGGACTGCACGCCGCAGTAATGTACATGTAATATACATGTAATATACATGTGGGACGGACTGCACGCCGCAGTATTATTGCGCTTGGGGAGCCCCTTCGGAGTCTGAGTCTGCACACATTCCAGTGAGCGCTGGTATATTATGGGATCGGGCTGCACGCCGCAGCAGTATAATTATATATGTATATATATGTATATATATTGGGTCGGACTACACGCCGCAGTGATATATGGTGGACCTGGCTGCACGCCATAGCACCATAGCGCTTGGGCCTAGGGAGCCCCTCCGAAGTCTGTATACACCCCCAGTGAGCGCCGTCGACGTTAAATGGAGCGGGCTGCACGCCGCAGCGGTATATGTATTGGAGCGGGCTGCACGCCGCAGCATTATACTTACTAATATCCTTATAAATACGTAAATACTTATGTGTTATAGACAAATGTATATGTCTCTATATATTGAGATGGTTGTACACTGTAGTGGTACGAGTGAGGATGTGGTCAGTGTGGGACCCAGTTGAGATGGATATGGACTGGAGATCAGAAAACTCATTGTAGTGATGACTTACCTGTGGGGGTTTGCCTTAGAACTGTTTAGTGACAGTACAGGAGTTCTTACTTCCAGTTATTATTTATTATTGCTGCTCACTGAGTTGAAATATACTCACCCCACTCCCCTGCATTTTTTTGTGTGCAGATATACAGGTTCAGAAGGGCAGTTGAGCTGTCGCAACTGCTTTATTATCCCCGTTCTGTGGAGACTTCGAGGTAGCTGCCGACGTCCGCAGGACCCGATATCCCTTCCTACTGTCTTTGATTATGAATTGTTATTTCTTTCCGCTCTGAGCTTTGGTTGTAAACCGTATTACACTTATGTTCTGTAGAGGCTCATGACTCTTGACCCTTCGGTCTATGGGAGTTGGTATGCGTTGGGACTTGGTTTCCCCGTCTTTGATATATCCATTACTGTTAATTTACAATTGTTATGTTTGAATGGGATAAGGCGAGCTCATAGCTCTATGATTGTTGTTGATTGGTCGGGCTGGCCTAGCAGTGTGTTGGGCGCCATCACGACCGGATTTGGGGTCGTGACAAGTTGGTATCAGAGCCTAGGTTTACTAGGCCTCGTGAGTCTTGAGCCGGTTAGTAGAGTCTTGTGGATCGGTACGGGGACGCCTGTACTTATCCTCGGGAGGCTGCGAACCTTTAGGAAACACTTCACATTTCTTGGAATTCTTATCGTGCGTACTTGATTCAGCTTGAGATACATTTTAGAAATTCCTTCCGCACGTCTGTGTACGCATCGAGCGCTCAGTAATATAATTGTCTTATGGCTTGCAATTCCCCGATCGAGGGACGAGATATAATCCCCGTGAATTCATGTTGGGCCAGTCGGGAGGACTTGAGGCCAAATCTTTGTCCATGGCTTGAGCACCCAGGTACTAATTTCGCGAGCCGGTATTATGAAGTGCATACGATCGGTATTGGTCTTTATTGTGATTTGATATATAGCCCTAGCTATGGGCGTGAGAAATATTTTCATCGCCTCTTAACTGGAAGGTAAAGTGCCTTATGTGTAGCGGAACGAGTTCAAACTCGGGAAGACTAAAGTGATTATGCTATGTGTATCCTGGTGGATGGTATTGTACTGAGATGCTAAATTGAGGCGAGGTAAGTGGATTGACTCTCATGTGTAATTGAAAGGTATTTGATATATGTTATGATTCGAGCGGGTGCAGTACATGCTCAGGTATAATTGTGATAATATGATTCGTATAGTATTGAGATTTAATGTTGTTGAAATACATTGTGATGTTTTGTTGAGTTGTGGATGTATTGTTAGAATGGTTTGGTGATTCTCTGGCAGGTGGATAGGCCAATTTACAAAGGAAATTCTGCCGAAATTTTTTGAAAATCCGGGACTTAGAAAAGATTTTGCCACCTAAAGAGGGGGCGTAACTGTTGTGTGTGAATGAATGCAAGAATTGCAAAAGGGTTAATATTTCTGATGATTTGAATCTCCGCCGAAGCTTGTAAATGACTTGAGTTTAATCTAACTAGAACTTTGTGGCATCATTTGAGTAATAATGATATGAGTGGTTGAAAGTGCTTTGATGAATGGCTTCGAGCTAAGTTGGGGAGGTTGTTATTGATTATCTGATTGCACTGTCGTGTGCTGTGTTGGCTCTGTCTCTAGGTATGTTGGGAAATTTTGATAAAGGCTTATGGTGCTTCGTAGATTTGAAGAAATACTAGGATGTTTTGAACTACTTTTGGTAGAGAATGTTCGGTGTATAGAAAAGAAAGATAGCGAATTGTACCTGTAAGTAATCATGTTCTGCGATGTCCGAGTTCTAACAAAACACGAGTGGTTCTACTCAATAGGACAGTTGAATTACAGCTGAATAAGGGTGAATGATGCCCGAGAATGGTTTTGCAGTGTTCAGATTTTGCTTGTAACAGTCAGGTGCCTTAAGATTGTGCATGTGGCTAAAGATGGCGGTTTCGTTAGAAAAGATCAAGGCTTGTGTTATATTATGTGAATGATGGGATTCTATGTAGTATTGGGAAGTAATGATAACAAATTCAAAATTGCAGGAAGTTCTTCAAAATAAAGTGTGGTAGAATGTGGTACTTCTAGGAAACATTTGAGAGAGTATTCAGCGGCCCGTGAGCTTTAGACCATGTGGTCTTGTGTACGAGTTTTTGTGTGGTAAAAAGGGTTGAGGCATTGTCGTGCTACAGTAAAGACTGATATGAAATTAAAGATGAATCAGAAAGGAAATTGAGTAAATGGATCAACTTGTTAATAAACCGAAATGGTATGATAAGGAATACGATTAATTCCTAGTATATGTATGAAGTAATGAGTCTTGCAGATATTGTGCAATGAAGCTTTTGAGTATTGGCAGTTGTGTAACTCGGTATGGGTATAAGGACTCGGTCCTGGCAATTTAACTTATGCAATATAATTGGAAGAAAGGGTTTGTGATGTGTTTTACTGTGGTTTGAAAATGAGTGTATTTCCGTTGGTATGTAAAGCTCGAAATGTGTAAGGAGTTTTCTCAATATGGGATCATGAAAGTCCTTGACTAGTTGAGTGCGTTGATGTTTGCGGCGTAGGGAAAGGGATATGAATTTTCCCTGTTGTCTTATTATGGTATGGTATATGCGATGTGTTATGGAAAGTTGATAATGGTATATTCTAGGTATTGAGATCAGTTCATAATATATGGGAAGTCAATAAAATTATTGAGCAGCGCGGACGGCTGCAGGTGATTCAAGAATTGATCTTTCTGATGATTTAAGAAAATGGTATTGCTATTCTAGTAATTTGGCAGGGTATATGGTGCAAATGGACAAGGTAATGTAAATTAATAATATGTAGTAGTATGGTGGTATTTTCTCGTTGGATCGACTGTAATAATTGAGTCGTTGATGACATAGTGAAATTTATGAATGGCTTTCGTGGTATGAATGGACGCTTGAGGTGCGTTATGTAATCGTACGGTGAAGTACGGAATCGGGCATAGTGATTCTATGTTATGTATGTGTTGGAGACTAGAAGTTCTCGTAACCCGCCTACGCAGCGGTGGTATATCGTGTGTATCGGCACAGTGTAGCGGTTATCGGAAATTGGAAGCCCTAGTGGCTATCTCGTCACTTGATATGACGAATTCGGATTATGATACTCGATTGCTGACTGGTTGTCATAGGTCAGATTGTCTAGACTAATGTGATATGGACTATGTCGGAAAATGGCACAAATTGCGTAGCGGAGAGCATCAGAGTATGCTCCAACAGAGTAGTGGTTCACAGGACCAGCGGACAGCTGGTAGGCATTGCTTTGTTAATTGGACCTTAGGGGCGGATGTTAGTGTAGAGGTATCTACCATTGTTTCAGTTCCGGTATTGGGGAACTTTGACGGGTGCAATGCAGGTGGCCGAGCTTGAGGCTATGTATATGTTGTTGCGATGAGCGACTTGTCTCGATGTGCATTCCCTTTGCTAGGTGTATTCGTGGATCGGGTGGCACGCCGCCACATGTATGGTATCTGGATCGGGTGGCTCGCCGCCACATGTATGTTGTTGGAACGGGTTGCACGCCGCAACAGAATATTGTGAGAATGTAGTTAGTGGTATGTTACCGTGTATACAGTATTTCCTAGCTTCTGAGGAATAGTCCGTATTGGGCATCGCTCGGGAATAGCACATCGGTGATGTCCTTTCAAGATTTGATAGCGTATATCATTGTATCACCGCAGGTGTGATTGATTGCTTGAGTTCAGGCCTAGATATGGGTGTGGCTGACCGTTTTGAGCATGGTGACTTGAGGTGCTCCATGAGTAATAGTGTTTGGATAGAATCATGAGTGTGGCAAGGCCATGTGATGTTATGACCCTTCGATGAGGATTCAGGTACTCTAATTATATGATGTGAGACAAGATTTCAGCTATGTGTTGTGATGGTATTGAGGAATTTGAATTATAGCTCTTGTGTGCGAGTCGGTCGTCATGATTCGAGCGTGTTCAGATCGTTCTTATTGGAGCCTATGTGGTGCTCGTTGTGGCCTAGGCCGATGCTGAGGTGTGTCATGTTACCAGTGTGGTGTGTTATAACCGAAATGATCATTCAAGTCATTAATGAGAGCGAGCATATATGATTTCAGCTCGTTAGAAAGGTAATATCGAGGTTTGGCTCCGAAACTTATTGTGGTATCAATTTTAAAAGAGAAATAGATTCACGAATGGTTGACCCGAGAGATGGGTTCGATATATCGCGTGTTCGGTTACCGTGGGCATGATATGAAGGTGTTGGAACAAAACTCTATCTAATGAAAAGGGTTTTTCAGTTGGTATTTGGTTATCGTGAGAAATTATTGTGATTAGAGACTATTGTCTCGAGCGATTGGGTTGTTTGATACATCATATGATCTCACCGGAGTAGTGAGTGTAGGTTATTGCAGTGGATTCTAGCGTATCGTGAATATAGACATGGGATTAGCAATTGGTATATGATTTCGGAAAGTGCAATGTGATTTATGGTTCAGATGGTCTGTGAAATTTTGACTATATGGTGTTTTCGGACTTATGTGAGATAGGATGACGTATGATCGCCGAATATATGCTGGGTAAGGTCATTCAGCTATTGAGTTGCTTCTAGTACCACTCCTGGTACGCTCGAGGACGAGCGTTTGTTTAAGTTGGGGAGAATGTAACGACCCGGCCCGTCGTTACGGGAATTACCACCCCGTTATGTTGTAAATGCATGTTTTATGCTTTTATATAAGTGTTAGAGTCTATCGGGGGAGTTAGGAGTGAATTGGATTGAAAATGAGGCATATAGCCTTTTTGAAGGAGACTTGAATAAGGAAAGTCAACCCGGAGTTGACTATTTGGTTAGAGGGCTCGGAATCGAGTTCTGATGATTCGGTTAGTTTCGGGAGGTGATTTGTGACTTAGGGGAACAATCGGAATTGAATTTGGAGGCCCGGTGTAGAAATAGGCTTGAATTGGCTAAGGTTGAATTTTGGCGAAATCCGAACGGTAGGTGAGATTTTGATCCGGGGGTCGGAATGGAATTCCAACAGTTGCAGTAGCTCCGTTAGGTGATTTTGGATGTGCCTGCAAATTTTCAGGTCATTCGGACGTCGTTTGGTCGGGTTTTTGATTGAATGCGTAATTCGGAAAGTTTTAAGGAATTTAGGCTTGAATCCGTGTGTAATTGGTGATTTTGATGTTTAGGATGGTGTTTTTATGATTAGAACAAGTTTGAAACGTGTTATGGGGTATGTTGGTGGTTTTCGTTGGGGTCCCGGGGGCCTCGGGTTGATTTCGGGGGTCCAATCGGACCATTTCTTCTATTTTTGAACTGCTGTTGGCTGTTGGTTTTGTTGCAGACGGATGCTCTATGCGATCGCATAGGGTAGATGCGATCGCATAGAAGGATGGAAGTGATCCCAGAGTTGTTCTATGCGATCGCGTAATAAGAGATGCGATTGCATAGGTATGGAATCTGGCAATCTGCGATCGCAGGGTCACTTGTGCGATCGCATAGAAGAGATTGGAGAGGTGAGAAAAATGTGCTATGCGATCGCATAGCAAGGGGTGCGATCGCATAGGTTTATCAGGCTGTGCATTGCGATCGCATAGCCAGTGTTGCGATCGCAGAGAAGAAAAGATGAGGACTGGAAGGTTGTGCTATGCGATCGCGGAGGTGCATTGCGATCGCATAGAAGGGGAAATTGGCAGGAAAATTTAACTCTATGCGATCGCATAGGGTCATTGCGATCGCATAGAACGATTGGTCTGACAGTGAAATTAAAACCAGAGCAGAACCAGTCGCGGGTTCTTATACCCAAAACGCCATTTTTGAGTTCTAGAGAGAGTAACTCACGGGAATTGCTGGTAATTCATCGGGGATTCGTTGGAGGTAAGTTTTGTGGCTTAATTACATCATTTTAACATGAAATCATGGGTTAAATTTCTGTAAATGGAAGATTAAAGGTGGGTTTGAACCCTAGGCCTAAATTTAAGAAAAACACCGATTTGAGTGGGCAAATGGAGTCCGATTTTGGTAAATTTTATATGCCTAGACTCGTATCGAGATGAGGATTCCGAATATGTAATTTTTGTAATTTTTCGACAAGTGTACCAAAAGTCGGGTTTTGACAACTTGTGGGTTTTGATATAAATTGGGTTATTTCGAATGAATTTCGTGAAATTAGCGTATATTGATGCATTCTCTATGATTTTGAGCAGAGTTGGCATCCGAGGAGATTGATTTGCGAGGCAAGCGCAAGGCGGATTGAAGCTTCTACCGGTTCGAGGTGAGTGGTAGTAGTAAACAATGCACTGAGGGTTTGAAACCCCGTACTAGCACTTCACAGTGCTATGTTGAGATGAAACACACGTCTTGAGACGAGTGTGGTGACATTGTGATTGGGGACTTGGACTTGATCCTTCCCGGCTAATGGAATATTGTGTTGTATGACTGCTAATGAGATTATTAACTGTACAATAGGGCTAAAAGCCATGTTTGGGGCATTGTGCCGATCCTGTAGAGCATTAGGGAACCTATAGAGCTAGGTGACCTTTATATCGTGTTGGAAATATACACTCGGCCATAGCTCTAGCTGTATAGCATAATATGAGCCCGTACTAGATGTGTACATTGAGAGAGATTATCTAGGGTGAAATTCCTTGTTCTAGCTGAGTGGGCCTGAAAGGCCAAGTCTATACTGATTGAGATGAGATAGGGTCAAGGACCCACTATGAGATGCTATATTGGGCCTGAAAGGCCAAGTCTATATTAACTGAGACAGGGTCAAGGACCCATTGTGATATATTATATTGGGCCTGAGAGGCCAAGTGCATACTGACTGGAATAGGGTCGAGGACCCATTATGAGGTATTATGTATATAGATACCTATATTGGATCGGACTGCACGCCGCAGTAATGTACATGTAATATACATGTGGGACGGACTGCACGCCGCAGTATTATTGCGCTTGGGCTGTAGGAGCCCCTTCGGAGTCTGAGTCTGCACACATTCCAGTGAGCGCTGGTATATTATGGGATCGGGCTGCACGCCGCAGCAGTATAATTATATATGTATATATATATATATATTGGATCGGACTGCACGCCGCAGTGATATATGGTGGACCTGGCTGCACGCCATAGCACCATAGCGCTTGGGCCTAGGGAGCCCCTCCGAAGTCTGTATACACCCCCAGTGAGCGCCGTCGACGTTAAATGGAGCGGGCTGCACGCCGCAGCGGTATATGTATTGGAGCGGGCTGCACGCCGCAGCATTATACTTACTAATATCCTTATAAATACGTAAATACTTATGTGTTATAGACAAATGTATATGTCTCTATATATTGAGATGGCTGTACATTGTAGTGGTACGAGTGAGGATGTGGTCAGTGTGGGACCCAGTTGAGATGGATATGGACTGGAGATCAGAGAACTCATTGTAGTGATGACTTACCTGCGGGGGGTTTGCCTTAGAACTGTTTAGTGACAGTACAGGAGTTCTTACTTCCAGTTATTATTTATTATTGCTGCTCACTGAGTTGAAATATACTCACCTCACTCCCCTGCATTTTTTTGTGTGCAGATATACAGGTTCAGAAGGGCAGTTGAGCTGTCGCAACTGCTTTATTATCCCCGTTCTGTGGAGACTTCGAGGTAGCTGCCGACGTCCGCAGGACCCGATATCCCTTCCTACTGTCTTTGATTATGTATTGTTATTTCTTTCCGCTCCGAGCTTTGGTTGTAAACCGTATTACACTTATGTTCTGTAGAGGCTCAGGACTCTTGACCCTTCGGTCTATGGGAATTGGTATGCGTTGGGACTTGGTTTCCCCGTTTTTGATATATCCATTATTGTTAATTTACAATTGTTATGTTTGAATGGGATAAGGCGAGCTCATAGCTCTATGATTGTTGTTGATTGGTCGGGCTGGCCTAGCAGTGTGCTGGGCGCCATCACGACCGGATTTGGGGTCGTGACAAAAGAACACCTTACAACCCAATTCCTAATGCTATATATCTCTTAGGTCTAAATGTGGGGTCAGATAATTCAATAATCTAAAGAATGTTTAATTATTTAATTTAACAAATATATATATATATATATATATATATATAGAGAGAGAGAGAGAGTAAAATTGGACTTATTAGAAGGTAAAAAAAAAGAGTAACATAACTGAGATAAGTCGTGTGGAGCTTGAGCCAAAATAGATTGCCCCTAAATATCCCTTACTTCAAACTGGAGAACTTGGAATTCAACCACCCCAAATAGGCTGCATCTCCTGTATATGCTAACCATCATGCTGTTATGAAATCTAAACAAACATCATATGGAAACAAACCCTTATCAAAATCCCTTATTCTATTGTCAATGTTCCTTTTTAATTATATATAATGTTTTATATTTCACTTTTTGAATCGGCTATGTTATAATATACTATCTTCTTTATTTGGCACCATATTTATTTCTAAAGTGGTACTCAAGTAGTACACTTCCTCAATAATTCAGGGATATCCAACTATTTATAAATATTCCTGGCTTGAGAAACAGAATCAGCAAGAAGACCTATCTAATTTTGCTTATCATTTGAACCATATGGAGCTTCACTAAAAAATAGTTTAGCAATCTTGTAAGAATTAGTAATTCATAACAAAGAATTAGAAGCTATGTCCCAACAGATAATTCAATGGCTAGAGGTACCAAAGTGACAACTTAAAGATTTATCCTTATATCGTTTAGTATAATTTTGTATGAATGATAATAGTTTACTCACAATTATTTTAAAATTCACACCAGCAATTATAGCTATTGTGTTATTCGAATCCCTGGTGTTGTGAAGAATGTGAAGCAAGGAAAAGCAACATGGCTCTTTATGCTTAAAGCGTGACGTGAGAAGTGAAGCGTTCTTTGGAAAGGTGAATTTTCTTTGTATAAAATAATCATAGTTTTTAATGTTGTATTTGCATGAAACAGAAATGTAAGAGGAGGTGTATGATGACATTAGCCTTATGTTATGTGGGATAGAATGGTATTTCGGTCCATAGGAATGTTGTTTTAAACTTATTTACTATTGCAGTTGTCTCGAGTAAGACAAAGAAAATAAATAATATGAAGAGATGCATGTACACTATAACAACGCAAAAATACTCGGGATGGTTAGAGTGGGAAAGTATGCGTATCTAAGCTATTTGACTAAGAGGTAGGAATGGTGTAAAACCAAATAGAGAATAGAGAAATCCAAAAAATGAAATAAAAAATATGGAGAAACAGTTCAACTGAACTTTAAAGTAAAACTCAAATCTGAACCGTAATTAATATGGATTTGAACTTCCTTTTAATTTTTGTAGAAGAATTATTGTAAAGAAATAATTTATTAACTATAAAGAAAAATGAATTTGCAATTTTAAAAACTGAATGTTTTAAATGGAAAAAATAAAGAAGGAGAAGAAATATTGGCATTAGTGAACAATGAGAACGAAGGAGGAGGAGGTGCTAACACTCAGATTTGAGTTCGAATTAAGCACGTCCTTTCAATTTATGTAGAAAAGTTATTGCAAAGAAATAATTTATTAACTATACAGTGGACACAAAATTTTGGCAGCATTTCGCTGAAAGGAACAAAGAAGAAGAAGAAAATTGGGAAAAAGAATTTAGGCAGCATTTCGCTGCAATTTAAAGAAATGAAAGTTTGAAATAAAAAGAAGAAAGAGGAAGAAGAAGACCTGGGAAAAAAAATTTGGCAGCAGAATGCAGAAATTTTAAGAACCGAATGTTTGAAATGAAAAGAAGATTGAAGAAGAAAAAAAGCTGGAAAAAAGAATTTTGGCAGCATTTCGCTGCAATTTTAAGAGCTGAAAGTTTGGAATGAAAAGAAGAAAGAGGAAGAAGAAAACATAGGAAAAAAAAATTTGGCAGCATTTGGCTGCAATTTTGAGAATTGAAAGTTTGAAATGAAAAGAAGAAAGAAGAAGAAAAGATGGGAAAAAGAATTCTGGCAGCATTTCGCTGCAATTTTAAGAATTGAAAGTTTGAAATGAAAGAAGGAAGAAGAAGAAGAAGAAAAGCTAGCTGTTTTTCGATGCTGATATTGAAATAAAGAGAATGAAGGAGGAGGAGGAATAGGAAGAGGAGGAAGGCACATACCTGCGCTAATGGGAGCCCTAGTCGCTGCCATGCTTTGTTGCTCGATAATGTTTTGGAAAAAGATATACCTTCACTTAAAACATTAAAGTGCTCGCTACGGTTGCTTCTCATTTCAGTTGTGTTTCTCACTTTTGTGGCAGGAGCATAGGATTTTTTTTACCTATTACGGTTCATAACTTAAAGGCGACTTTGTGGTTGCCTCGTTTCACTTGTTCATTTAAGCGCTGAAGTGAGTTCTTTTCACAACATTGCTAATGCATAAAAACTAAAACAACATAGTATTTATAATTTATCTTAAATATGTTAGGGGACCTCGTGGAAAAGAGTAAAAAGCTAGAGTAAAACTTAGTCAGGAAGTAAAAGACCATGTAGTTTTATGATTTTCATTTTGTTGTATTTAAGAAAGACAGATGAACTGACGAACTGATGAACTGATGAACGGATGAAGCCAATGCAGAGATGGATTGAAATTGCAGTAGCTTTATAAATTTTTATTTGTGATAATTAAACTTACCTCATGTCGCATCGATATATTCTGACCATAGAGGTACCCAAAAAGCAGAGGCAAAACTGGACTTAATCGCATTTAGATATAGCAGCAAGAAGTGGCTTCGGTGCATCCCAAATCAGATTAGTACCCTAAAAGCAGAGGCAAAACTGGACTTAACCACATTTAGATATAGCAGCAAGAAGTGGCTTTAGTTCATCCCAAATCGGTAACAAAAGATCTTTCACTGGAAAAAGCTATAACAAATGGGATTTCTTTTATGTTTTTTTGGCTTCTCCGCATATTAAAATTTCCATATTTAATCTAAAGAGGAAATCAAATTTCAAGTACCTTTCAACACATTTTCAGAACAGGAATTTTCATTTCCACCTTATATTTGTTGTGGGATGAATTTCGTGTGTTGGTTGTCTGTGGGTGCTCTTGTTCCCCTGTACCAACGTGCTCAATTTTTCGTTTGCTTCCTTTTGCAACATCCTTGGTGGTGGATGGCGTTTGTGAAGCCGGATTACCTTTGGCCATGAAAGACAAAATAACCAACTTTGCTGGCACTGCATCGTGATTTTTTGTAAATAATTTTTTCATTTTGAGGTTAAATATTTTGCCGGTCAGGTGCTTTTCCGCATTCTCAAGAGGTGGTAGTTCTTTCTGAAAAAATAAGATTTGTTAAATTGCAGAACATAGTTGTTTGTCACTTTTTAATTTAGCAGTGTACCTTGACATTGCAGATATTATAGAGCTCTTCTGAAGTGAGAAGTAATATGTTTTTAGCATGCTCATCATTGATAGTTGCTATTGTAGAACCACTTTGGTCTGTGACAGTGACATCGAACTGGTATCTATTGAAAAATAGAATAAATGCTTAGTTAAATTGATGGTTAACATATATCATTAAAAAATGTAAACAGTTATGTAGAAGAATGTTCTTCTATTTTTTACTTGGGAACAAGCCGGGTAGTTCGGCGGCAACTAGTGCAATAAAATTTTCTCCGTTAGATAGTTCTTGGGAAGTGTTGTTTGACGTTTGAACACGCTAGGATACAGAATCGTTGTTTCTCATTTTGTAGGGAGACTTTAGCTTGTATGGAGAATATTTGGCCCTAAAAAATGCAAGGATAGTACATATGTATTCTTCGCTATTAGAAAAGAAAAGAAAATATTTGAAACAATATTTGAGCATTTGGTGTGCGTACATGCGATTGTTGTTGGATATTTGCAATTGACACTATCTTTTCGTCCAAAGGAACAAATAACAGAGAGCATGTTGGACTTGTGCTTTTTATTGTTTATGCAATAAGCATTTGCTCATTTTCTCTGGCCCTTCATATATTTTGACATCTCAACATTAGTTCTATTATATGTTATGAATATGCATGATCAAAAATTTATTCACAGAGAAGCATATCTGCAATACCATGTTCTCAGCGCATTTGCCTGCGGGTATGGAGTATTGATTTTGATTGTTGTACTGAATCTGTTAGTCAATCCTATGTGTGTTTTGCTGAATCTGTTGTTCAGTCCTACATTTATTTGAATGTTCAGTTTCAATTTGATCGTATGTTATACGAAAGGGTAAAATATAGTCATGCATATACTCACCTGAACATGAACCTGAGGACGTCTTTGGTTTGCCAATTTTTCTAGCAAGAATGATTGGATACTCTTTAAGTTGTTTGAATAGCTTGTTTCCATCATGATCAAAGAAATCTTCCCACAAAGTGAATTTGGCTGGTTTTTTCCCGTATAAAATGAAATGAGTAATAATGGTATTATAAGTAGAAGGTTATCTTGTAGATTGAAGAATGTGGGTCCACTCACAAAACCAAGAATTCTATTTAGCTTTATCCCGAGCAAGTATTTCTAGCTACGAACTTAAGCATTTAGTCCCAGATGAGTAACACTCAGCGAGTAAACAATGAAAGAGATTAGGTGGAGGAAAACATATTATTAAGAGCAATTTTTACCTCAGATTTTTGTACGGAAACATAATTTTGAACGAATGCATTGATATCTATTTTCTTAAAGCTATGTAGCATTCAACAATACCCAGGCTAGATTATAAGAATATAAGAGTATATTCTTAGTCCAAACTTGACCAAAACCTTTTAGAATTTCATAGTGTTGTTAAAATTCATATTTGTTCAAACTAAGTACATAAGACAACATGAATTAACTCCAACCTAAGCTGATTAGGAAACCAGTGTGTTAGAAAACTAAAATTTAACATACCAAAGTACTTAAGTAAGTGTATAAGACAAGTGGAATAGACACATCGCCACCCCATTTATAGAACAATTTCTTTACAGAGAAGGCAATGTGTAATACAGTGATTAAGGATTCGTTAACAATTTTTCCTGCAGTAGAAGAACTACTTCTGACAATACATCTAATACCTGCAAATAATTATTAATGGTACCAGAGAAAAGGCGAATCAGAATCCATGTAAGTCGAATAAAAGGAGGAGAACTAACCAATATCCCGTGAAGAAATTCATAAATGTAAAGAACAAATTGGGAAATATTGGAGAAGACAAAAGTAGAGACAGAACTCACTCAAGCAATATAAGCGATGAAATAATGCGCAGCAATAGACGAAGCCAATAGCTAGCGAAAGAAAATACACAGAACATATATAGTTCGTTGTCGTAGTTTATACACAAT
Organism: Nicotiana noctiflora; assembly: GCA_032618575.1. Lineage (NCBI taxonomy): Eukaryota > Viridiplantae > Streptophyta > Magnoliopsida > Solanales > Solanaceae > Nicotiana > Nicotiana noctiflora. Next base: position 257,896 of record JASVEL010005819.1, read on the forward strand.
GTGCAGCAGAATAATTTCAGTTCATTACTCGTATGTTGCGGCGAATGTTCAGTCTATCATCCAGATAACAAAAGGTTTTTAATTGCACAAAATTACTATTTTCCTTTCTATACAAAGGTTCAGGTTTGACTAACATTCTAATGCAAAATCGATATGTTGCAGAAAATGTTATACCACAATTTGGCCAATAATATGTAATTCTGCTTAATGATGAAGGGTAATGGATAGTAAATGCAGATTCAACTTATCAATGCTTCACAATATTGCTAGGAGAACATAAAAGGCAAAATAATGAAGCAATCGGACATTAAATACCTTTAACCATTTATGTCCAAAATAGAATGATCAAACGAAACTGCAAAGAGCAATGGGAATAAACCTTTAATCTAGTGAAAATAAAATTTTCTTGCACTACAAACTTAGTGATCATCCATGATGATAAAATCTCGAATTCTCTTCCCGTTTCAAGTATATGTTGGGGAGCTTCCGTTGAGGACAATAGCAAGAACATCTTGCATTTAATAATAATAGTGAATAAGTTAAGAGATAACAAATACTACTACATGTAATATAATATAAATAATAAATGAGTTTTAGATGGAAAAATAATATAGATAGTTAAATGTTCAATTATCAAATTCAGATCCTTGAGGTTGATATTCAAAGTTGTCAAATTGTGTAAGAGTTAGCCGTGTTGGCGGTGGTAATGGAACTTCTGGAGGATTGATAGCTTCCACAGGCTCAACATTCGTGCTTCTATCAATTGTCCAAGTAAATTTGTTAACTGGATTTCCATACATATAATTTGATGCTTTGACTTGTGCAACTGACACCAAGTAAGTGTGGAAAGGACGAAACAAATCTTCAAAATGCGTTATCTCAACATTGAATATAATGCACTCGACTTGGTTTTCCTGTAACAAAATAAGACACAATTAGGATACCCAAATATGCGTAAGTTAACTTTTTTTAGTACTAAATGTTTTCTTGTAACTCGTTAAGCAAATATATAAATAGCAATAATATTAGTTCATTTACCATTGGTAGAGTTATAAGTCACACAAGAGTACCTCTTCATCATGTAGAACCATTAGTTGATACTTTTTTGTTTTCTCTCTATTGACTCTAGGTCTTCCTTTATCAACTACTTGGACTTTGCAAGTCCATTCTTGTGTTTGTTGAGTAATTGCAATAATGTTAAGCCTTTCTGCCATTTGGACAAAATATGCGAGCAAACCACGTCACAATGTGATAGTGAGCATATGTAATGTTGGCAAGTGAGTGTATGTAAGATTGGCAGAATACATACAAATAAAATACAAAATGGAAGAGTGCATTGAGTGTCCAAGTTGTACAGACTTACTGCTGGGAATGATGATTTAAGTTAAAGAAAGAGCTTTTTCAATAATTTAATCATAGACTACATTATATGTGGAATGGTCGTCATGGTCGTCAGCTGTAGGTGGCCTAATTAATACCTTAATATAGATAGAGCCTTTAGCTCTCGATTAAGCAACGTACAGTTGACCATGAGAAAATACGGGTTCTCGCAAATAAATGCCAACAAAGTCTAAAGTTTGGCCTTAAGCTTTATTTATAGTCATGGCAAAAGATAACCGTATTGGAAATTGTGTTCGTTCAAATTGCAAAGCTAGTTTTTCATCTTCGTATGTTAATAATGGTATTTGAGGAATGAATACATGGGTATTTTAATTATCACCACTAGATATTGTAGCACTGCTAACATGAGATTTGAAATCATTACATATTAATCGCATTCTATTGCATAAACCTGTGACGACCCGGCCTGTCGTCACGAGAATTACCACCCCGTTATGTTGTAAATACATGTTTTATGATTTTTATATCAGTGTTAAAGTCTATCGGGTGAGTTAGGAGTGATTTAGATCGGAAATGAGGCATATAGCCTTTGTGAAGGAAACTTGAATAAGGAAAGTCAACCCGGAGTTGACTATTTGGTTAGAGGGCTCGGAATCGGATTCGGATGATTCGGTTAGTTCCGGGAGGTGATTTGTGACTTAGGGGAGCGATCGGAATTGAATTTGGAGGCCCGGTGTAGAAATAGGCTTTAATTGGCTAAGGTTGAATTTTGGCGAAATCCGAACGGTAGGTGAGATTTTGATCCGGGGGTCGGAATGGAATTCCGACAGTTGCAGTAGCTCCGTTAGGTGATTTTGGATGTGCCTGCAAAATTTCAGGTCATTCGGACGTTGTTTAGTCGGGTTTTTGATTGATTGTGTAATTCGCAATATTTTAAGGAATTTAGGCTTGAATTCGATGCGAATTATGGGTTTTAATGTTGTTAGACGTGTTTTGAGGATTTGAGCAAGTTCGAATAAGGTATTAAGATGTGTTGGTGTGTTTGGATGAGGTCCCGGGGGCCTCGGGGTGTTTTCGGATGGCTAAACGGGAGAAAATGTGGAAAATTGCAGGTATTGACTCTGGTTCTGTTGTTTTCGCTCCTGCGGAAATGGGGGCGCAGGAGCGAGTCTGCAGAAGCGGACGAGAAGGCGCAGAAGAGGAGGAGATCGCTGAAGTGGAGCTTGGCTCGCAGGGGCGGCTTCGCTGGTGCGAGAAAGATATCGCAGAAGCGGTCTGGAGGCTTGATGGAGAAGACCGCAGAAGCGGATTGTGGATCGCATAGGCGAGTCCGCAGAAGCGGACTCTTGATCGCAGAGGCGGAAAGGACCGCAGGGGCGGAAGAATTTCCGCAGAAGCGGACCCGCAGGAGCGGTCCGTGTATCGCAGGAGCGGAAATGGCCAAATAGGCCGTGGTTCGCAGAAGCGACCAATTGGTCGCAGAAGCGGTTCCGCAGGGGCGGAAAATGGTCCGCAGAAGCGAAAATCACAGTGAATTAATTGTATTAGAAGTTAGAAAATTTCAAAATATTTCACACATTTGGGGTCTCGGCTTTAGAGGCGATTTGGGCGATTTTGAAGAGAAACTCAAGGGAAATCATCAGGTAATCAACTATGGATTTAAACTATGATTAGTATTGGTAATATTATGCAATTATATCATGAAAATGGAGGAATTTGGGGTAATTTATGGAGGATTTAGCCCTAGGCTTGAACTTTAGAAAATCAAGGTTTTGGATGGGCAAATGGAGTCCGAATTTGGTAAAATTGATATGCTTAGACTCGTATCGAGATGAGGGTTCCGAATATGTGACTTTTGTAATTTTTCGACAAGCGTACCGAAAGTCGGGTTTTAACAACTTTGGGAATTTTGATGTAAATTGAGTTATATTGATTGGGTGTCGTCCCATTGGCCTAATTTGTTGTGTTTCTACTGTATTTGATCAGATTCTACGCGTGTGGAGCTTGATTCTCGTGGCAAGAGCATTGTGGAGTAGTCGTCGCGCCGTATTGAGGTGAGTAATAGATGTGGGTGATGACCAGCGGGTTCGAAACCCCGGTATACCACTTTGTGACGCTGTATAGCAGCGAGACACGTACTCTCATGTGAGTGCGGGGTCGATTGTGATTGGGGACTATGGCCACTACTAAAAAATTGGTCTACGGTAACGGTTGGACAACCGTTCCCGTAGACTGTCAAACCGTTGCCATAGGTATATTGGAACGGTTTATAACCCGTTACATCCGCTCGCGTGCCAATAGGCCTATTGGAACGGTTTGTGTAACGGTTTGTACCACCGTGACTATAGATACGTCTATCGCAATGGTTTTCACCTTCTCTATTAGAACGTTTATTTTTTTCAATTGGAACGGTTTAAAACCGTTACTATATTGTTTACACAACGGTTCTTAACCGTTACCATATCATTTAAGGCAACACTTATATAAGCTATTGTTACGGTTATGTATGGATATAGCAACGGTTTATGTAAGCTATCGCAACGGTTATATTTGTATTTGGAACGGATTATAAATCAATTTGGAATATTTTATAGGATCTATTGTAACGGTTTACATTGTCTACTTGAACGTTATTTGTGTCCTATTGCAACGGTTCTAGTAGGCTAATGTATTAGTTCAATTAAAACCAAAATATGGCATCTGTTATTAATAAATATTTATATATATATTACAAAATAATAATAACACTATTTTTTAAATACATTATAAAATGAAACTATTAATAATGTAAAATTATACTTCAAGCAAATAATATCCATAAAGCAAATGTTGTACCCCAAGTGCATAAGCTTAGTACATTTCAAGAGAGTAAGTGAGTTTCAAAAATGTTGTTAATAAAAGATTCCTAGAACATTCATCTATAACAATTTAAAATTCTATCTCAAGTAAGGTCTAGTTCTTCTTCACCATCCATTTCTTGATCTACTCCGCCTACAAAAGAGATAAATAAAGTTATTAACATTTTTAAACTTCTGAATGAAACAATATGACCTGATTGTACTTCCATTACTTTTTCAAAGGAATAAAAGTAATGGAACAGCTTCAGCTAACTTTTATGAATAAAACAACGTGATCTGATTGTACATTTCTTCCATTTGAAGAAAGAAATCTAGATCACTACACTTACACCCAACTAAGTTGTAAACGCAGCTAACTTTTATGAACTATATATTAAAAAAATAAAAAATAAAAACAGCTTCAAAAATCAAGTCTTCCAATCTGATACAGAGTATATTGACTAAGTAATAAACATCTAGAATGGGCACATACAAAGCAAGAAATCAAGATCTTTGAACTTACCCAGGTAAATATGTAAAGACATAAGTCATTGGACTATATATATTAGACAATAGAAGAAGCAGCATACAACTTCAATTTCAACCAATATTATTCCAAGATTACATTTGACAAAGTCAGAAACTTCTAAAACAAGTTAAAACATGATGCAAGAAATCAAGATTATTACACTTACCCGCTTAAATATGTAAAGGCAACAACTTTTGGACTTAAAATATTTTTAAAAATGAAGCAGCAACTAGCAACTTTGCAGTAGTACTTATTAAAAGCTGAGGCTGAAAAGCCTGCAGACAATGTTAAGAGTAAGCTTTAAATTTTGGGTAATGGCTTTCTTTGGAGGTTGTTCTTTATCTATCCTAACATACCATTCTTGTTATTATGAAGTGCAGGCTACTCTTGTGGTCAAGCCGCAGTTGTGGGATCTGTTGTGGTGACCAACCTCACAAAGGGGATAAGAAAAGGAGCTGTGACCAACCTCACAAAGGGGATAAGAAAAGGAGCTTGGGAAAGTTCAGAGGTATATTTTTTCTCCAAGTGAAGTAATTCCTATGTGCTGGAGACTATTTCAGTATAAAAACACATTTATACTCTGACTTTTAATTTTATATTGAAAGTTTACTACATGCTGTAGTTTTTAAATTGTTAAGAACTTAGTGTTTAGTCAATTAATGTTAAATTAAATGTTCAAACATTTTGTTATTCAGATATATGTGGTGGAGATAAGGATATTGGATAGGGTTATGAAGATACAGACCAATTAGAAGGTGTGATTTCCAAATAGTGTTAGTACTTTCCACATTGATAAAAAAACATATGATCTGTTTAACCTATGTAGAGATATGTATCACTTTGAGCATACAATTTTAATGGTGACTTCAACAATAGAAATCATATCAGCTATGAGTTCAGAGTGTTCTAAAAGAAAAGAAAGTCGTAGCAGCATATATCTGCTCCTTAGCAAATTCCAAGTCAACATTATATCAAAAAAAAGAATTCGCGATTGAAAGCCCTTAACGTTTTCCAGTTAACAAGACTTATTCGGCCAACATTGTAACATATCAATTGAAGGTAAGTTACAACGACAAGCACATAAACTAGAGTTTCTGGCTTATGGTTGCTAATAATGAGAAATTATATCCTTTAGTTTCTGGCTTATGGTTGCTAACAATGAGAAAAATCATTAGCGTGTAAAAATAAGGGATATGGATATCTACTTGTAACAAGCAAGCATATTCACGTTTTTGCTCACCTTTTGACCAAGAATCTAAAGAAGACAGTATACTCACTTCCATTTCCTCAATTTTTGATTGCATCCTCTCATTAGTGGCATCTAAAGAAGATTACAGATTTCCTTTTTGCCCTTTTAATACGGTCTTGGTAGAATGTTAGTTCTCTATTTACCTAGTTAGCATATCATATTAATTTGCTGTGAAAAGTTAATTGCTGATACAGGGTCTCCTCCATAGGACTGGAAATGAGAAAATGACATTATGTTATGTTACATCAGAAAGACATAGACATACAAATGCCTATACGTGCTTGAGGAACACACTTATTATACCATCTCCATTAGAATCTACCAATAGAGAAAAAAAGTAATAATATATACCAGAAGTATAATCTTAACTAATCTTCTCTGCATAAGAAATTGCTTAATGGTCACAAGGTCTCACTTAAAAAGACTAAATATTGTTGAGTTGTTCACATATCAGTTATCAATAAGAAAGACATCTTTAGAATTTGAAATCAAATAATGGCCATATTACATTAATGATGTAACATCATATAATCTCATTCTAGTGGTGACAAAAGCAGATAGATGAAGAATCTTGAAAGTTGCAGAAATTTTAATATGATTAAAAATGTCCAAATTAAATAGATGTACCTATTTTTATTAGGAAAAATCACAGTATCTTTATAACTCACATTGTATCAACTTTCAAGAAAGCTAAACTCCATATAGATAACACAACCCCTCTTTACTAGTAATTAACATAACACCAAAATTCCACATTTGAATGGCATGCTTTCTCATTTTGCTGCAATTAATTTATGCAGGTAATAAATTCATAAATAATTTATCCAAAACTCAATAGCTTATTTTTTTTTAGTCTCACCTTACGTAATGAGTGTTGATAGAAGAAGCAAATCATAGGTAAAAAAAAAGTAACAATCTTTACAGCACAAGAAGCAAAACAAGACCTCAAATTAAATAAATTCAGGCAAAAGAAGTGATCTTCCGACGGATATGGAGCTCAACTTCTTTTTCTAGGAAACCCTAAAAATGGAAAACGGAAGGCCCAGTGGCGCGTAGGCAGTGTGAAAAATAGAAGGGATGACTAAGATCTGAAAGAAAATAAACAATAATGATAGAATAGAGTTGGAATCGTAACGGAAAATATAGCCTACCGGTGCCGTCGATGGTAGTTTGTCTTTCTCGTTATCTCCGACGAACTGATCGATGAAATCATTTTGGAAGAGAGAGTATTGAAGCATTTTGTGATTAGTGGCATTTGAGTATATTAGAGATGTAGTGTGCGTATTAGGTTTTACTATTTTATTAAATTATAAAAAAGTGCAGGATCTCTTTTAGCGGGCTGTCCAAAAAATTGGGGAAAATTATAGAGGGAATTCATAACCGTTGCCTTATGTTAAAATTGCAAATAACCGTTACCATAGACAAACTTATTGCCACGGTCGTGGAAAAACGTTGCCATAGAAAATCTACTGTAACGGTTTTTGGACTAATGAAACGGTTTAGGTACTAAACTGTGCCGATAGTACCGATTACCTTACACAACGGTTGAAACCGTTGCAACAGACCATCTATAGCAACGGTTACAGATCCGTGGCAATAAAAAGCGTTGCCATAGCTCCAATTTCTAGTAGTGGGCTTAGTCCGACTTGCTGATACTGTGTTATGATATTAGGCTATTCATGAGCCGTCGAACCTCCTTCTCGGATGGTTGCATATTATACTGTGATATTGGCTACTCTTGAGCCGTTGAACCCCTTCTTGGGTGGTTGAGTATACTTGTGGGCCGTGAGCCAGTTATTGGATCCCGCGAGGATCGTTATCATTGTCTTATCATATTGACATGTTAGTTACTACCAGTCCGTAGCTATTTCTATTATCATGCTATTTCCAATCTCTGGAACTTGGTATTACTGTTTTCCAACTGAAAAATGATAAAAAGGTTTTCAAAACTACTTTTGAGCCTGCGAGGCTGTATTTGCATATTAGCTGACTGGTAGTGGATCGGGCTGCGCGCCGCAGCAATATATATGTTGGATCGGACTGCACGCCGCAGTGATATTGTGCTTGGGCTGTAGGAGCCCCTCCGGAGTCTGAACCCCCACAGTGAGCACGGGTACCCAAATTGGATCGGACTACGCGCCGTAGCGGTCATATCATGCATTGCATTGCATTTAGCTACATCCGCTAGTTGTTATACTGTGTTTGCTGGTACTTGTTGGTACAGGTACAGTCGATATTGATTCTGTGACAGGGTATTTGATTACAGCTTTACATAGTGCTTTATTGCAAAATTCTTATCTGCGCTGTCTTACCCCTGTTTATTACCACTGAGTCTGCCAGTACTCATTTTACTCCCTGCACCTTGTGTGCAGATCCAGGTACCTCTCAGCAGTGATCCAGTAGCTGTGCGAGGCGATATTTGTGGATATTCGAGCTAGCTGCAGAGTCCGCAGGACCCGATATTCCTTCTTACTGTCTCTTGATTTTGTATTGACTTTTCTATCCGCACTTGGTATCTTGTAAACTTTTATAGACTCATGTTCAGTAGAGGCTCATGACTCTTGACCCTTCGGTCTATGGGAGTTGATGTATATGGGACTTGGTTCCCCGTTTTCGTTATATGTATCGATATTGCTTTGTGATTTGATATGCTTAAATGGGCTAAAGAGAGATTCTAGCTCCGTTATTGTTATTGATTTGTCAGGCTGGCTTAGCAATGTGCTGGGCGCCATCACGACCAGATTTGGGGTCGTGACAAGTTGGTATCAGAGCCTAGGTTTACTAGGCCTCATGAGTCTTGAGCCGGTTAGTAGAGTGTTGTGGATTGGTACGGGGACGCCTGTACTTATCCTCGGGAGGCTGCGAACCTTAGGAAACACTTCACTTTTCTTGAACTCTGTCGTGCGATCTTGTTGTTCTGAGAACTGAACTTCTATATTCTATTCTCTCGCAGATGGCGAGAACGCGAGCATCGGGACGAGGTGGACGACCTCCATTGCCACCTGTTAGAGGCCGTGGGCGCGGTCGTGCTAGAGGTAGAGGTAGGGTGGCCGAGGTAGTGCCAGCTGACCCGCCTGTTGTACCAGTTCAGGAGCGACCCCGGTGGTTGATGCTCGGCGGCCCCGGTTCGAGGCCGGACTATATCTATTGCTATTCCTGGTCTTCGGGAAACTCTTGCTCGGATATTATCGGTGTGTTCCGGTTTGGCTCAGGTAGTGTCGGCTACCGCTATCGTAGCGACATCTCGGTCGGGGGTGGTCGACGGACCCTGCAGCTCGCACACCGACCCGGTTGTTCGGGGACTTCGGACGCCAGAGGTGGTCCCCGCTCGGGTGGTTGCACCGGTTATTCCTCCGACTGCACCAGCTCCGGCTCCGGAGCATATGGTTCGAGTTATGCCCGACGACGAGCAGCGTCGTCTCGAGAGATTTGGTAGACTTCAGCCACCCCATTTCGGTGGCATTGAGGGCGAGGATGCCCAGGGTTTCTTGGACAAGTGTCGGAGGATGTTGCGGACGGCTGGTATTCTTGAGTCCAGCGGAGTTTCATTTACTACCTTTCAGTTCACCGGTCCCGCATTTGATTGGTGGGAAGAGTTTGAGAGGCGTAGGCCTGCAGGAGCAGCACCTCTCACATGGCAGCAGTTCTCTACTCTCTTTCTAGAGAAATATGTACTTCAGTCTTGTCGCGAGGAGCTACGTCGCCAGTTCGAGTGGTTGGTTCAGGGCGACATGTCTGTGACCCAGTATGAGCTCAGATTCACACAGTTGGCTAGGCATGCCACATGGATGATCCCTAATGATAGGGAGAGGATCGGGAGGTTCATTGATGGCCTCAACTACTCTATCCGCATTCTTATGACCAGAGAGAGAGTTTTGTCATCATCATTTGAGTAGGTTGTTGATATGGCATGCTCTATTGAGGCGGATCATCGCCGAGAGAGAGGAGCGGGAGGCCAAGAGGCCTCGTGGTTCTGGCAGTTTCAGTGTGCTCCATCTAGAGGGCATTCCCAGCAGAGCAGAGGTCGCTCATCTAGACCTTCTCATTCAGGCCACCCAGAGCAGAGCGGAGGTTCTTATGGTCGTGGTTGACAGTGGTTTCAGCAGGGTCAGTCATCGCTTAGTGCCCTTCCAGCCCAGGGTGCAGCACCTACTTCATCAGCCCAGGGTTCTTCTGCGGTGACAGGTTCCCTTCAGTCCCCTTCTCCAGCACCAGGTGCATGTTATGAGTGTGGTGAGTTTGGCCACATGAGGAGACAGTGCCCTCGACTCCGTAGGGACAGGACTCAGCAGAGGGATCAGCCCTCGTCTTCAGCACCATCTTGGTCTAGTAGAGGTTGAGGTCAGTCTTCTCGTGGTCGCCCCAGGGGCGAGGAGAGATCTGGTGGAGGCCAGGCATGGTTCTATGCACTTCCTGACAGGCCTGATGCAGTTGCCTCCGATGCAGTGATTACAGGTATCATTTCTGTCTGTCACAGAGATGCCTCTGTTCTATTTGATCCAGGGTCCACATATTCTTACGTGTCCTCTTACTTTGCACATCACTTGGGTGCGACTCGTAGTAGTCTTGATTTACTTGTTCATATATCCACCCCCGTGGGTGATACAATCGTTGTGGATCATGTCTATAGATCCCGTGTTATATCTATTGGGGGTCTGGAGACCCAGGCCGATTTGTTATTGTTGGGTATGGTGGACTTTGATGTTATATTGGGTATGGACTGGTTGTCTCCGTACCATGCTATATTGGACTGTCATGCTAAGACAGTTACGTTGGCCATTCCTGGTATTTCTCAGATTGAGTGGCGGGGTTCGACCGATTTCGTCCCTAGCCGTGTTATTACGTTCTTAAAAGCTCAGAAAATGGTTGAAAAAGGGTGTTTATCGTACTTGGCTTTTGTGAGAGATGTGGGAGTTGAGTCTCCTAGCATTGATTCTGTACCTGTTGTGAGGGACTTCCCAGATGTATTCCCCTCAGACCTGCCGGGCATGCCGTCGGACAAGGATATTGATTTTGGCATTGACTTGGTGCCGGGCACTCAGCCTATATCCGTTCCTCCTCATCGGATGGCACCAGCTGAGTTGAAAGAACTAAAAGAGCAGCTTCAAGAGCTTCTGGATAAGGGTTTCATCCGCCCTAGTGTGTCCCCGTGGGGTGCACCGGTATTGTTTGTTAAAAAGAAAGATGGTTCCATGCGAATGTGTATTGTTTATAGGCAATTGAACAAAGTGACAGTGAAGAACAAGTACCCTCTACCGCGCATAGATGATTTGTTTGATCAGTTATAGGGTGCGAGGGTGTTTTCTAAGATCGATCTTCGTTCAGGCTATCATCAGCTAAAGATCAGGGACTCGGATATTATGAAGACCGCATTCAGGACCCAATATGGTCATTATGAGTTCCTTGTGATGTCTTTTGGGCTGACCAACGCCCCAGCAGCATTTATGCATCTGATGAACAGTGTGTTCAGGCCCTATTTGGATTCATTTGTGATTGTGTTCATTGATGACATTCTACTCTACTCCCGTAGTCAGGAGGAGCATGCTCAGCATTTGAGTATTATGTTGCAGAGATTGAGGGAGGAGAAGCTATATGCTAAATTCTCCAAGTGCGAGTTTTGGCTTGAGTCCGTAGCATTTATGGGACATGTGGTGTCTCGTGATGGTATTCAGGTTGACCAGAAAAAGATAGAGGCGGTGCAGAGTTGGCCTAGACCGTCCTCAGCTACAGAGATCAGGAGTTTTCTTGGTTTGGCAGGATATTATCGCCGGTTTGTTCAGGGATTTTCATCCATTGCTTCTTCATTGACTAAATTGACCAAGAAGGGTGCACCATTCGTGTGGTCGGATGAGTGCGAGGAGAGCATTTAGAAGCTCAAGACAGCTTTGACCACATCTCCAGTGTTAGTATTGCCATCAGCTTCAGGTTCATATACTGTTTATTGTGATGCCTCGAGAGTGGGGATAGGTTGTGTGTTGATGCAGGAAGGTAAGGTAATTGCTTATGCTTCTCGGCAGTTGAAGCCACATGAGAAGAACTACCCTGTTCATGATTTGGAGCTAGCCGCCATTGTTCATGCATTGAAGATTTGGAGGCACTATTTGGACGGTGTGTCTTGTGAGGTGTATACCGACCATCGTAGTCTCCAGCACTTGTTCAAACAGAAAGACCTTAATTTGAGACAGCGGAGATGGCTTGAGTTGCTGTAGGATTATGACATTTCTATATTATATCATCCGGGGAAGGCCAATGTGGTGGCCGATGCTTTGAGCCGGAAGGCGGTCAGTATGGGGAGCTTGGCATATATTCCAGCCGAGGAGAGGCCATTTGCTTATGATGTTCAGGTGCTAGCCAATCGGCTAGTGAGGTTAGATATTTCGGAGCCCAACAGGGTATTGGCTTGTGTTGTATCTCGGTCATCTCTATATGATCGTATTCGTGAGCGCCAGTATGATGATCCACATTTGGTTGTCCTTAGGGACAGAGTTCAGCATGATGACGCTAGAGATGTCACCATTGATAGTGACGTCGTATTGAGGATGCCGGGCCGGATATGTGTGCCCAATGTTGATGGCCTTCGTGAGTTGATTTTGGAGGAGGCCCATAGCTCGCGGTGTTCTATCCATCCAGGAGCCGCTAAGATGTATCAAGATTTGAAACAGCACTATTGGTGGTGAAAGATGAAAATGGACATTGTCAGACATGTAGCACGGTGCCTCAACTGTCAGCAGGTTAAGTACGAGCACCAGAGGCCCGGTGGTGTATTTCAGCGCATTGTTATTCCCGAGTGGAAATGGGAGAGGATCACTATGGACTTTGTTACTGGACTCCCTCGGACGGCGAGGAAGTTTGATTCTGTATGGGTGATTGTGGATAGGCTGACCAAGTCGGCTCACTTCATTCCAGTTAGTACTACCTACTCATCGGAGCGGTTGGCAGCAATCTTTATTCAAGAGATTGTTCGGTTGCATGGAGTTCCAGTATTTATCATATCCGACAGGGGTACTCAGTTCACTTCTCAGTTTTGGAGAGCATTTCAGCGAGAGATGGGTACGCGGGTTGAGTTGAGCATCGCATTTCACCCCGAGACAGACGGATAGTCTGAGCGCACTATTCAGATCTTGGAAGATATGTTGCGGGCATGTGTGATTGACTTTGGTGGTTCATGGGATGAGTTCCTACTACTTGCTGAGTTTGCCTACAACAACAGTTATCAGTCGAGTATTCAGATGGCCCCGTATGAGGCATTGTATGGCAGACGGTGTAGATCCCCCGTGGGATGGTTTGAGTCTGGTGAGGTTAGATTGATAGGGACTGAGTTAGTCCAGGATGCTCTGGATAGAGCAAAGTTGATCCAGGAGAGGCTTCGTACAGCACAGTCTCGTCAGAAGAGTTATGCGGACCGTAGAGTTCGAGAGTTGTCTTTCATGGTTGGTGACCGAGTATTGTTGAAGGTTTCACCTATGAAGGGTGTCATGAGGTTTGGGAAGAAAGGAAAGTTGAGTCCTAGGTACATTGGTCCTTTTGAGATACTTAGGAGGGTTGGAGAGGTGTCATATGAGTTAGCCTTGCCGCCCAGCTTATCCAGCGTCCATCCAGTATTCCATGTGTCTATGCTCCGGAAGTACATTGGAGATCCGTCTCATGTATTAGACTTCAGTACCATTCATCTTGATGGTGATCTATCCTATAATGTGGAGCCTATTGCTATTTTAGGTCGTCAGGTGAGGAAATTGAGGTCCAAGGAGATTGCATTAGTTAAGGTTCAGTAGAGAGGTCGACCCGTGGAGGAGGCCACTTGGGAGATCGAGCGGGAGATGCGGAGCATATACCCTCACTTGTTTGAGACTTCAGGTATGTTTCTTGACCCGCTCGAGGTCGAGCGTTTGCTTAAGAGGGGGAGAATGTTACGACCCGGCCCGTCGTCACGAGAATTACCACCCCGTTATGTTGTAAATACATGTTTTATGATTTTTATATCAGTGTTAAAGTCTATCGGGTGAGTTAGGAATGATTTAGATCGGAAATGAGGCATATAGCCTTTGTGAAGGAAACTTGAATAAGGAAAGTCAACCTAGAGTTGACTATTTTGTTAAAGGGCTCGGAATCGGATTCTGATGATTTGGTTAGTTCCGGGAGGTGATTTGTGACTTAGAGGAGCGATCGGAATTGAATTTGGAGGCCCGGTGTAGAAATAGGCTTGAATTGGCTAAGGTTGAATTTTGGCGAAATCCGAACGGTAGGTGAGATTTTGATCCGGGGGTCGGAATGGAATTCCAACAGTTGCAGTAGCTCCGTCAGGTGATTTTGGATGTGCCTGCAAAATTTCAGGTCATTCGGACGTTGTTTAGTCGGGTTTTTGATTGATTGTGTAATTCGGAATGTTTTAAGGAATTTAGGCTTGAACTCGATACGAATTATGGGTTTTGATGTTGTTAGACATGTTTTGAGGATTTGAGCAAGTTTGAATAAGGTATTAAGATGTGTTGGTGTGTTTGGATGAGGTCCCGAGGGCCTCGGGGTGTTTTCGGATGGCTAAACGGGAGAAAATGTGGAAAATTGCAGGTATTGACTCTGGTTCTGTTCTTTTCGCTCCTGTGGAAATGGGGGCGCAGGAGCGAGTCCGCAGAAGCGGACGAGAAGGCGCAGAAGCGGAGGAGACCGCTGAAGCGGAGCTTGGCTCGCAGGGGCGGCTTCGCTGGTGCGAGAGGGATATCGCAGAAGCGGTCCGGAGGCTTGATGGAGAAGACCGCAGAAGCGGATTGTGGATCGCATAGGCGAGTCCGCAGGAGCGGACTCTTGATCGCAGAGGCGGAAAGGACCGTAGGGGCGGAAGAATTTCCGCAGAAGTGGACCCGCAGGAGCGGTCCGTGTATCGCAGGAGCGAAAATGGCCAAATAGGCCTAGTTTCGCATAAGAGACCAATTGGTCGCAGAAGCAGTTCCGCAGGGGCGGAAAATGGTCCGCAGAAGCGAAAATCGCAGTGAATTAATTGTATCAGAAGTTAGAAAATTTCAGAAACATTTCACACATTTGGGGTCTCGGCTTTAGAGGCAATTTGGGCGATTTTGAAGAGAAACTCAAGGGAAATCATCAGGTAATCAACTATGGATTTAAATTATGATTCGTATTGGTAATATTATGCAATTATATCATGAAAATGGAGGAATTTGGGGTAATTTATGGAGGATTTAGCCCTAGGCTTGAACTTTAGAAAATCAAGGTTTTGGATGGGCAAATGGAGTCCGAATTTGGTAAAATTGATATGCTTAGACTCGTATCGAGATGAGGGTTCCGAATATGTGACTTTTGTAATTTTTCGACAAGCGTACCGAAAGTCGGGTTTTGACAACTTTGGGAATTTTGATGTAAATTGAGTTATATTGATTGGGTGTCGTCCCATTGGCCTAATTTGTTGTGTTTCTACTATATTTGATCAGATTCTACGCGTGTGGAGCTTGATTCTCGTGGCAAGAGCATTGCGGAGTAGTCGTCGCGCCGTATTGAGGTGAGTAATAGATGTGGGTGATGACCAGCGGGTTCGAAACCCCGGTATACCACATTGTGACGCTGTATAGCAGCGAGACACGTACTCTCATGTGAGTGCGGGGTCGATTGTGATTGGGGACTATGGCTTAGTCCGACTTGCTGACGATACTGTGTTATGATATTAGGCTATTCATGAGCCGTCGAACCTCCTTCTCGGATGGTTGCATATTATACTCTGATATTGGCTACTCTTGAGCCGTGGAACTCCCTTCTTGGGCGGTTGAGTATACTTGTGGGCCGCGAGCCAGTTATTGGATCCCGCGAGGATCGTTATCATTGTCTTATCATATTGACATGCTAGTTACTACCGGTCCGTAGCTATTTCTGTTATCATGCTATTTCCAATCTCTGGAACTTGGTATTACTGTTTTCCAACTGAAAAATGATAAAAAGGTTTTCAAAACTACTTTTGAGCCTGCGAGGCTGTATTTGCATATTAGCTGACTGGTAGTGGATCGGTCTGCGCGCCGCAGCAGTATATATGTTGGATCGGACTGCACGCCGCAGTGATATTGTGCTTGGGCTGTAGGAGCCCCTCCGGAGTCTGAACCCCCACAGTGAGCACGGGTACCCAAATTGGATCGGGCTACGCGCCGTAGCGGTCATATCATGCATTGCATTGCATTTAGCTACATCCGCTAGTTGTTATACTGTGTTGCTGGTACTTGTTGGTACAGGTACAGTCGATATTGATTCTGTGACAGGGTATTTGATTACATCTTTACATAGTGCTTTATTGCGGATTTCTTATCTGCGCTGTCTTACCCTTGTTTATTACCACTGAGTCTGGCAGTACTCATTTTACTCCCTGCACCTTGTGTGCGGATCCAGGTACCTCTCAGCAGTGATCCAGTAGCTGTGCGAGGCGACATTTGTGGATATTCGAGGTAGCTGCAGAGTCCGCAGGACCCGATATTCCTTCTTACTGTCTCTTGATTTTGTATTGACTTTTCTTTCCGCACTTGGTATCTTGTAAACCTTTATACACTCATGTTCAGTAGAGGCTCATTACTCTTGACCCTTCGGTCTATGGGAGTTGATGTATTATGGGACTTGGTTCCCCGTTTTCGTTATATGTATCGCTATTGCTTCGTGATTTGATATGCTTAAATGGGCTAAAGAGAGATTCTAGCTCCGTTATTGTTATTGATTGGTCAGGCTGGCTTAGCAATGTGCTGGGCGCCATCACGACCAGATTTGGGGTCGTGACAAAACCTTCACTGGGATTCAAGTTTCTTAAGAATATGATTGGACAGTTATTTTAAGGGACAATTTATAAGGAGGTAAACCAGGAGGATTTACAGTGTGTAAAAAGTCGTCGTACTCACTTTTATCTTTTGGATCAATTGTTTCATCAGTAGCCAAATATACTTTTTCATTGGTTGGGAATTCAGCAATTAGCTTATTGTTTATTTCATCAACAAAGACATTTTTTTTAGTTAGAATTGCTCGAGAAGTAATAAAGGAATTATTTGAATGAGTTGAATATAAATCAGGATAAGTAACTTTAAATAGACGATTCAAGGAATCTTTTTCAATTGTGAAAGGTATAATAAGAGGATGGGGAATTTAAACTTTTCTCTAATCATTTTTTCTTTCTTTTCCATTGTCGATTCTCATTAAATATTCACAGAAAGCTGGGTCAGTTTTTCCACGCATATTTTCGGACAATTGTAGTTTTTCAAGTTGATGCCAAATTTCGGAACATATAAACTTTCGCAAATAAAATCTTCCTTTTTTTCCACCACGGATGACGGGAAGAGTTTGTCTTAAATCACCACTAAATACAACAACCTTTTCGCCAAATAGGATACTTGTTTCCATTAAGTCTCTCAGCAGCAACTAGTGCTTCAATCATTTCCTTTTTTGCCATAAAATTTCATCACATAATATTAGTTTCGTATCTCGGATCAATGATGCCAGTGAACTTTGTTTAATAATATTGCAACTAAAATTACCATCAACATCAATAGGTATTTTTAATCAAGAATGGGCAGTTCGGCCTCCAGGAATAAGTGAAGCCGCAACGCCTGAACTTGCAGTTGCTAAAGCTATAAAGCCTATATGTCTCACGGTAGCTAATAAGGCACGGTATAAAAATCTTTTTCCAGTTCTGCCCGGACCATCAATGAAGAATGCTCTGGGTTTAGTTGAAAATATTCTATCAAGGATTATATTATAAGCTCTTTTTGTTCAATGTTTAATTTATATGGAAATAATAAATCTTGTTCATTAACGATAATATTTCTTTCAAAATGTACATCTTTAGCTTCTTTGGCTGCCACAGATGGTTGAATTTTGTCTTCAGTCAGTTCAAATTCATTGATATCGCGACCCATTGAATGAAGATTATCATTAATATGGCTTAACACCTTGTAATGAATTTCTCTTGTATGCATGTTAGGGTATCTTTTGAAATCTTCAGACATTGGACTTTCAAATTTTTTCCATAACTCTCTTGGGTTAGCGGGATTGCAATAAATTAATAATACAACAAATAAGCGTCTTAAACTGGATGGCATTTGGTAATTTTCTGCTTCAGACATGAATTCTATTAAGTTATTATCACAAAGTAATAGTCCTCTTTTTTCTGCAGCTTCTCTAAATGTGGCACAAGTTACGCTGTTTATAGTTCGTAAATTCTCATACAATTTTGGACCTCTACATTCACTAAGAGTAATCTAAGATAGTATCTTTCTCCTTCGGTTGGATGACATGTTACAACTCGGCTAATAGCATATCCTTGTTGCCGACGTGACCACATTTTGGATGTTGTTGACCATACAAAGTATTCTGGAAATTCTAGATATAATAAATTCATATTCATAGCATCTTTTTTTCTCTATTCATTGTAAAAAATTCAGTTAACATTATTTTTTTAATCATTGGATTATTTACAATTCTAGTTATATTGTCGGTGCTTGTGAAGGAAACAATTTGGTTTCCATCGAGATGGAGCTGCAAATGGTACAAACTTGGATTCATTTGACTGATAGGAAATGCAAATATATGCCATGCTGCCTCTGGTGGTGTTACCCATCTAGCAGATTGGTATTCCTTTATTTCATCTATTTCTATATTCGTATCATTTGGGTGTTTGTGGAATGCAATTTTATCATGCCATTTACAAATATATTTATAAATATACTTAATAACTTTAATGCCAGAGCAAATCTCCACATTCATATGATAATTAAATTTACAAAGTAAGAATGGATTGTAAGGAACAACCCATGAGTTATCAAAACATTATCCTCTAATTTCTACAATCTTTCCTGTATTTCGTCTTCTATAAATAGGATATGAATTTTTTCCTTTAGTTGTTTGTTCAGCAAATGCCTTTGGATACTTGAATTTATATTAACCTATTTTCTTCTTCATATAGGGGCTTGTTGGATTTAATTGCCTGCAAGGACCATGCAGCATGTGTTGTGTCACAAGCTTAAATAATCAGGATTGCTTTTCGGGTCTGGCAATTCAGCACATACAAATTGGTCATATGCCTCAGGAGTTAATAGTTTGTAATTTTCATCTTGTATGATAAGGAAATGAGCATGTGGGAGTCCTCGTTTTTGGAATTCTACAGTATACATAAGTGCTACAACTTTACCAAATACTTGTCGTTTTAGTATATCTTTTTTTACCTCCTCCAATTTTGCTCTAAATATTCGACTAACTAAATCAGGTCTATTTTGGGCTTCGTCTGTCGATATTAAGTTTTCTTCAATTTCAGCCCAAGAAGGGTTACACGTCATAGTTAGAAATATATCAGGTTTTCCAAAACGTTGTACTAATGCTATTGCATCTATGTATCGGCGGCGCATATCTCTCGGACTTCCCGTGAAGCTAAGTGGAAGTATTTGTTGTTGCCTACTTGTGAGCCTTCTCTCTCACCACGATGTAAAAATCTAAAAGTCCTGCTAACACATACATTCTAAATAAATCTTAATTGAAAGAAGCGAAATCTAATCTTTGAGTTTCAACTTTTATCCATTCATCTGCAACATATTGCAGAAATAATCTTCCTGCGTGTATGATTATATTTTCATCATCTTTTATTTGGAGTTGGTAGCAATAGTATTCATGACAAGAAATTGTTTCTCTTTTCCCTTTACCTTTTTGCATTACTTCAGCTTACATATCGAGGAATCCATCAATTGAAGTCCATATTGGTTATACTTGGCAATTGTTCGCATTCAGAGTACATTTTTGTTCTAGAGGGAGCTGTTGAAGGCTTGAGTTTTTTAATAGCACAATGCTAACCATTTTTTCCGTACGGGAACAATAACGAATATTTCAATGGGTCATAACAGCTGTAATAATAATTTACCAGCTGGTATCTATCGCTTTTTGTGTAAAATCGAATATGTGGAGTAGGGATACAATTATTTGTATCTTGTTCTACCCATATCCCTGCCACTTCTGATGTAGTTGGGAGGTTGTATTGTCACAACCCAATTTTCCATACCTGGTCGTGATGGCACCTCTCGTGAAGACAAGGCCAGCAACCAACCTCAAATCCTCTTTTAGCAGCTATTAATCATAAGTGAATAAAATTGCTAATTAATGGCATTTAGCTATTAAATTTCATCCCAATAAAACCCGACCGGGGTGTCACAAGTCACGAGCATCTAATGAGTAAAGGCACTACTACTGGCCAACAATGTATAGGTAAATACAAAAGAATAAAACTAGAATAAAGATGCAGTACGGTGTCGTGAACGCTAGCGGTCACTTGGCTCAACTACCACCATAAGGTCTTCTGCCCTGCTAATAACCCGCTACCGGGTGAACAATACCTGCAACTGTACGCAAGGTGCATGGAGTAAAGTGAGTACTTCCAACTTAGTGGTAATAAGATAGAATAATATCTGAGCGATAAGAAAATATGTAAGGGCACACCAAAATGCTATAAAAGATAGTACAACCCTTTGAGAATAAAAGCCATAACACTGTGAAAATTCTTTAGAAAATCTCAAGATTAGTTAAAAATCTCTTTTATAAAATCTCTTTTACGAATATCCATTTTTCTTTTCCAACAGCCAAGCATATGAATGCTATATCAGATAGAGTAAGTCGGCTCACAAAACGGCCCCTTGGGCACCACATTCCTTAATGTATAACACCAAGGAATCTGGTCAACTAGAGCAAATCGGCTCATAAATCGGCCCCTTGGGCACAACACTCCTTAACATATAGTACGAGGGTATCTGGTCAACAAGGCAAGTAACAGTATGTATGCCAATGATATATGAGTGCTAAATATCATGCCACATAGTACAAACAGGAATAAATGCAATGTAGTGTAATACGTATGACCGCTGCGGCGTGCAGTCCGATCCATTTGGGTACCCGCGCTCACAGTGGGGGTTCAGACTCAGGAGGAGCTCCTACAACCCAAGCGCAATAATACTGCGGCGTGCAGTCCGAACCATATACTATTGCGGTGTGCAGTCTGATCCATGCATGTATATGCATAAGCACACATATAACTCGAGGCGTGAAAACGTCGTCACATTACTCGTCATGCCCTCATATATGGCCCTCGGCCCTAATCAGTCCAACAAATAATCAAAAAGCCCCTCGGTCATCAGTAATGTCACGACCCTAGTTCACCAATTGTGAACATGTCGTGATGGCACCCAGTTCCCACGACTAGGTAAGCCTAACACGTTGCGGAATATACAAGTTATAAAATACTTAAATAAGGAACAGCGGAAAATAACACAAAAAGGTATGTAATCCGTGCCGCTTGGCACATACATCCGTCACACAATAAATAGAACACTACCAAGATCCGGAACCCCACGGTAATACAGACTAAAAGAGAAATACAACTGTGGCTCTATATGTAAAGAGTATCTAACAACGAAATGAAGAAAATGTCAACTAGTACTATTAGAATAGAAGGAAAGCCTCCGGATCCGCGGACGTAGCAGATCATACCTCGAGGTCTCCCAAATGCGGCGGAAAAATCACCTAGCTCGAGCCTGCTCTGATGTACCTGGATCTGCACAACAAAAGTGTGCAGAAGAGTAGCATGAGTACACCACAGCGGTACTCAGTAAGTGCCAAGCCTAACCTCGATGGAGTAGTGACGAGGAAGGTCAGGGCCCTACTGAGAAACAATAATATAATGACGATAATAAAAATAAACAGTTTAAATGATAATAATTCTCGAACTAACAACAATAAGACGATTACTGCAAGTGTCTACAATAAAACTAACAACAATTAGTCAACTCAGCAAAACAAATCCAGGACCTGTGGGAATTGAACCCACAGTCCCATTCTCTCAGTACCTCTGGGTCTCCGGGAATCGAACCCGCAGCCCATGTCTCAATAATATCTCAATAGCTCAGGATCTCCGGGAATCGAACCCGCAGTCCTTACCAATAATCAATAAATCTCAGGATCTCGGGAATCGAACCCGTAGTCCACATTTCAATAAATCTCGGGATCTCGGGAATCGAACCCGTAGTCCCTACCAATATCACTCCGGGTCTCTGGGAATCGAACCCACAGCCCTGGGTCTCCGGGAATCGAACCCGCAGTCCACAAACAATATCACGCCGGGTCTCTGGGAATCGAACCCACAGCCCTGGGATCTCCGGGAATTTAACCCGCAGTCCACCAACACATCAAATAAGAAAACACACAGAGAGAATATAATGTTAAATTACAACTTCACCGAAATTAGTGCCAACAATTTGTCAAGAATTCAAGTAAATCAACTAGGCAATTAAACATGTTGAATCCTAGTTAATCATGCTTTTCTAAGTACTACCGGGTAATGGTAACGCTTTTATCAGCTAAGAGCAGGAATATCACAAATCAGACAATTCAAGTAAAGTGTGTGTTACAACAACCAGCGCATGTACACGCCCGTCACCTCGCGTACAAGGCATTTAAACTATCACATAATATCCTAGGGGTGAAAGTTCCCCCACACGAGGTTAGACAAGCCACTTACCTCAATCCGGCCAATTCAATACTCAATTTAGCTTTTCCTTTACCAATTCATCAATGCTTGGCTCAATCTAGCCAAAAATAACTTGAATACATCAAACAATGCAAGAGAAAACAATTTCAATTAACAAAACTATGATTCTTACACAATTTGCAAAAAGTCAACAAAAGTCAACTCCTCGGGCCCACACCTCGGAACCCAAAAAAAAAATTACAAAAACTGAACACCCATTTCGCTACGAGTTCACCCATACAAAAATTATCTAATTACGCTACCATTTGGTCATTCAAATCATCATTTTGCATTTTTGAAAGATTTCACAATTTTCCCCAAATTTTCCTTTAGATTCTCATGAATTTGATGTTAAATCTAAGATATAATCACAAAATATAGTTGGAAAAGGATTAGAGACACTTACCCAATGATTTGCAGAAGTTTGGGTCTTTGGAAAATCGGCTATGGAGGTTTAGGTTTTGAGAAAATTGAAAAATGGGTGAAAATCCCGTCAAAAACCTCACTTAACAGACCTCAGATGTCGCATTTGCGACCCAGGGTTCGCAATTGCGAACCCTTAGATATTGCGAACAAAAAAAGGCTGGCAGAGGTCGCATTTGCGACAAAAAGTTCGCATTTGCGAACTGGGCATCGCAAATGCGATAAAAAGTTCGCATTTGCGAACATAGCAGAAACCAGCAATTTTTCCTGACACGAAAATGAGCATAACTTCCTCATACGATGTCCAAATTCGATGATTCTTTTTCCTATGGCTCCAAAATTTCGATACGGATCTAATGGTTCAAACAAAACTAAATTTGGATATCATTTGCTTAATATGATATCATTTTTTTTTCTTGAAGAAACGATGACAAAGTATCCAAAACAAGCGCAACATAGCCTAAACCTATCTGAAACTCACCCGAGACTCCCGGGACCTCATCCAAACATACCAACACATCTTAATACCTAATTCGAACCTGCTCAAATCCTCAAAACACGTCTAACAACATCAAAACCCATAATTCTCATCGAATTCAAGCCTAAATTTCTTAAAACTTTCCGAATTGCATATTCGATCAAAAACCCATCCAAACGACGCCCGAATGACCTGAAAATTTGCGGACATACCCAAAATCACATAACGAAGCTACAGAAATTGTCGGAATTCCATTCCGACCCCCGGATCAAAATCTCACCTATCGATCGGATTCGCCAAAATTTCAACCTTCGGCATTTCAAGCCTAATTGAGCTACGGACCTCCAAAATATATTCCGAACGCGCTCCCAACCCCGAAATCACCTAACGGAGCTAATGGAACCATCGGATTTCCGTTCCGAGATCGTCTTAACACTGTTCCGGCTACGAACCGTTTTCTAGTTTCAAAGCTCTTATTTAGGGACTAAGTGTCCCAAAATGCTCAAATTTTTGGAACCAACTCTCCCGGCAACCCACAATAGCAGAAATGAACTTAGGGGAACGGTTAAATTAGGGATTGGGGCGTAATTTTCTAAAACGACCGGTCGGGTCGTTACAACATGCGGACCGCATTCTTGCCGCAAACGAGCATAGAAAACATACCTGAAATAGTGAAAAGATGAGGGTATTGGCTGCGCATATCCTGCTCGGTCTCCCAAGTCGCCTCCTCGACCGGCTGGCCCTGCCACTGAACCTTTACCGAAGCGATGTTCTTTGACCTTAGCTTTCTGACTTGCCTGTCTAGAATGGCTACTGGCTCCTCAACATAAGACAGATCCTTGTCTAGCTGAACAGATGTGAAATCCAACACGTGCGACGGGTCGCCATGGTATCTCCGGAGCATGGAGACATGAAATACGGGGTGAACTCCGGCTAGGCTGGGAGGTAAGGCCAACTCATAAGCAACCTCCCCAACACGCCTCAAAATCTCAAAAGGGCCAATAAATCTAGGACTCGGCTTTCCTTTCTTCCCAAACCTCATAACGCCCTTCATGGGCGAGACTCGAAGCAGAACCCGCTCACCAACCATAAAAGCCACATCGCGAACCTTCTTGTCCGCATAACTCTTCTCTCTAGACTGGGCTGCACGAAGTCTGTCCTGAATCACCTTGACCTTGTCCATTGCATCCTGAACCATATTAGTACTTAGCAGCCTAGCCTCGCCCGGCTCGAACCAACCCACGGGAAACCTGCACCTCCTACCATATAGGGCCTCATACGGTGCCATCCGAATACTGGACTAGTAGCCGTTGCTATAAGCAAACTCCGCCAGTGGCAAGAAGTGATCCCATGAACCTCCAAACTCAATCACGCACGCACGGAGCATATCCTCCAAAATCCGAATAGTGCGCTCGGACTGCCCATCAGTCTGGGGGTGAAATGCTGTGCTCAGCTCCACCCGAGTACCTAACTCCTGCTGTACGGCTCTCCAAAACCGTGAAGTGAACTGAGTGCCTCTATCTGAAATGATGGAAACTGGAATGCCATGCAGCTGAACTATCTTCCTCATATAGATCTCCATCAGTCACTCCGATGAATAAGTAGTGCTCACCGGTATAAAATGGGCGGACTTGGTCGGCCGATCCACAATAACCCAAATGGAATCAAACTTCCTAACAGTCCGTGGAAGCCCAGATACAAAGTCCATGGTGATGCGCTCCCATTTCCACTCTGGAATCTCAATCTGCTGCATCAATCCACCCGGACGCTGATGCTCATACTTCACCTGCTGGCAGTTGAGGCATCTGGAAACATAATCAACTATATCCCTCTTCATCCGCCTCCACCAGTAATGCTGTTTCAAGTCCTGATACATCTTCGCGGCACCCGGATGGATGGAATACCGCGAGCTATGGGCCTCTGCTAGAATCAGCTCTCGAAGATCGTCTACATTGGGCACACAGATACGCCCCTGCATCCTCATAACTCCATCATCCCCGATGGTAACATCTCGAGCATCACCACGCCGAACTCTATCCTGAAGGACAAGCAAATGAGGGTCGTCGAACTGACGCTCTCTGATGCGGTCAAATAGAGAAGACCGAGAAACCACACAAGCTAGAACCCGGCTGGGCTCCGAAAGATCCAGTCTAACAAACTGCCTGGCCAAAGCCTGAACATCCATCGCCATAGGCCTCTCCGAAGCTGGTAGATATGCTAAACTCCCCAAACTCTCTGCCCGACGACTCGAGGCATCAGCAACCACATTAGCCTTGCCCGGATGATAGAGAATAGTAATATCATAGTCCTTCAGTAGCTCCAACCATCTCCTCTGACGCATATTCAGGTCCTTCTGCTTAAGCAAGTGCTGCAAGCTCCGGTGATCGGTGTAGATCTCACAAGGAACCCCATATAAATAATGACGCCAAATTTTCAAGGCATGAACAATGGCAGCTAGCTCCAAATCATGAACAGGGTAATTCTTCTCATGCACCTTCAGCTGTCTCGACGCGTAGGCAATCACCCTACCGTCCTGCATCAATACCGCACCGAGTCCAACTCGTGAGGCATCACAATATACGGTATAGGACCCCGAACCTGTAGGCAACATCAATATAGGGGCCGAAGTCAAAGCTGTCTTGAGCTTCTGAAAGCTCGCCTCACACTCGTCTGTCCACTGAAAAGGGGCACCCTTTTGGGTCAATCTAGTCATAGGTGCTGCAATCGAAGAGAACCCCTCTACGAAACGACGGTAGTAGCCCGCCAAACCAAGGAAACTGCGTATCTCAGTAGCGGAGGAGGGTCTGGGCCAACTCTGCACGGCCTCCACCTTTCTTGGATCTACTCGAATACCATCACTCGACACCACGTGGCCCAAAAATGCCACAGAACTCAACCAAAATTCACATTTAGAGAACTTGGCATAAAGCTGCTTCTCCTTCAGGATCTGAAGCACTATCCTCAAATGCTGCTCGTGCTCTTCCCGGCTCCGAGAATATACTAGAATATCATCAATGAAGACAATCACGAACGAGTCCAGATAAGGCCTGAACACACTGTGCATCAAATGCATAAAGGCTGCTGGGGCATTTGTCAGCCCAAAAGACATCACGAGGAACTCATAGTGGCCATACCGGGTCCTGAAGGCAGTCTTCGGGATATCTGGCTCCCGAATCTTCAGCTGGTGATACCCGGAGCGCAAATCAATCTTAGAAAACACTTGTGCACCCTGTAGCTGGTCAAATAAATCATCAATACGGGGCAAAGGATACCGGTTCTTCACTGTAACCTTGTTCAGCTGACGATAGTCAATACACATACGCATAGAACCGTCCTTTTTCTTCACAAACAATACAGGAGCACCCCAAGGCGAAACACTGGGTCGAATAAAACCCTTGCCTAATAACTCCTGTAACCTGATCCTTCAACTCCTTTAATTCAGGAGGAGCCATACGGTACGGTGGAATAGAAATGGGCCGAGTGCCCGGCAACAAGTCAATAGCAAAGTCAATGTCTCTGTCAGGCGGCATGCCCGGAAGATCAGCTGGAAATACATCAGCAAAGTCACGTACCACATGAACAGAATCAATAGAGGGAGTGTCGACACTGACGTCCCGCACATAGGCTAGATAAGCAGCACACCCCTTCTCAACCATACGCTGAGCTTTGAGAAAAGAAATAACACGGCTAGGGGTGTGATCTAGAGTACCACTCCACTCAATACGTGGAATGCCTGGCATAGCCAGCGTCACGGTCTTGGCGTGACAATCAAGAATAGCATAATGGGGCGACAACCAGTCCATGCCCAGAATAATATCAAAATCGACCATCCCAAGCAGCAATAGATCCGCTCTGGTCTCAAAATCACAAATGGTAATCAAACACGACCGATATACGCGGTCCACAGCTAAAGAATCACCCACCGGAGTGGAAACATAAATGGGGGCACTCAAAGAATCCCGAGGCACACCCAGATGAGAAGCTAAGTAAGAAGACACATATGAAAAAGTGGAACCAGGGTCGAATAGAACCGATGCCTCCCTGTGACTAACCAGAATAATACATGTGATAACAGAGTCAGATGTAACAGCCGCAGCGCGATCAGGAATAGCATAGAATCTGGCCTGTCCCCCTCTCGAGGGCGGCCTCTAGAACCTTGACCCCCGCCCCTGGCTGGCTGGGCAGGTGGAATAGCAGCTGGAGCTGGAATGATAGCCTGCTGACCCTGAGAGCCACGCTGATGCTGCGAGGTATGTGGAAGTGATCCTCTCCTACGCCTGGGGCACTCCCTAACCAGATGGAAAGTATCCCCGCACTCAAAACAAGCTCGAGGAGGACGCGGTGGCTGTGACTGATTGGTCTCGCCCCCGCTGGTCTGACCCCTGGAGGTACCCCCCGCAGGAAGTGCACTAGAAACCGGGGGAGCATAATACGAATCTTGATGTACTGGAGGAGCTGGAGTACTACCGGCTGCTGGCAATGCTGAGTGAACTGGATGACCGGAATAACCCCTGCCAAAACGACCGACTGCTGAAGTACGGGCACCAGAGAAATGGCCCGACTCACGAGACCTCTTGGCCTCTCTATCTCCCCGCTCTCTAGGGAGCATACTCTCGATCCTCCCGGCAATGCTAACTGCCTGCTGATAAGATATATCTGTCTCCAGCTCTCTGGCCATGCTGGATCGGATAGGCGGAACAAGGCCCTCGATAAATCTCCGCACTCTCTCCCGAACCGTGGCTACCAAAGCCGGTGCATGCCTGGCTAGACGGGTGAAACTGATAGCATACTCCGATACTGACATGGAGCCCTGTCGCAACCGCTCAAACTCCGAGCGCCAAGAATCCCTAAGGCTCTGTGGAACAAACTCCCTCAAAAATAGATCTGAAAACTGCGTCCAAGTCAATGAAGCAGACTCCTCCGGACTATCCAACTCATACGTGCGCCACCAATCATAAGCGGCCCCGCGAAACTGAAAAGCAGTGAAGGAAACCCCGCTGGTCTCCACAATCCCCATAGTACGAAGAATACGATGACACTCCTCTAGAAACCCCAATGCATCATCTGAAACCAGACCACTAAACACCGGAGGGTCATATTTCTTGAACCTCTCCAATCTACGTTGCTCGTCCTCAGAGGCAGCTGGTCCACCTCCTGGTTGTGCTGGGCGGCAGGAGGCATAACCAAAACATCTGGAACATGTCCCACTGGCACACGCTGCTCCTGAGTAACGGCTACGGGAGTCCGGGCCCCTCCCCCGGCCTGAGATGTAGCTGCAACAAGAGGAAGCAATCCTGCCTGGGCCAAAGTGGTATACATGCTCATGAACTGAGCCAGGGTCTCCTGTAGTGCTGGAGTAGTAGCAGCTGTAGTCGGTGTACCAGGTGCCTGCGCTCCAACCTGGTCTACCGGTGGCACCTCAGCGGCAGCGCGCGATGGTGCTGTGGCTGCACCTCGGGCGCGTCCTCGTCCTCTACCTCGGCCCCGGCCTCTGACGGCAGCAACAGGGGGCGCGGGTACCTGATCATCGCGGTTAGCTCGTGTCCTCACCATCTGTGAGAGAATAGAAAGCAGTAGTTTAGATTTTTGATGCCAAAAATGTCGCACGACAAGGAAATCCAAAAGAAATGAAGAGTTTCCTAAACAGTTACATAGCCCCTCGTAGATAAATACAGACGTCTCCGTATCGATCAGCGAGACTCTAAGTAACCGGTCCGTGTCCCGTGACTCCTATGAACCTAGAGCTCTGATACCAACTTGTCACGACCCTAGTTCACCAATTGTGAACATGTCGTGATGGCACCCAGTTCCCACGACTAGGTAAGCCTAACACGTTGCGGAATATACAAGTTATAAAATACTTAAATAAGGAACAGCGGAAAATAACACAAAAAGGTATGTAATCCGTGCCGCTTGGCACATACATCCGTCACACAATAAATAGAACACTACCAAGATCCGGAACCCCACGGTAACACAGACTAAAAGAGAAATACAACTGTGGCTCTATATGTAAAGAGTATCTAACAACGAAATGAAGAGAAATATCAACTAGTACTATTAGAATAGAAGGAAAGCCTCCGGATCCGCGGACGTAGCGGATCATACCTCGAGGTCTCCCAAATGCGGCGGAAAAATCACCTAGCTCGAGCCTGCTCTGATGTACCTGGATCTGCACAACAAAAGTGTGCAGAAGAGTAGCATGAGTACACCACAGCGGTACTCAGTAAGTGCCAAGCCTAACCTCGATGGAGTAGTGACGAGGAAGGTCAGGGCCCTACTGAGAAACAATAATATAATGATGATAATAAAAATAAACAGTTTAAATGATAATAATTCTCGAACTAACAACAATAAGACGATTATTGCAAGTGTCTACAATAAAACTAACAACAATTAGTCAACTCAGCAAAACAAATCCAGGACCTGTGGGAATTGAACCCACAGTCCCATTCTCAGTACCTCTGGGTCTCCGGGAATCGAACCCGCAGCCCATGTCTCAATAATATCTCAATAGCTCAGGATCTCCGGGAATCGAACCCGCAGTCCTTACCAATAATCAATAAATCTCAGGATCTCGGGAATCGAACCCGTAGTCCACATTTCAATAAATCTCGGGATCTCGGGAATCGAACCCGTAGTCCCTACCAATATCACTCCGGGTCTCTGGGAATCGAACCCACAGCCCTGGGTCTCCGGGAATCGAACCCGCAGTCCACAAACAATATCACGCCGGGTCTCTGGGAATCGAACCCACAGCCCTGGGATCTCCGGGAATTTAACCCGCAGTCCACCAACACATCAAATAAGAAAACACACAGAGAGAATATAATGTTAAATTACAACTTCACCGAAATTAGTGCCAACAATTTGTAAAGAATTCAAGTAAATCAACTAGGCAATTAAACATGTTGAATCCTAGTTAATCATGCTTTTCTAAGTACTACCGGGTAATGGTAACGCTTTTATCAGCTAAGAGCAGGAATATCACAAATCGGACAATTCAAGTAAAGTGTGTGTTACAACAACCAGCGCATGTACACGCCCGTCACCTCGCGTACAAGGCATTTAAACTATCACATAATATCCTAGGGGTGAAAGTTCCCCCACACGAGGTTAGACAAGCCACTTACCTCAATACGACCAATTCAATACTCAATTTAGCTTTTCCTTTACCAATTCATCAATGCTTGGCTCAATCTAGCCAAAAATAACTTGAATACATCAAACAATGCAAGAGAAAACAATTTCAATTAACAAAACTATGATTCTTACACAATTTGCAAAAAGTCAACAAAAGTCAACTCCTCGGGCCCACACCTCGGAACCCAAAAAAAAATTACAAAAACTGAACACCCATTTCGCTACGAGTTCACCCATACAAAAATTATCTAATTACGCTACCATTTGGTCATTCAAATCATCATTTTGCATTTTTGAAAGATTTCACAATTTTCCCCAAATTTTCCTTTAGATTCTCATGAATTTGATGTTAAATCTTAGATATAATCACAAAATATAGTTGGAAAAGGATTAGAGACACTTACCCAATGATTTGCAGAAGTTTGGGTCTTTGGAAAATCGGCTATGGAGGTTTAGGTTTTGAGAAAATTGAAAAATGGGTGAAAATCCCGTCAAAAACCTCACTTAACACGCCTCAGATGTCGCATTTGCGACCCAGGGTTCGCAATTGCGAACCCTTAGATATTGCGAACAAAAAAAGGCTGGCAGAGGTCGCATTTGCGACAAAAAGTTCGCATTTGCGAACTGGGCATCGCAAATGCGATAAAAAGTTCGCATTTGCGAACATAGCAGAAACCAGCAATTTTTCCTGACACGAAAATGAGCATAACTTCCTCATACGATGTCCAAATTCGATGATTCTTTTTCCTATGGCTCCAAAATTTCGATACGGATCTAATGGTTCAAACAAAACTAAATTTGAATATCATTTGCTTAATATGATATCATTTTTTTTCTTGAAGAAACGATGACAAAGTATCCAAAACAAGCGCAACATAGCCTAAACCTATCTGAAACTCACCCGAGACTCCCGGGACCTCATCCAAACATACCAACACATCTTAATACCTAATTCGAACCTGCTCAAATCCTCAAAACACGTCTAACAACATCAAAACCCATAATTCTCATCGAATTCAAGCCTAAATTTCTTAAAACTTTCCGAATTGCATATTCGATCAAAAACCCATCCAAACGACGCCCGAATGACCTGAAAATTTGCGGACATATCCAAAATCACATAACGAAGCTACAGAAATTGTCGGAATTCCATTCCGACCCCCGGATCAAAATCTCACCTATCGATCGGATTCGCCAAAATTTCAACCTTCGGCATTTCAAGCCTAATTGAGCTACGGACCTCCAAAATATATTCCGAACGCGCTCCCAACCCCGAAATCACCTAACGGAGCTAATGGAACCATCGGATTTCCATTCCGAGATCGTCTTAACACTGTTCCGGCTACGAACCGTTTTCTAGTTTCAAAGCTCTTATTTAGGGACTAAGTGTCCCAAAATGCTCAAATTTTTGGAACCAACTCTCCCGGCAACCCACAATAGCAGAAATGAACTTAGGGGAACAGTTAAATTAGGGATTGGGGCGTAATTTTCTAAAACGACCGGTCGGGTCGTTACAAGTAATAACAATGATACTCAGCTAAAATGATAGTTCAAATATCAGTCAAAACTCTAGGTTTAAGTAAAATATAACTAAGATAAAAAACAGTGCAAATCACACGGACTGAGTTCAAATAGTTTTTCAAACAGTGAGGGAAAACAGTGATGATAGTTCATAAAGAGTTTCAACAATCGGCAATAAGCCCCAAGTATGGCAATAAGCCGAAGTTATAATGATAACAACAATTCATTTCAATTACGCGGTAAAAACTAACAACTGGGACGGACCAAGTCACGATCCCCAACGGTGCTCTACCCCACGCTCGGGTCCCGCTTGCAAGTCACCACAATATAGCACTAAGATGTGCGAATTCGGGGTTTCAAACCCTCAGGATATCATTCCCAAGTATTACTCACCTCGAACCGGCAAAAACTCAGGCTCGCGACGCCTTTGGTCCTCGAACCGGCCTCCATGCGCGTCGAAACTAACCAAAATCAGTACAAATATATCATAATAGTCCAATGGAATAACACCTAATCGAAAACAATCGAAATATAATGAAAATCTCGAAACTAGCAAAACCCGAGCCCCGGGCTCGCTTCTCGAAAAATTATGAAACTCACATTTTCAGAAACCTCATCTCGCCACGAGTCCGTACATATAAAATTTATCAAAATCAGAGTTCAAATGACCTCTCAAATATTTAAATCTTATTTTCAAATTCATAAGTCCAAAATTCCCAATTTACACCTCAACAACATGTAATCTAGTCGGATTATTCTATCATAATTCAATATTATGGAGTAGTAAAAATCACAAGTGACTTACCTCAATATTTCCCATAATTTCTTGCTCAAAAATCGCCACAAGCCGTGTCATTTCGCAAGAAAATAAGTAAAAAATGAGCAGAAACGCAACAGCTTTTTACTTAGCAAATCTGGTCGAAAAAGACCCAAATCTAGTCGCTAAAGGTGCTTATCTGGTCGCTAAAAGTGCCACACCAGACCTGATGCACCAGCACTCTTTAATTTCACTAAAAAGGCTCTAACCCCTTCGTACGAACTCGAAATAAGATGATTCTTGTTCCTATGAGTCACAAATAATAATACAAACACAACCATTCAATCGAAACTCAATTTGGAGCGCATTTGCCCTGTGTGATATCCATTTCGCTCGTTAAACAATTAAGTCACATTTCGCGTCAAAAACTCAATCGCGACTTGAAGAAATTAAACCAAAATTTTCGGATCAGTCATATAATTCATTATTTAAATTCTCGAAGTCTCGAAATCAAATTTGGATCTCTACAACTAAAAATAGACCTTTGGATCATTACATTTATGCGCAAAACGGCAAAAATCTTCCAAAAATGACCCGTTGGGCATCCGAAATATACCCGAGACGCTCGGGACCCCGAACAATAACACCAACTAGTCCCAAAATACATTATGGACTCGCTCAAAATCTCAAATCACATCAAAGCACGCAAAAATTATGAATTAACCTCCAAACCAAGCTCGATGAACTTTGAAGTTTCCAACTTCTATTTCCGATGCCGAAACCTATCAAATCAAGTTCGATTGACTTCAAATTTTGCACACAAGTCCAAAATGACATAACGGAGCTATAGAAATTTTCGGAATTCCATTCTGACCGTCGGATCAAAATTTCACCTATCAATCGGAATTCGCCAAAATACTAACTTTTCCAATTCAAGCTTAATTCTACACCGGTCGTCACAAAAATATTCTGGACATACTCCTAAGTCCCAAATATTTACATTTTGAGTCCGATATTAAAATTTCCACTTCCAGTCAAATTTTCTCAAAAACATTCAGTTTTCTATCTTTAGCCAAACGGCTCCAAAATGACTTACGGACCTCCAAACTCTCTTCCGATCGCGCTCCCAAATCCAGAATCACCATATAGAGCTACTCCCAGTCTCGTAATCCCAAACGGACATCAATAAAACTGAAATGCATTTTAAGCCAAACTGATGCAATTTCTTCTAAAATGCTATCTTCCATAATATGCACCAAAGCGCTCCTGAGTTATCCAAAACCCGATCCGGGCATACTCCCAAGTCCGAAATTATCATATGAACCTGTTGGAACCTTCAGATCCCAATTCCAAGGTCGTTTACTCAAAATACCAATCCTAGTTCATTTCTTCAATTTTAAGCTTCTCAAATGAGAATTTTCATTTAGATTTGACTCCAAACTTCTTGAATTTTTGTTCTGACCATACACACAAGTCAATATACTTAAAATGAAGCTTCTCATGGCCACAGACTGTCGAATGACGCGCTGGAGGTCAAAACGATCGGTTGGGTCGTTACAATCTCCCCCACTTAAATATACGTTCGTCCTCGAACGTGCAGAGGACTACACTAAAGTAGTCTGAAATCACTTGTTTAACACCTCATGCACCTTCCTGTGCTTCCACAATTAATTTGAGCACTTTAGCTCGTTAATTCTGTAGATATACTCATTTATTGAAGAAAATAAGCCATTAGGCCCAATTCCAATATCTGAAATTTCCTTCGAAGCTTGTTTCCATCATACGACCACCATATCAATCTTCAAACGTTGTACCCAAACATGATTGCATAACTTTGTTGAATTCACACTTTGCGTTACTTTACTCATGAGACCACAATAATATTCTTGAAATGTAATAGTAAAAATTCCATAAAGCTGATGCTCCCATTGCATCTTATGACCTACAATTGTCTTGCTCTAGCTTTTACAACACCGATTTTATGGAAGAGACGTGCCGAAATTCATAACCAACTGATGAATCAACAAATCATTGGGTCTATCCCCTAACACGATCCATACCTCTTGCCAAACCAAAGAACGATCCTTTCTATTTAATATACTTCATATAATCAAATTGCACTAGTCATAAATCCAATAATCTGGTTTCACCTAGTACGAATCGCTCAAGCAATAAGCCACCTCAGACATAATCAAAAGTCACATATGATGAAACAATGTGACAATAAGCTACCATTCAAAACGCGACACAAAAAGAAAGCCTAACTCTGAAAAGGAGATCTAGTTACCCCGCTTGCGAATCATACATGCAATGCGGGTTCACAACTAGAACTAGAATTCTGAGAAAAATGAGAGACAAAACACATAAAAACAAATATAGGGGACTGTACTGAACATCGCACTGTTGCGGCGCGCAACCCGATCCAAACAACTTACCCATGGCGGCGTGCCACCCGATCCACATATAAAACTCACATAAGGAGATAAATATCGAGCTGAAAAGCTCATCACATCAAAACATGGGATATCGATCATAAACACACTAAGGTGCATAATACCATTCCCAAGGAAAAATATAGCTCTATAGGCTACAAACTCAAGCACATCTGAGGTATGATACATGATCTAAGTCTCAACAGCCATCCCGATCATATAATATCACCGCTGAGCAGAACCTCAACACATAAAGAATTTACCAAGCCGTCTCACAACTCATACAGCACAATATATCTTTACATAAATTAGCTGACCACGAAATAAGACCATGAATAACCTTTCATAAAGAGCGCATTGCTAAAATAAACACAACTGGCCTGACGTAAGGCTCACTTCCATATTTAAATCTGTCCACCAACCTCAAGTCGATCCTGATCATGCCAAACTAGGCCAATAATATTTCACAGGTCCATAACCCAATAAGCACAGTATCCTCCAAGCATAAATTCTCAAATAGATGATATTACCAAAATCCTCATACTTGGTTTAAATTTCTAATTAATCAAGTGACTACATGTCACACTTATACAATATTCTTGTGGGACAAGCTCCCATCATCTTCCGAAATAATTAACGAGTTTGCACATTCAAACTACCGGCTGCACTAATGCTGAAAAGCGATCAAGAATCCCTAACCAGGATGCAAAACCTTTCTCACAGAACACCGATCTCATGTGATACTAACGTCAATACCCATCTTACTCAAAACACTGAAACGCATATCCTGCTCATCTGAGATCGTGACATCATAGTGATTGACCAAACTGCAACCTTTGTCCTTACTTCAATTTCCATACCACTCACTGGACCTCACATGCGAATATATGATAGATGTGATTTCCATCACAACTATGCAACCGCCGATAGGCTAATACTTCATCACATAAGACTTTCCATTTAACTCACTCAGGGGAACTATAGCAGCATACAAGTGAATTCTCATAATTGTCGAATATGCCAATCTCTAAGTTGTTGTCCAAGGCACCATAACACTTTTTGGGATCCGCAAACTCATAACAGGCCCTAACAAAAGAATGCTTCAAAATAACATCAATCACTGCGGCCTTCAAGCCTCACACGCACCGCCATAATCACATGCATAACTCGATCACGACGAATAAAGTGATCACTGACACCAATATGCCAACTCAACTATGGCTAATCAATCTACTTCTTTCCAGTTTATCCTTGATTGCCTTAGAAATAATAATATCTTCCTTTAACATCTAACTTATTTCAATCGCGCTCACCCCGAGTGACCTTAAATCACGAGACCATGTCGTCTCAAGTATCATGAGCATTTTATGTCTCTCAA
The DNA here is from genome assembly GCA_032618575.1 of Nicotiana noctiflora. Classification (NCBI taxonomy): domain Eukaryota; kingdom Viridiplantae; phylum Streptophyta; class Magnoliopsida; order Solanales; family Solanaceae; genus Nicotiana; species Nicotiana noctiflora. The sequence goes on from JASVEL010005819.1 coordinate 294,515, forward strand.
ATGCTACACCGCAATTCAAAACATCATAGAACATCATGTGCCTTTCTTCATACGCCACTTCAAAATCTTGACTCTTAACCATACTTATAGACTCAAAATCATTAGGCACCACACTTTAACTCTTGAATTAACTAGGGCCGCTACTGAGAGCCACCCAACTCTGACTTGGCCCAGAATTCAACAAACCATACTAAATTTTATAACATGTGAATACCATCTCAATAAAGCACCCAACGGAATCACTTCTTTCCAAGCCCGCACCTATACGAGGCATAAATCATGAATCTTCCCTCAAGTCTGAACATGAACCAATAAGGCTAACCATAGCATGTATCGAACAATTCATTTACTCAAATTAACACTCATGGTCCTCTTTTGTAGCTATCCGACCATCATTTCCACTAACAGGGACAATACCAAAAATACAAGTTCAAAACACTTGCTCGCACAATTAGCACCTATGTGCATAAGCCATTGGCAACGATTCGGCCTCAAGTCCTCCAGACTGGCCTCACATCAAACTCACGGAGATTACATCCCTCCCCCTTGATCAGGGAACCACAAGCCTTCAAGACATATATAATACTAAGTGTCACGTGCACACACAGGCGTGTGGAAGGAATTTCAAGTGTTATCTCAAACTGGATCAAGTACACACGATAAGAATTCCAAGAATAGGAAGCTTTCCTAAAAGTTCTGCAAACCTAAATAAATAAATACGTCTCCGTACTGATCCGCAAGACTCTACTAAACCTGCTCATGACCTGTGAGACCTAGTAACCTAGGCTCTGATACCAACTTATCACGACCCAATTTTCCATACCCGGTCGTGATGGCACCTCTCGTGAAGACAAGGCCAGCCAATAACCTCAAATCCTCTTTTAGCAGCTATTAATCATAAGTGAATAAAATTGCTAATTAATGGCATTTAACTATTAAATTTCATCCAAATAAAACCCGACCGGGGTGTCACAAGTCACGAGCATCTAATGAGTAAAGGCGCTACTACTGGCCAATAATTTATAGATAAAAACAAGATAAAAACTGGAATACAAGGATGAACTACGGTGCCACGAACGCTAGCGGTCACTGGCTCAACTACCACCATAAGGTCTTTTGCCTTGCTAATAACCTGCTAACGGGTGAACAATACCTGCAACTGCACGCAAGGTGTAGGGAGTAAAGTGAGTACTTCCAACTCAGTGGTAATAAGATAGAATAATATCTGAGCGATAAGAAAACACGTAAGAGCACACCAAAATGCTAAAAAAGACAGTACAACCCTTTGAGAACAAAAGCCATAACACTATGAAAATTCTTTAGAAAATCTCAAGATTAGTTAAAAATCTCTTCTATAAAATCGCTTTTACAAATATGCATTTTTCTTTTCCAACAGCCAAGCATATGAATGCTATATCCAATAGAGTAAGTCGGCTCACAAAACGGCCCCTTGGGCACCACATTCCTTAATATATAACACCAAGTTATCTGGTCAACTAGAGCACATCGGCTCATAAATCGGCCCCTTGGGCACATTACTTCTTAACATATGTACCAGGGTATCTGGTCAACAAGGCAAGTAACAGTATGTATGCCAATGATATATGAGTGCTAAATATCATGCCATATAGTACAAACATGATTGAATGCAATGCATTGTAATGCGTATGACCGCTGCGGTGTGCAGCCCGATCCATTTGGGTACCCGCGCTCACTGTGGAGGTTCAGACTCCGGAGGGGCTCCTACACCCCAAGCGCAATAATACTGTGGCGTGCAGTCCGATCCATATACTATTGTGACGTGCAGTCCGATCCATATACTATTGCGAGGTGCAGTCCGATCCATGCATGTATATGCATAAGCACACATATCACTCGAGGCCTGAAAACCTCCTCATTACTCGTCATGCCCTCATATATGGCCGTCGGCCCCAATCAGTCCAACAAATAATCAAAAAGCACCTCGGGCATCAGTAATAACAATGATACTCAGCTAAAATGATAGTTCAAATATCAGTCAAAACAACAGGTTTGAGTAAAATATATCTGAGATAAAAAACAGTGCAAATCATATGGACTGAGTTCAAATAGTTTTTCAAACAGTAAGGGAAAATAATGATGATAGTTCATAAAGAGTTTCAACAATTGGCAATAAGCCCCAAGTACGGCAATAAGCCCCAAGTATGGCAATAAGGCCAAGTATAATGATAACATCAATTCATTTCAATTACGAGGTAAAAACTAACAATCGAGACGGGCCAAGTCACGATCCCCAATGGTGCTCTACCCCACGCTCAGGTCCAGCATGCAAGTAACCACAATATAGCACTAAGATGTGCAAATTCGGGGTTTCAAAATCTCAGGATATCATTCCCATGTATTACTCACCTCGAACCGGCGAAAACTCTAGCCCGCAACGCCTTTGCTCCTCAAACCGTCCTCCACGCACGTCAAAACTAGCCAAAATCAGTACAAATATATCATAATAGGTTAATGGAACAACACCCAATCTAAAATAATCATAATATAACGAAAATCTCGAAACTACCAAACCCGAGCCCCAGGCCCGCTTCTCGAAAAATTATGAAACTCACATTTTCGGAATCCTCGTCTCGCCACGAGTCCATACACATAAAATTAATCAAAATCGGAGTTTAAATGACCTTTCAAATCTTTAAATCTTATTTTCAAATCCATAAGTCCAAAATCCCCAATTTACATATCAAAAACATGTAATCTAGTCGGATTATTCGATGAAAATTCAATATTATTGAGTAGTAATAATCACAAGTGACTTACCTTCTTGCTCAAAAATCGCCCCAAGCCATGTTATTTCGCAAGAAATTAAGTAAAAAAAACGAGCAGAAATGCAGCAGCTTTTTACTTAGCAAATCTGGTCGCTAAAGACCCAAATCTGGTGACTAAAGGTGCTAATCTGGTCTCTAAAAGTGCCACACCAGACCTGGTGCACCAGCACTCTTTAATTTCACTAAAAAGGCTCTAACTCCTTCGTACGAACTTGAAATTAGACGATTCTTGTTACTATGAGTCACAAATAATAATACAAACACAACCCTTCAATCGAAAATCAATTTGGAGCTCATTTGCCTAGTGCGATATCCATTTCGCTCGTTAAACAATTAACTTACATTTCGCGTCAAAAACCCAATCGCAACTTGATGAAATTAAACCCAAATTTCCGGATCAGTCCTATAATTCATTATTTAAATTCTCGAAATAAAATTTGGATCTCTAGAACTAAAAATAGACCTTTGGATCACTACATTTATGCTCAAAACGACAAAAATCTTCCAAAAATGACCCGTTGGGCATCCGAAAAACACCCGAGACGCCCGGGTCCCTGAACAATAACACCAACCAGCCCCAAAACACATTACGGACTCGCTCAAGGCCTCAAATCACATCAAACAACGCAAAAATTATGAATTAACCTCCAAACCAAGCTTTATGAACTTTGAAGTTTCCAACTTCTATTTCCAATGTCGAAACGTATCAAATCAAGTCAGATTGACTTCAAATTTTGCAGACAAGTCCAAAATGACATAACAGAGCTACAAAAATTTTTGGAATTCTATTCCGACCGTCGGATCAAAATTTCACCTATCAACCGGAATTCGCCAAAATATTAACTTTGCCAATTCAGGCTTAATTCTATACCGGTCATCACAAAAATATTCTGGACATACTCCTAAGTCCAAAATCACCTAATGAAGCTATCTGAACTATAAGATTTGCATTTCGAGTCCGATATCAAAATTTCCACTTTCGGTCAAAATTTCTCAAAAATCTTCAGTTTTCTATCTTTAGCCAAACTCCAAAATGACTTACGGACCTCGGAATTCACTTCCAATCACGCTCTCAAATCTAGAATCATCATACGGAGCTACTCCCAGTCTCGGAATCCCAAACAGACATCAATAACACTAAAATGCATTTTAAGCCAAACTGATGCAATTTCTTCTAAAATGCTATCTTCCATAATAGGCGCCAAAACGCTCACTAGTTATCCAAAACCCAATCCGGGCATACTCCCAGGTTTGAAATCATCATATGAACCTATTGGAACCTTCATATCCCAATTTCCAGGTCGTTTACTCAAAATTCCAAACCTAGTTCATTTCTTCAATTTTAAGCTTCTCAAATGAGAATTTTCATTTAGATTTGATTCCAAACTTCTTGAATTTTTATTCTAACCATACACACAAGTCAATATACCTGAAATCAAGCTGCTTATGGCCACAGACTGCCGAATGACGCGCTGGAGCTCAAAACAATCGGTTGGGTCGTTACATGTATATTCATTGATCTAAACCAGCATCACACTTAAGCGCAATATAAAAATCTGATAATTGTGGGATATTTATTAAGGATTTTAAGAATATAGAGTAAGGATTGATTTTTAATATTTCCATCAAACTTTTCACAGTATACTCATTCAATTTATCGGAACATGCCATTCGATTTCTCTTTTCATTTTCACTATCAAAGAAATATAATTTTAGATTTCTTCCCTTTTCATTACTTGGTATTAATTCATTTATAAGATGATACATCTATCCTTGAACTCGAAAGGTGTAAATGCCTTTGTTTCTCATAGCCAATTCTCTTTCGTAGGTTACTCCCAAGGATGTGAATGCAAATATATTATTGTATGTTCTTATGTAGGTTCGGAAATGCTTTGATTCTTCAGTATTTCCTAGAGATAGATTTCTCAACTCTGTTGGTACTTGGTGTGAACTTAGCTTAATAGTGCCATTGTGACAACAGAATGCGGGTGGCTCGAATTCAAATTTTTTCGCTCCGCAAAATTTACATTTGGGAACTGTCTTTAACATAATCTATTAAGGTGACACTTGGGTTCTTACAGATTTTTTGTTATATTGTTCATGATTTGCATTAGATGTTGTTCTGGCATATAATAACAATTGGTATAAGTATACCATTTTGATGGTAATCAATACACACATGTATTTCTAATTGCATACAACCAAGAAAAGATAATCTAGTTATCTAACCTTCTTCGTATAGAATTGTCTATCCCATGAAAGGAGCACACTGCTTGACTGAACTATTAGCACTCATAGAGGATGATGGGTTAGCAGAACTATTAACAAGTGAGGAGACATCATGCTGTCGCCTGCTTGCTTGAGCTTTGTTTACTCGCACTCGTGCTAAGAGTGCCTCCTTTTTATCAGATTGCATCATCCTATACAGTTCGCGTCACCTAGCCTTCTTGTCAGCATGGACCTTTTCGAAGTTTTCATTTTTATAATTTTTTTTCGGCATTTCAGTGGGCGACTATTCCTCAATATATGTTCAACATGGCTAATATGTATATATCATAGTAATATTTTCAAAGAACCGGCAAGAAACATACAAAACTTACATGTAAATGATGAGAGATCAAAAATTTACCTTTCGGTCGAAACGCTACTGGACAACAAAAGTACTCCGCAACCACACAATGGAACACAACACCTGCAATAACAGAAAGAATAAATTGACATGGTGAAAGGTCAAAAAGTAAAGAGCAAATGGAAAAGGGGAAAAAGCAACCACCCAAAGAAAACAATTCTGAAGAAGATATTATTTGAAATATTTAAGGATTCAATTAGTGTTAAGGAGGACGACTAAAATTCCCCACGTTTTAGTTACTGCTTAAGTGTGCAGCTTCATTTGAGCATGAACAAATACCTAAAATTATATTTCTTTTAATTAGGATTATAATAGCGGTACTTGCATGTTGGTTAAAACTAACTGGAAAACGAGAAAACTAAGAGAAATTGAGTTGATTTAGTCATTTTACCAAGCACCCTCGGCGCCTCAGCGTGAAAATTGGATAAAGTTAGCAACATGCATACGAAAATCTAACATGAAACTATCCAAAACAACATAGGAAGTAGCAGATTCCACAAAAAGACCATTAGCAATAACATGGCACATCTTGAAGGGGAAAAAAGAAAAAGCAAGATAAAAGAAAATCTACCATAATTTAACAAAATAAAGCACACAGCAGTAATAACATGGATTAAAATTGAGAAATTTTGGAATACGAATGAGTGAATATGAACACTAGACAGAACAAACAGTAGAGAAGGAAGAAGCAATAATCACTACAAAATTAAAAAAATAAAAATTCCAGCACATTTCAGGTGTCTGGACAGTCTTCCCCATTTCTGTGATAAAATAATCTCTACAATTAACAAAAGAATAATCTTAATGATACGAAAATTGAGTATTAACGCATTTCCCGTGGAAAGAGCACACTGCTCGCTTGAACTATTAGCACTCATAGAGAGGGTCGTTCTCACTGTATTATATGATGGATATTATCAAGTAGAGATATTATTAACATTTCCACGTTGCTCTGTTCTATTAAGACATTTGCGATCTACAACATTTTAGTATTTAGCAATGCACAGTTACATGACTGCTTTCAATAGGTGGTGATTCATTATAAAAGTATGGTACATATACCTGTATTCTACTTATTAGCTTAAAATATAGTTTGGTTGAAGGTAGAGACGGCAACAGACTATTTTTATAATAAGTGAAAATACTCGCATAAAAGATTACACAAGGCCATGCTTTTCTGCAAGGTTATTTTACAATATAATAAATCTTATTGGATAAATTAATTCATTCATCAGCTCTAACTTCTTTTACCCGAAAGCTAGCACACTTGTACAATTTATGCAATAACTACTACTCAAGTTCCAAACAAGAGTAAGATCTGTCGGCTATAGTTTGAGGCATGTCATATATTCCTCCAAATCCATCCAAAAACATACAGGATTAGAGGAGACGAAGTAGGACTTCCTTTTCAAATTTTCCAAAGTTCTCTAATCTTTATTACTGCTTGAACTTGTAAACAACTTTACACTCATGGATGGAAACACATGGGTGATATAACAGAATTACCAACTGAAAGAAAAAAAAATACTTTTCTTTCCTGCATCTATTTAGAAAAAGAGACGTGATACCAGCCTAAGAATAAAGAAACTTATCGAGCCCAAAAAGAAAAACCAATAAGCTACTTTTAAATGACATATGAATGAATTCTAGCTCTATTTGATGGTATTCAGACCAATCAGCACAAGTGATCCATGCATGAGACATTAATCAAATACATAGAAAAGGAATATTACTTTATCACTATCGTAAATCATTACTACTAAGTAAAAGCCAGTAATTCTTTATGAAGACCACGCTTAATCACCTTGAAAACCACCTATTTTACTCAATCAACTACCAAGATGTACTCTTTCTAAGGAAGATCACCTAGGATTCAAGCATACAACTTCAAGATGTAATTTATTTCTTATAAATAATGTGGCCCAATAAGTTAAGGCCCATAATTAATATTTAATTAATGAATAAATCTCATCCGTCCGATTGGTTACTTGATGGACGTACCGGATTAAATGAAAATCTCTATAAATTGGTCCTCTCCCCACCCATTAGGGTTACTGCTTTTCCTCTCTTCCATCCCTAAAGTCGGCGGTAACGAAAGCTAGGGCAAGGGGCGAGAAACCAATTGCCGATTAACGCTTCCGCTTAAAGATGATGGCTCACGATTCAGGTATGTTTTCTATGACGATTATATGTAAGATTATCATGTTCAAGATCCTGGTAGAATTAAAGTTTATGCTTACATGTGGTATCACGAGCCTGGATTACTTGGACCGATAATCTTCGTGAAAGAATAATTGTTAAACACATATATGTATAACATGTGTTCATATATGAATTATGTGTTTATTTTTGGACTTCTTGTTTCTTTTGAAATCAATAAAAAGAAGACCACAAAAACAAATAGAAAAGGGAAAACCTAAGTACCAAACATAACTTTCTCCCAATTGTTTTCTATAAACTTTAACGCATTCTTCAACTCTTGACCATGGAGATGGAGAGATATTCTTTTGGGAAAGAAAGAAAAAGAGCAGATACAGTTGTTGAATACGAGAGGATGAGTTGGGAGGCTCATCGGATTGGTGAATAATTGGAGATCTGTTACGAAGAATTATAATTCAACTAAAAAAAAAAAAACCTGCTAATAAGCCACAGTTATCATCGCTCATCTCGTGAATCAGCAAGTCGTTCACGAACTTATTGCGATTCAGTTACTTTCAATTTTTCTGGAGAATCCAACTGAAGATAGTGTTGAGGTTGCGGTTAGTTGAAAGTTCTTTGTAAATGGCTACTATTTAATATTGGGGCCATTGTTTATTTTATGTATGTGATTAATGTTATATAGTTTGTTAGTCACCAAAGTGATCAAACTAGATTGTTTAAAGTACTCACGTGCGTAAAATATTATGATTTCTATTTTGTGTGTGCACTTATGTTATATAGTTTGTTAGTCACCAAAGTGGCCAAACTAGTTAGTTTTATGAAAATATGCATACATAAAATTATAGTTTATCCATTAAATTAATGAAATGCCTATAATTTAAAATTAGTGGATAAATTAATTTTACTATTGCTAGAACCTAAGGATTTACCCAAAGGTGAATCAATTATTCTATGAATAGTGAATATGATGAGGTAAAATTAATATTCTTAGTCAAATATATATTGGTTGTCCAAAGATGGCATATATATTTGGTTAAAATATTTAAATACCTATTAAAGACTAAGTGGCATTTAAATTATGACAGTGTATCGTAGTATTTACCCAAAGGTGAACTGCGATATGCTTTAATTGTTTTGTTGAATCCGTATTGATTTGTGAGCATGTATTATCTATTTTGCAGCTATTCCTTTTCATTCGCTTGCTTCGTCTGTTACTATGTTCAATGGATTGAACTTCTCTGAATGGCGTGAGCAAGTCCAGTTCCACTTAGGTGTGATGGATCTTGACTTGGCTCTGCTGAATGATAAGCCCGCTGCCATTACTGATTCGAGCAGTGCGGATGAGAAGTCATTCCATAAAGCATGGGAACGCTCTAACATGCTAAGCCTTATGTTTATGCGAATGAATATTGCCAACAACATTAAGAGTACTATTCCACAAACAGAAAGTGCCAGGGAATACCCGAAGTTTGTGGAAGAACATTTTCGTTCTGCAGATAAGTCTCTCGCTGGTACACTAATGGCTGAACTCACGACCATGAAGTTTGATGGGTCACGTAGTATGCAAAATCATATCATCGAGATGACTAACATTGCAGCACGACTTCAGAACTTGGGGATGAAAGTAGATGACTCCTTCTTGGTTCAGTTTATTCTGAACTCGTTACCTCCCGAGTATGGACCTTTTCAAATTAACTATAACACTATTAAGGATAAGTGGGATGTTAGTGAATTGTCCAGTATGCTTACTCAGGAGGAGTCACGACTTAAGAAACAAGGGAGTCATTCAATTAACCTCATGGTTCAAGGAGCTGGTAAAGGACTTAAAGCAAAGGCCAACAAGTTCAAGAAGAAGAAAGCAGCTGCTAAAGCTCAATAGGATGCTAACAAGGAACGTAAGGCTGATACGTGTCGTTTCTGTCACAAGGAAGGACACTATCAGAAAGATTGCCTGAAACGTAAAGCTTGGTTCGAAAAGAAAGGTACAATTAGTGCTTTTGTATGTTTCGAATCAAATTTAGTAGAAGTTCCTAATAATACTTAGTGGCTTGATTCTGGTGCAACTACTCATGTATCTACTACGTTGCAGGGATTCCTTACGATCCAAACCACAAATCCAAATAAGGATTTCTTGTTCATGGGAAATCGTATGAAGGCTCCAATTGAAGGCATAGGGACTTATCGTTTGATCATGGAGACCGGACGTCACCTTGATCTATTACAGACTCTTTATGTACCTTCAGTTTCTAGGAATTTGATTTCTCTTTCAAGACTTGATGTTTCTGGATTTGATTTTAAGTTTGGAAATGGATGTTTCAATTTATATAAAAATGCTATTTTTTATGGTTCTGGTTTTCTTAGTGATGGTTTATATAAATTGAAACTCGATGTTGGTTTTTCTGAATCCCTTCTTAATGTTCAACATAATGTTGGAATTAAACGTAGTTCACTAGATGAAAGTTCTGCTTACTTGTGGCACAGACGTTTGGGTCATATATCCAAAGAAAGGTTAGAGAGATTAGTAAAGAATGAGATTCTTCCGAATCTAAATTTTACCGATCTTACTATATGTTTGGATTGCATTAAGGGAAAGCAAACCAAGCATAGTAAGAAAGGTGCCACAAGAAGCACCCAACTTCTTGAAATTATACACACCGATATTTGTGGACCCTTTGATGTTCCATCTTTTGGTGGAGAAAAATATTTTATCACCTTTATCGATGATTTTTCACGTTATGGATACATCTATTTGCTGAAAGAAAAATCTCAAGCAGCAGATACTCTCAAGGTGTTTGTTAATGAGGTTGAAAGGCAATTAGATAAAAAGGTGAAAATTATTAGGTCGGATAGAGGTGGTGAATATTATGGAAAATATAATGAGTCAGGACAATGTCCAGGTCCATTTGCAAAGTTCCTCGAGGAACGTGGCATATGTGCACAGTATACTATGCCAGGAACACCTCAACAAAATGGTGTTGCAGAAAGGCGTAATCGAACACTTATGGACATGGTTAGGAGCATGATAAGTAATTCCTCGTTACCCAAATCATTGTGGATGTATGCTCTTAAAACCGCTGTATATTTATTAAACAGGGTTCCTAGTAAGGCAGTTCCAAAGACCCCTTTTGAACTGTGGACATGAAGGAAACCTAGTTTAAGGCACCTGCATGTTTGGGGTTGCCCAGCGGAAGCTAGAGTCTATAATCCACAAGAAAATAAATTAGATTCTCGAACAGTAAGTGGTTACTTTATTGGTTACCCAGAGAAATCTAAAGGGTATGTGTTTTACTGTCCAAACCATAGTTCAAGAATTGTTGAAACCGGTAATGCAAGATTCATTGAGAATGGTGAAGTTAGTGGGAGTGTTGAAAAGCAAAGTGTGGAAATTAAAGAGGTAAGGGTCAATATTCTATTACCCATAAATATGCCTACTTCCACACAAATACCAAATATTGTTCCAGTTGTTGAAGAACACTTTGACAATGCCGAGCAACATTTGGATGAAACACTTCATGAAGAAACTAACTCACAAATATCTGACACGAATGAACCACAAGAAATGCCATTAAGAAAATCTCAAAGAGTTAGAAAATCGGCTATTTCGGATGATTACGTGGTTTATTTGCAAGAGTCGGATTTTGATATTGGTCTTAATAAGGATCCGGTTTCATTTTCACAAGCCATAGAAAGTAATGAGTCTGACAAATGGATTGATGCCATGAAGGAAGAGTTAAAATCCATGGAATACAATAAAGTCTGGGATCTCGTTGAATTGCCTCAAAGTTCTAAAAGAATAGGGTGTAGATGGGTCTTTAAGACCAAACGAGATTCAAATGGCAATATTGAGAGATATAAAGCCAGACTTGTTGCCAAGGGTTATACTCAGAAAGGAGGCATTGATTATAAAGAGACCTTTTCACCGGTCTCAAAGAAAGACTCGTTAAGAATTATTATGGCTTTGGTGGCTCATTATGATTTGGAGTTACACCAAATGGATGTGAAAACTGCCTTTCTTAATGGAGATCTCGAGGAGGAAGTGTATATGGACCAACCAGAGGGTTTCGAAACTAAAGGGAAAGGTCAAATGGTGTGTAAACTGAAAAAGTCAATATATGGACTTAAACAAGCCTCACGACAATGGTATATAAAGTTCAATGATACCATAACATCTTTTGGATTTGTGGAAAATACCGTTGATCGGTGTATATACCAAAAGTTCAGTGGGAGCAAGTTTATATTTTTAGTCCTATATGTTGATGATATTCTACTTGCTGCTAATGACCTAGGTATATTGCGTGAGACTAAAGATTTTCTCTCTAAGAATTTTGAAATGAAAGATATGGGTGAGGCATCCTATGTGATAGGAATAGAAATATTCCGTGATAGATCACAAGGATTATTGGGATTGTCTCATAAAGGCTATATCGAAAGAATTCTTGAGAGATTTAACATGAACAATTGTTCAGCAAGAATTGTTCCAATTCAAAAAGGGGACAAATTTAGTCTCATGCAATGTCCTAAGAATGATGTAGAGCGAAAAGAAATGGAATCAATTCCTTACTCTTCTATTGTTGGCAGTCTGATGTATGCTCAGACTTGCACAAGACCGGATATTAGCTTTGCGGTAGGAATGTTAGGAAGATATCAGAGTAACCCAGGAATTGATCACTGGAAAGCTGCAAAGAAAGTTTTGAGGTACCTGAAAGGAACGAAGGATTACATGCTCATGTATAGGAGATCCAAGCATTTGGAAGTTGTTGGATACTCGGATTCAGATTTCGTTGGATGTATTGACACTAGAAAATCCACGTTTGGTTATTTGTTCCAATTAGCTGAAGGAGCAATATCGTGGAAGAGTGCCAAACAGTCCGTCATTGCTACATCCACGATGGAAGCAGAATTTGTGGCATGTTTTGAGGCCACAATTCATGCATTATGGCTGCGAAACTTTATTTCAGGACTTGGGGTTGTCGACACCATTACCAAGCCGCTGAAAATTTACTGTGATAATTCTGCAGCAGTATTCTTCTCCAAGAACGATAAGTACTCCAAAGGTGCCAAGCATATGGAATTAAAGTACTTTACCGTCAAGGAGGAAGTTCAGAAACAAAGAGTGTCACTTGAGCATATTAGAACAGATCTCATGATTGCAGGTCCGTTAACGAAAGGTTTACAGCCAAAGATATTTAAAGAACATGTACATAGAATGGGTCTTGGCTGTTTTTATGATTGATGTATTTATGATGTTTTGACACTCTGAGCTCATTATATGTTTCTGATATACATTAGTGATTTCATGTTTCTCATAATGGTGTGCACATTATTGTTTTGAGATATTACATGATAAGTCTCAAGGAGACATTATTGTGGACCATAAAATTTTTATAGCTTATGAACCTGATAAGGTAAATTACTAATGTTGTAGTATATGGAAGGGAGTATGTAGACAAATTATGTATAACCGCCATAACTCACATTTTACTAGTTTATCGTATTATGGTATTTCTGGTGGACATTATAGAAGAGATTTGTTTATGCGCAACTAATGTTCCTATATTAAATATTAATATTATGTGACTATTGGGCCAAGTGGGAGAATGTAATTTATTTCTTATAAATAATGTGGCCATAAGTTAAGGCCCATAATTAATATTTAATTAATGAATAAATCTCATCCGTCCGATTGGTTACTTGATGGACGTACCAGATTAAATGAAAATCTCTATAAATTGGTCCTCTCCCCACCCATTAGGGTTACTGCTTTTCCTCTCTTCCATCCCTAAAGTCGGCGGTAACGAAAGCTAGGGCAAGGGGCGAGAAACCAATTGCCGATTATATGTAAGTTTATGCTTACACCAGATAGTCACAAACTACAAATACCTTCAATAACACTAATACTCGAGCTTCGTACAGTGTGTATATTTTGCAAAAGAGTTTTCAGCCACAACTTCTTATATAAACTAAAGGAAAAACTGATGCTAGCATATACTAACAACTTTAGTAAATCAAGGAATCACTTGCAAACTCACATGATTCAACTGAGTAGGAGTTAATATGTAAATCATTGTACATATAGACATGAAAAGATGAGACTTTTATTTAGGTACTGCTTGATATTCAAAATGTGAATTAGTCTCGTATATTTTAGAATAGTATTCTCAACAAAAATTTTAAAGAAATTAATGCAAGGAGGAAATGAAGAAACCGTAGTTCTAGACTCTAGGGACAATTTCTAGAATAATATCCTCAACTCAAATTTTAAAGACAAAGAACAGACATGTCAAACCCCGTCTTAACCAAGAAGAGACATGTCAAAACTCTCACTTCAATCACTCTGCAACAACCATAGTCTTCTTTACTTGACTTCTAGAAAAGGTAGTGTTACCTTTAGAGTATAGGGAAGTTTATGGATCTAAAAGCAATGGTTGTGCAACTTATTTCTTATCATCATATGAAACCACACAATTATTTTTCTCTATACTTCTTAAATAAGGCCAATCTTCTCCAACCTTCACGCTCGTCAGCGGCTTCCCTCCCCCCCCCCCTCCGGCGACCAGCCACCTAGGTAAGGTCACCCCCACCCCCACCTATCTTCTCTCTCTTCTCTTCTCTCCCCCTCCCCTCCCACCCCCAGCCCCCGCCCACCACCCGCCCACCCCCTCTCCCTCCCCACCTCACCTCTCATCTCTCTCCCTCTCTTCTCTCCCCCACCTGTCTTCTCTCCCCCCCCCCTCCGCCCAGCCTCCCTAACCTCCGTTTCTCCCCATCCCTCTCCCTAACTCCGGCGAGTCGCAGGCAGCCCCCACCCGTTCCCCCGCCTTTTTGTGTGGTTGGCTTTGTGTTTGTGTAGGTTTTCAACGGGACGCAACAAAATTACCCGTCCCGATAAATCTCAGGACAGGCGACAAGGCGACTTTGCGGCGTTGGGAGTGAAGAGCTAAGCAACACCGGCCAGGACGTGCAAGGGGAAGCAACACTTGACCCCGGGCGCACCAAAGCCTACCTTCAGGTTTTTTTTTCTACCGGGAGTTGGTACCTCCCGCCTCTCGTTTACCCTGTGCACCTTTTTCGTACTCTTGCTATCATTTCTTGTGAGGTTTATTCTGTTGCTATCTAGTGCATCCTTTTTGTATCTCCCTTTTGTGCGTGGGTGCGTCATTATTCTCCATAGTCAGTTGGAGGGATAGTGGTCGCAGCGGGGGATGTAAGTGCAAGGTCATGTCCTCGGGGGTGGGGGCGGTGGCGGGGGTGAGTAGGGGGCAGGGAGCGGTTCTACGGGTAGGGTGGGAGGTAAGGGTGGGAAGAGGGTAGCGGATGCACATAGGTTAAGGATCGGGTCGTGGAACATAGGTACTCTGACGGGTAAGTCCATTGAGTTGGCGAAGATTCTTCAGAAGAGGAGGATCAACATAGCCTGTGTTCATGAGACTAGGTGGAAAGGGACGAAGGCGCGGGATGTTGAAGAGTTTAAGTTGTGGTACTCTGGGGTCGTGAGGGGTAAGAATGGAGTGGGCATCCTGGTGGATAAGGACCTTAGGGAGTCCGTGGTGGAGGTTAGGCGAGCGAACGATAGGTTGATGTCTATTAAGTTGGTTATCGGGGTTGAGTCCTCAACGTCATCAGTGCCTATGCACCACATGCGGGCTTGGATGAGGAGGTCAAGAGGCATTTTTGGGACGACACTGATGAGTTGGTGCGTAGTATTCCCCAATCTGAGAAGTTGGTCATTGGAGGGGACTTCAATGGTCATATTGGGGCAGATGCTAGTGGTTATGGTGAGGTGCATGGTGGCTTTGGCCTTGGGGTTAGGAACGGAGGAGGCTCTGCGCTGTTGGAGTTCGCTAGGGCTTCCGAGCTTCTGATTGCTAACTCGACATTTCGGAAGAGGGAGGAGCATTTTGTCACCTTCAAAAGTTTGACGGCGAGGACTCAAATCAATTACCTTCTTCTTAGAAGGAGCGATAGAGGTCTGTGCAGGGACTGCAAGGTTATTCCGGGAGAATCCCTTTCAAACCTTCACAGACTCCTAGTGATGGATGTCGGAATCTGGGTGAAGAAGAAGCAGAGGGGTGCTCGGGGCCAACCGCGAATTAGATGGGGTGCCCTGACTAAAGAGAAAGCCGAGGAGCTGGAGAGAAGGTTAGTCGAGGGTGGAGCTTGGAGAATTTCTGGGGTAGCAGATGCAATGTGGTCAGAGACGGCGAATCTGGTTAGGGAGGCAGCGCAGGATGTACTTAGGGTAACCAAAGGCTATCTAGGCAGACATCAGGGCAACTGGTGGTGGAACGACGTAGTGCAAGGAAAAGTAGAGGTGAAGAAAGCTGCTTTTGCGAAGTTGGCAGGGAGCACAAGCGAGGAAGAAAGGCGGGTGAACAGAGAGAGCTATAAGGTGGCAAGGAAGGAAGCGAAATTGGCTGTTACGGAGGCTAAAAACGCGGCTTTTGGTCGCATGTACGAGGAATTGGGGAGAAAAGCGGGGACAAGAAGTTATTCCGGTTAGCCAAAGTAAGGGAAAGGAAGGCGCGGGACCTGGACCAGGTTAGGTGCATCAAAGATGAAGATGGTAGAGTCCTGGTGGGGGAGTCTCAAGTCAAACAGAGATGGCAGGCGTACTTCCGAGACCTTCTCAACGAGGAGGGGGACCAAACCATAGAACTAGGGGAGCTGGGGCATTTGGAGCGTCAGAGAGGCTTAGGGTACTGTAGGCGCATTAGGGTGGAAGAGGTCGTGGGGGCTTTGCGTAGGATGAGTAGAGGTCGAGCGACCGGGCCGGACGAAATCCCGGTGGAGTTCTGGAAATGCATGGGTAAGCCAGGAGTGGAGTGGCTCACTAGGTTGTTTAATGCGATCTTCAGATCCAACAGGATGCCAGAGGAGTGGAGGTGGAGTACAGTGGTGCCCTTGTATAAGAACAAAGGGGATATCCAGTGTTGCGACAACTATAGGGGCATCAAATTAATAAGCCACACCACGAAGGTCTGGGAGCGGGTGATCGAGGCCAGAGTGATGGAGTCGACATCTATTTCCGTGAACCAGTTCGGTTTCATGCCGGGTGGGTCCACTACAGAAGCTATCCACCTTGTTAGGAGATTGGTGGAACAGTTCAGGGATATGAAGAAGGACCTACACATGGTGTTTATCGACTTGGAGAAGGCGTATGACAAGGTCCCTAGGGAGGTACTATGGAGGTGCCCGGAGGCTAAGAGCGTGCCGGAAGCCTACATCAGAGTAATCAAGGACATGTACGATGGAGCTAAGTCCAGGGTTAGGACAGTGGGTGGCGACTCAGACCATTTCCTGGTGGTTATGGGGCTCCATCAAGGATCTGCGCTTAGCCCGCTCTTGTTTGCCTTTGTGATGGATGCTTTGACGCGGCATATTCAAGGGGTTGTTCCTTGGTGTATGCTATTTGCTGATGACATAGTCCTGGTAGACGAGACGAGGGTCGGTGTTAACGAGAAGCTAGAGGAATGGAGACAGACTCTCCAGTCTAAGGGGTTTAAACTAAGCAGGTCTAAGACAGAATATCTGGAGTGCAAATTTAGCGCCGAGTCGAGCGAAGTGGGAGGGAGCGTGATGATTGGATCTCAGGCCATAGCCAAGAAGGATAGTTTCAGATACCTTGGATCGGTGATCCAGGGGGACGGAGAGATAGACGGGGATGTCACTCACCGTATAGCGGCGGGGTGGTCGAAGTGGAGGCTTGCATCAGGAGTCTTGTGTGATAAGAAAGTGCCACAGAAACTCAAGGGGAAGTTTTATAGAGCTGTGGTTAGACCTGCCATGCTGTATGGGACGGAGTGTTGGTCGGTGAAGAAATCTCCATGTTCAGAGGATGATGGTTGCGGAGATGAGGATGCTTAGGTGGATGTGCGGGCTCACCAGGTTAGATAAGATTAGGAACGAAGTTATTCGGGAGAAGGTGGGGGTGGCCCCAGTGGATGAGAAGATGCGAGAGGCGAGACTTCGGTGGTTCGGGCATGTGCGGAGGAGAAGCCCCGACGCCTCGGTGAGGAGTTGTGAGCGGCTAGCGGTGGTCGGTGTGAGGCGAGGCAGAGGGAGGCCTAAGAGATACCGGGGAGAGGTAATTAGACGGGACATGGCCCTTGATGCAGATTTCCGAGGACATGACCCTTGATAGGAAAGTCTGGAGGTCTAGTATCGGGGTTGTAGGATAGGGGTTTCTAGATTATTCATACTCCTTTTCCGGGGTGTGAGGCGTGGTAGGGCCGCCCATAGATGATTAGTTTGTATTCTCTTTTGGTAGTCATTTCTGGTAGTTACTGTTTTGATACCATTGCATGCCTGTTTCTTTATGGTACATATGCATCTTATGTTTAGATAATTTTTATGAGGTGTATGCTGGAGTAACTAATGCGGTTTTTATTTTTTGTTTTTGTTTACCTTTTTTCCATGCGCCGAGGGTCGATTGGAAACAACCTCTCTGCCCTATCGGGTAGAGGTAAGGCATGTCTACATATTACCCTCCCCAGACCCCACCTTGTGGGAATATACTGGGTTGTTGTTGTTGTTGTTGTTGTTCTTAAATCATGCTTCTCCCAAATAGAAAACTAATATGAAACTCTGTTTTAGTTAGAAAATTTCGAACAAGTATAATTGGAATTTTGAAGTAAACAAATACATGTTTCATAAAATAAAAAGCCTTGTAATATTTGCCAGATTGGCTCCACAAACAATGATTACTTTTGTACTCTGTGAGAAGATATGGGGGCTGGCTGGACTAAATGCTATTTGAACATTTACACTCTTCTCCTCTAAAATCAAATGCTACCATAACTGCATGCTCAATTTTGTCAAATATATCTGAATTTGTTGTCCTAAAATAATCCCTCCATTTTTCAAGTGTCCCAAAACACTTGTCCATAACTGATAGCTTATTAAAATAAAAAATCAAATATACCCAAATCAAAAAATCAAATCTTTATTGACACCCAGATAGGAAAATTCAATATTTATCCGATTTTGATAATACCCACAAATTATAATCGATTCTTACACCACCAATAACACTAATGCTTGAGCTTCGTACTGCGTGTAAATTTTTCAAAAGTGGTTTCAGCTACAACTTCTTATAACAACTATAAAGGAAAAACTGATGCTAAACTACAAGGTCATCTAACAAATATGAATAAGAAACTTAAATTTAGAAGAGAAACATAATTTATAATATCAAAAAACGAATATTGATAAAGACCCACATCATTAAATTGGATTAACATCAAATAGACAAAGGACTAACACTGCAAAATAGAGAGAAGAGGAAAAAGAAGAACATACAACTGGAGAAGCTACAAAATCGAAAATAGATTTGAAGAGGATGAGTAAAAGGACTACGGTGGCAACATCTATGTCAAGCAGCAGTCCAATTTTGACAAGTGCATGTTATGTTAGAACTAATTTGAAAAGCAAAGAATGAACAAAACCGGTGAAACTTGAACATGATCTCAAATATTATACCCAAAAATTCCGTTCTTCAATTTATGTTCAATACCAATACCAATATCATCCATGGACTGAAAATCTGAACAAAAAAAGTTGGATATTGGCTGAAACTAATTAAAAAAGCAAAAGAGGAGAAACAAATAGAAAGACAATACCACAAAATTGAAGTACAAAAGGAAAGGATTGTTTTTCATATTAGATGTGTAGCAAAAATTATGGGTGAAATTGAGTAAAATCATACCTGAATGTAGGAGAAATTCGAGAAAGAGGAAGAGGAAGAGAATGAAGAAGTTCAGAAGTTAGAAACTTTTACAACTTTAGTATATTTTATTCAATTTAGAAAACCTAATATTACTCCTTAACAGACGTGTGCTCCTGTAAAACATATAGATTGTTCAGAAATATTAAAACACGAACAAGAGGTATTTATATAGTTGATGTGAAATGACACAAACGCCCCGGAGCTTTTCCAAAAATACCACTAAGCACACAGGATGAAACCTCCTGCTCTTCTATAGAATAGAAATGTAGCAACTTGTCATATTTACTGATTTTTACTTTTTATATTTATTAATTTATACGTATCAAGACACTTGTTATTCGACTTTTGGTATTATAAATTTATGATTTCTTGGTTGTTAGTAAGTTCATAAAAGCAATTATATATCAGCAAAACCATCGGAGGAAAAGTATATGGTACTCGAAACAATAATATACATGTTGAACAGATATGTTCTCTAATTTGATCGCAATACGATCGCATCGAGTCTACTATTACCACCACAATTGGAAACAAAAGCACATAATGTGTCCACCCCGTGTTATAGCATGGGCATCATCTTTCTAGTTATCTTAGAAGTGACCTGCTAGTGTAAGCTGTTTCATCAAAACGTTAATTTTTTTGTTCACGAGCTGCAGTTAATCTTAACTTGACTTTTTGTTTTTGTGTAGTGAGTCTGTAACTAATTTTCCAGATAGCCGAATGTTCCACGGTCAGATATGCATCCTTTTTACTTTCAACCCATATTTTTGTTTATTTATAAGGAGGCTACAGATCCCCTTAAGTACTTCTGGTTCTCCAGATTTACAAGATATTAAAATTTGACATATGTCTTTATGAAAATTCTTAAAATCCATAAGTGAATTCTATGAACTTCATGTTTCAAGTAACATAATCAACTACATGACTTGATGTTAATAAGGCTTTGGAATCAACTCGGATTACACATCTTCTAGTGGAATCTTTCAATTTCTTTGATAGAAAAATGCAAATTTCCGGTTCTTTTAAGCTCATCTTCTTGAAGAATACTCTTCCTTTTATTGTTGCTGATAATGTTCTTAAAATTTCCATCATTTTTTTGTCTTTGTAGGCAGGTAAATACATTTGATTAACTTACAGGGAATTGTATAATCTAGCGTTGAAAGTTGGAGCTTCTATTCGTGTCTGTGGTGTTAAGCAAGTAAGCCATTCAGACTTTAAAGTTGAAGAATGATAGAGAACTTTATCTAACATAGAGTGTTTTGAAATTTTTGAGTTAATGTTTAGAAGAAATTTAACTAATAAATGTTAACAAGCTTAGAAAACATTCTTTGAAACTGTTACAGAAGAGATTCAGTTTTGTCAGAACCATGGAATAAATTCTCCATTATCTGATGAGTTTTTATCTGATTACTTATATACAGGGTGGAAGATGTGGTATATACTGCGTCAGTTGTTCGAACTGGGCAATAAGCATGCAGGTATATAACTTTAATATACTTAAACTTCTGAAATACATCTTGCTTCATTTCTATTATTTGTCCCATAGTATGATACTTGTCATATGTTGGAGCTTAAGTACCCCGCAATGTACACAGAACAAGTGAGGTCTTTCCCCTTCTCTGGTTCTGAGACAGAGGCATTAGTGCAATATAAGACTATCTTTCATTATGTATGAGCAGTACCGCATGCAGTTTACTGTCCAGGGGGATATTTCAAGGAAAACTTGTCAATAATTGGATTATAAGACATATAAATTTCATTACATGCATAATAAATCTTTTACAATATGAATTGGTTAAATTGTGCTATTTCAATGTTTTTTCTCATACATAAGCTAGTATATTATGTTGTACAAATAAGCAAAATGGTCTACTTATTTTTGCAGGCCTGCAATGCTCATGGTCTCTATTGTGTCCCCTTATATGACACTCTATGTAAGCATGTTACCTCTCCATACCCTCTCCCCTTCTCTTCCTAAAATGAAATACAAAGTTAAATAAGATGCTTTAGTATTAAGAAAATCCAAAAGAGGACAATATATGTTAGCATTATATAGCATATTGTTAGGACTTAGGAGTAATGTTTTCGGTATATCTTACAAATTGCATTTATCAGGACATAGCATCACAGCTACACGAAAGTATGTTAAACAATCTTGATATGATGTCCAAATAGAGAAACCGTGAAGGAAAATCTTGATAGTCAATTTATGTAGAGCTGTAAGGATTGTTTGAGCAAAATGTGTTATTTATGTGATTGGTATATAAATAGGTACAAGCAAGATATAGTAGGAAAAGTTAATGCACAAAAGGATGCCATGGAACTACAAGTTGAAGTTAACATCATTTCACAAAATAAGCATCTGAATCCAGACTTATGGGTCGATCCTAGAATGCTATGTTTCAATGCTCGTTCACCTGGATATGTTTCCTCTACACAACAAGATATTGTGCAACTAATCAAATATCTATCTATTGGGAGTATTAATCGAGGTCAGTACTTACTCTTCTTCTCTTCCTCCTCCTCCTTCTTCTCTTTCTCCTTTTGTTGGTTTTCTGCCACTACTCTCTCTGATTTAATATTATCCAATGTGGTTAAATTTGAGACCCTTTTAGTTTTCCTGTGTAGCATGCTGTGGTGTGAGATAAATTGTTTTATTAGAATTTTCAGCCAGTGTGGTTAAATTTGAGATCTTCATTTAGTTTTTACATATTTGTCTTACATTACATGGAATTCTTCTTCTCTCCAGTGATTATGTCTTGCTTGGGCAAACATTTGGCTTAAATATTTGGAAACACAGTTTGTATTGTGCGAAAGTCCTAATTGACTTTACTAGTGAGTCATTGTGAGGTTCATAAGGTGTGTTTTATCATATTTGCATATGGTGAATGATGACCCTCGCTTCACATTTCTTCATTGCTTTAAGCAAAGTAGCTGTGTCTTTTGATAACACTATGTCCCGTGGCAGATATGTCTCATATATGTTTAAATGGATGGAGTATGATTTTTTTGTTAGTATAAAAGATTTAAACAGGGACATAAGTTGCAAACAAGATTATGCATAGTGGAATTGACTCCCAACTTTCCCTTTGCTGTTTGGTTATCCTTTGATTGCATCCAACAATTAAACAATTGTTTTAGGCCCTTGGGAGTAACCAAATAAACCTAAGAACATTTCCCAGATTTGTCAAGATTTAACAGCAATCCATGGAAAGATGCCTGGTTCGATTCAATGAAATTCTCAGAGAAATAATTCTACTACAAAAATTAAACCCTCATCTTTGTAGTATCTCTTGAGTCGAGCAAGCACCATGTGTTGCAACCCATCCAAAACACACCATTTTAGGAGTATCTTTAGTCTCCAGATCATCTTTAGCAGGTTGTTCATCTACTCTGTCTAGCTCCCTGAATTTCGTAATGGTTTATCCTAAGTTATATGTGTTTAATTTGTCTGATTTCCTTCTATATGATCCATAATAGCCTATCATGATAACCTGCATATATTAAAATTATGTGGGGAACTTTATAGGCATACATTGCTAGTAAATGAGTTCTATATCCAAGGTGATGAATTATTGTGATTTGTTTGCCTTACCCCTGCGCATTAAAATAAATGTCATTGTTTGCTATCACGTCTTTGTTGACATCGCTCTTTATAAAAGAACTTGGTTTTCAATCTAAAGTTGTTTGGATCTGGTAGTTTGAAATCTGATAGATTACATATTGTCACATGCCCTCTTCATTAGGCCAAATGAAGACTAAAATCTCGCCTCTCCTATTCAGGGGATCATTTGTGGCTTAAGAGAGTGATCGGAATTGAATTTGGAGGTTTTGTGTAGAATTAGGCTTGAATTGGCGATGTTGGAATTTTGGCGAAATCCGGTCGATAGGTGAGATTTTGATTTGGGCGCCGGAATATAATTTCGATAGTTGCAGCAGCTTCGTTAGGTGATTTTGGATATGTCTGCAAATTTTCAGGTCATTCAGACATCGTTTGGTCGGGTTTTGATTGGATGTTTGTTTCGGAAGTTTCAATTGAAACTTAGGCTTGAATCCGCCTTGATTTGACGATTTTCGTGTTTAAGGATGTGTTTTTATGATTGGAACAAGGTCGTGTGATGATTTAGAGTCGATTTGTATTTTCAGTTGAGGTCCCGGGGTCCTCGGGATGTTTTCGGAGGGTTAAACAGATGAAGTTTAGAGTTTATTAGATGTTGGTATGTGTTGCAGCATAGGTTTCGCTTCTGCGGATGGGGGACCGCAGAAGCGGCCCTGCAGAAGCGACAAAATGATTCTAGATGCGATCCAGGGATGGCCAGTGAATTTATGCAGAAGCGGGAGTTGGTCGCAGGGGCGGGCTCGTAGGAGCGAGCCATTGTCCGGAGAAGCGGACTTCAGTTATTTAGGAAGACGCGATCTCGCAGGTGCGAGACCTGAACTGCAGAAGTGGTGAAGGCCTGTTAGTGAAATGTCGCAGAAGCAATAGAGATTCCATAGAAGCGAATGCGCGAAAGCGAGCCTGAGATCGCAGAAGCGAAAATTCGTCAGTGATTATTGAACCGAATGGTTCAAAATTTCAGAAGTTATAACATATTTGGGGCTTCGAACTAAGTGTCGATTTAGGCGATTTTGAGGATGAAATCGAGGGAAATCATCAAGTAAGCACTCATGGACTCAATTTATGTTAATACATTGATAAATTATAGAGTTAACCTCTGATATGAGAAGAATTAAGGTGTATTAATGGAGGATGTTTGCTCTAGGCCTGGGTTATAGAAAATCACTGATTTGAATGGGCAAACGAAGTCCGATTTCTATAAAATTTATATGTTTGGACTTGTGGCGAGATAAGTATTCTGAAAATGTGACTTTCTTAATTTTTCGATAAGCGAGCTCGGGGCTCATGTTCTGGCAACTTCTGTTTTGGCTGTTTTTGAGTCCTTTCGATTGGGTAAAGATTCATTAGCCTATTTTGATGTATTCTTATTGGTTTTGATCATATTTGGCACCCAAGGAGGTCAATTTTCAAGGAAAGCGCAAGGCGAGCTAGGACTTTTGCCAGTTCGAGGTGATAGTAGTAATGAATGATATACTAAGGATTTGAAACCCTGTATTTGCATTATACAATGCTTTGTTGTGATGAAACACGCGTCGTGTTACGAGCGTGGTGATATTATGACTGGGGATTTGGACTTGGTCCCTCCCGGTTGATAGTTTACTGTGCATATTGGCTGATACTGAGGTTATATCTATAAAATTGGGCTAGTAGCCATGTTTGGGGTCGTGTGCCGATTTGTAGAATATTAGGGAAGCTTGTGGAGCAAAATGACCCCTATATCATGTTGAATACATACTCTGAGTCGTATTCATAGCTGTCTAGCATGACATGAACCAGTACTAGATGTAAGTGATAATACCTAGGGTTGAACACCCTGTTCTAGCTGAGTAGGCCCAAGAGGCCGAGTCTATTTTGACTGAGAGGGGTCGAGGACCCATTGTGAGGTATTGATATATATACCGGATCGGGTTACACACTGCAGCAGCATATACATATACATGTATTAGATCGGACTACACGCCGTAGTATTATATATATGATATAAATATATGGATTGAACTGCACGCCGCAATATATATATATATATATATATATATATATATATATATATATATATATATATATATATATATATATATATATATATATATATATATATATATATATATATATATATATATATATATATATATATATATATATATATATATATATATATATATATATATATATATATATATATATATATATATATATATATATATATATATATATATACGCTGCAGTGATATATATAAGTGGATCGAACTGCATGCTGCAGTATTATAGCGCTTGGGCTGAAGGAGCCCCTTTGGAGTCTACACACACTCCCAGTGAGCGCAGCTAGGTATATTGGATGGGACTGCACGCCGCAGTATTATATATACATACATACATACATACATACATATATACATACATACATACATATATATATATATATATATATATATATATATATATATATATATATATATATATATATATATATATATATATATATATATATATATATATATATATATATTGGATCGGGCTGCACGCAGTATCAGAGTTAGATCAGTGTTGGATCAGTGTTGTATCAGTGTGAGATATTGGTAGACTAGAACCAGACTTACCACTGTAGGGATGAAGTACATGTACAGCTATTTCATAAAACTGTTTAGTGTTAATACATGTGTTCTTACTTTCAGTTATAATTTATTGATTACTATTCTTTGAGTTGGAAGTACTCACTCTACTCCCTGCACATTGTGTGCAGATACAGGGATCCGGGAGAGCGCTTGAGCTTTACACTACTGTTTCTATTATCAGCTAAGGATACATCGAGGTAGCTGCTGGCATCTGTAGGACCCGATCTCTCCCTCCTTCTAGTTGTAGCTTTAGTTAATCTACTTAGACTTAGATTGTGTAGGATGTTCTCTTTCTATTGGAGGCTAACACCGGATTCATTGGGCTGTATTACTATTATTTCTATTTCTGCATTATTGAATTGATATAAAAATAGGCTAGTTAACTTTAAATGGAACAATGAAATTTAATAATTGAACGGGTTATCAAGAAAATGGTCGGGCTTGACTAGTGATATGTTGGGCGCCATCACGACCGGGGTTTGGGTCGTGACAGGTTGGTTTCAGAGCCTAGGTTATCAGGTCTCGCGAGTCATGAGCCGGTTTAGTAGTGTCTCGCGGATCGGTACATAGACGTCTGTACTTATCCCCGAGAGGCTTCAAACCTTTTAGGAAACACTTCACATTCTTGGAATTCTTATCGTGCGTACTTGATTGAGTTTGAGATGTAATTCTTAAAATTCCTTTCATACGTTTGTAAGTGCACTCGAGTGCTTATTGATAAATTTGCCTTGATGGCTTATGATTCCCCGATCGATGGGCGAGATATAATCTCTGTGAGTTCTTGATGGGCCAGTCAGGAGGACTTGAGGCCGGATCTTTGTCTATGGCTTGAGCACCAAGGTGATAATTTCGCAAGCCGGTATTATGAAATTCATACGATCAGTATTGTTCTGAATTGTGGAAATGGCAGTTTGATAATGGGTGAGTTGTAAGGTGTTCAATTTTTATTGTGATTTGATACGTAGCCCTAGCTATGGGCGTGGTGAAAAGTTCATGTTTCTTAGTAAAAAGGAAAAGTGCATTACGTGTGGTAGTATGAGTTCGGACGCAGGAAGACCGAGTTGGTTGTGCTATGTGTATCATGGTGAAAGGTATTTGATATGTGTTATGATTCGAGCAGGTGCAGCGCATGTTCATGTATCAATCTTGATAATATAATTCGTGTAGTATTGAGATTTATGTTGTTGATAAACATGGTCTTGTCGAGTTATGGACGCGTTGTTAGGATGGTTTGGTGATTTTCGGGCAGGTAGATAGGCTCAAATTACAAAGGAAACTCTATCGAAATTTTTTGAAAAAATTGGGACTTAGAAAAGATTTTGGCCACCTTAAGTGTGGGCTTAACTATTGTGTGCGAACGAATGTAAGAATTACAAAAGTGTTAAGATTTCCGATGACTCGAGTCTCCATAAAACTTTTATATGACTTGAGTTTAATCTCACTATAATAGTGAGGCATCATTTGAGTAAGATACCATGAGTGGGTAAAAGTGCCTTGATATATGGCTTCGAGCCAAGTTGGGGAGGTTGTTATTGATTAATTGATTGCACTATGGTGTGCTATGTCAATTTTGTCTCTTAGTACGTTGGTAAATGTTATATGGTGCTGTGAAGGAATATTAGGATGTTTTGAGTTGTTTTTGATAAAGAATGCTCTCTGCATAGGGAAGAAAGATGGGTATTTGTATCTCTACGAAATCATGTCTGTGGTGTTAGAGTATTAACAAGGCACAAATGGTTCAGTTCATTTAGGGCAGGTGATTTACAGCTGAATAAGAGTGAATGATCCCGCAAGAATTGTATTATTGTGTTCAAGGTTTTGCATATGACAATCAGGTGTCTTAAATTTGTGTATGTGGCTAGAGACTGTGTTTTCATTAGAAGAGATCAAGACTTGTGCTATGTTATGTCATTATGGGATTCAATGTATCCGTATTTGGAAGGTAATGGTAACGAATTCAGATTCGTAGGAAGTTCTTCAAGTAATGTGTTCTAGAATGTGGTATTTCTGGGAGAAGTTTGAAAGGGTATTCGGTGGCCTATGGGTCTTAGACTGTCTGGTCTTATGTGCGAGTCTCATGTGGTAAACCTGAGTTAAGGTATTGTGGAGCTACAATAAAGGCTAATATTAAATTAAAGATGAATCAGAAAGGAAGTTGGGTAAATGGAACAACTTGATAATGAACCGAAATGGTATGATAAGGATACGATTAATTCCTGGTATGTGATTGAAGTAATGAGTCTTGCAGGTATTGTGCCACAAAGCTCTTGCGTGCTGGCAATTTGATTAGCTTGGTTTGGGTAAAAGGGACTCAGTCTTGGTAGTTCATCTTGTGTAATGGAATTGGAGAAAGAGTTCTTGATGTGTTCTACCGTGATTTGAAGATCAGTATATTTCCTATGGGTATGCAAAGCGTGAAGTGTGTAATAATCTTTCTCCTATATGGGATCATGAAAGTCCTTGACTAGTTGAGTGCGTCGATATCTACGACGCAGGAGAGAGATAGAAATCCTCATGATATCCGGGTGTGGTATGGTCTATGTGTTACGATATGGAGAATTAGGATTTGCGTGTTCAATGTTTTGGTTCAATCCCTGATATAATGGAAGTTATTAAATTCTTGAGCAGCGCAGGCAGCTGCAGGTGATGTAAGAATCGATCTTTCTGGTAATTAAGGAAAAATGGTACTGGTAGTCTAGTGATTTGGCAGGTATATGGTCAAAAAGGAAAAGGTAAGACAAACTGATAATATCTAGTAGTATTGTGGTATTCTCTTGTTGGATCGACGGTGATGATTGAGTTGTCGATAGCATAGGAAATTTCTGAATGGCTTTCGTGGTATTAATGGATGCTTGATGTATGTTATGTATTCGTACGGTGGAGTGTGGAATCAGGCATAGTGATTCATGTTATATATATGTGTTGGAGACTAGAAGTTCTCGTAATCCGCCTATGCAGTGGTTGTATATCGTATGTATCGACACCGTTTAGTTGTTATTGGAAATTGGAAGCCCAATGGCTCTCTCTTTGCTTGATATGATGAATTTGGGTTATGATATTTGATTGCAGACTAGTTGTCTTAAGTCAGGTTGTCTAGACTAATGTGATATGGACTATGTCGAAAAATGCCACAAATTGCGTAGTAGAGTGCATTAGATTATGTTCTAGTAGGTATTTGTACCTTAGGTCCAGCGGACGGCTGGCAGGTATTGCGTTGCCAGTTGGGCCTTCGTGGTGGATGTCAGTGTAGAGGTTTTACCATTGATTCAGTTCCGATATTAGGGAACTTTGTCGGATACGTTGATTATGGCCGAGCGGAGGCTATATATGTTTATTGTAATGAGCAATTTGACTCGATGTGCATTTCCTTTTACGAGATTTATGTGTGGATCGGGTGGCACGATTCCATGAGTTATTGGGATCGGATGGCATGACGCCACGGGTATGGTATCTGGATCGTGTGGCACACCGCCACAGGTATGTTATTTAGAGCGGATTGCACGCCGTAACAGTGTGATGTGGAGAATAGTTTTCTATATTATATCTTGTATGCAATACTCCCTGCTTACCGGGGAAAGTCCATACTAGGTATTGCTCTGTGAATGGCGCATTGGTTGTGTCATTATAGGATTTGATAGCATATATTATTTGTTTCACCGTGGGTGAGATTGATTTCTTGAGTTCAGACATAAATCTATGTGTGGCTGGCCGTTTTGAGCATGGTGACTTGAGGTGCTTCATGAGTAATAGTGTTTGGATTGAATCATGAGTTATTGCAAGGCCACGTGATGTTATGACCTTTCGAGGAGGATGCAGGTGCTCTAATTCTACGATGTGAGACGAAATCTCAGTTATGTGTTGTGATGGTACTGAGGAATTTGAATTGTAGTTCTTTTGTGCGAGTCTGTTGTCATGATTCGAGTGTGTTCAGCTCGTTTCTTATTGGAGCCTGTGTTGTGCTTGTCGTGGCTTAGGCCGATGAGGAGGTGTCATATCACTAGTGTGGTGTGTTTTAATTGAAATAATCGTTAGAATCATTAATGAGTGCGAACATATGTTATTTCAGCTGGTTAGAAAGGTAATATCGAGGTTTGGCTCCAAAATCTGTTGTTGTATCAGTGAAAAGAGAAATGGATTCATGAATGGTTGACCTGAGACATGGGTTCGGTATATCGCGTGTTTCAGTTGTCATGGGCAGTATATGAAGGTATTGGAATAAGACTTTAGCTAATTAGAAAAAGTTTTTTTGTTAGTATTTGGTTATTGTGGCTAATTGCTGTGAGTGGATGCCATTGTCTCGAGTGTTTGGGTTGTGTAGGATATCATATGATCCCACTTGGAGTGGCAAGTATGGGTTTTTGCAGTTGGTTCTGGTTTATTCTGAGTATAGCGTGGGATTCTGATCTGGTGTGTGCGATTTAGGGAAGTGCAATGTGATTTATGGTTTGGATGGGCTGTGAAACTCCGGCTATATTGTATTATCAGACTCATGTTAGATAGGGTGACATGGGATCACCCCGTGTATATGCTTGGTAAGATCATTCAACTATTGGGTTGCTTCTAGTACAACTCTGTGTACGCTCAAGGACAAACTTTTGTTTAAGATGGGGAGAATGTGATGACCCGGTGCGTCATCACGTGAGTTACCATCCCATTTTCCCCGTTATATGCTTGTTCATGTTTCAATATATGTGTTTGGTAAGTTTGAGTCAATTCAGATCGAGTTTGGTAGAAAATGAGGCAAATAGTCTCTTTGATGAAGAAATATATGAAAAAGTCAATCGGATGTTGATTTGTGAGTAATATGGCTCGGAATCGAATTCTGATGGTTCGGGTAGCTTCAGAGGATCATTTGTGGCCTAGGAGAGTGATCAAAATTGAATTTGAAGGATCAGTGTAAAATTAGGCTTGAATTAGCGAAGTTGGAATTTTGGCGAAATCTGGTCGATACGTGAGATTTTGATTCGGGTATTGGAATGGATTTCCGGCAGTTTCAGTAGTTTTGTTAGGTGATTTTGGATATGTCTGCAAAGTTTTAGGTCATTCGGACATCGTTTGGTCGGGTTTTTAATTTGATGTTGGTTTTGAAAGTTTTAGTTGAAACTTAGGCTTGAATCCGCCTTGATTTGATGATTTTCGTGTTTAAGAATGTGTTTTTATGAGTGGAAAAAGGTCATGTGTTGATTTAGAGTTGATTTGTATTTTTGGTTGAGGTCCCGGGGGCTTCGAGATGTTTTCGTAGGGTTAAACGGATGAAGTTTGGAGTTCATTAGCTGCTGGTATGTGTTGCAGCCGAGGTTTCGCTTCTGCGGATGGGGGATCGTAGAAGCGGCCCCACAGAAGCAACGAAATGGTCGCAGATGCGATCTAGGGCTGGTCAGTCAATTTCCATAGAAGTAGGAGTTTGTCGCAGGGGTGGGCTCGCAGGAGCGAGCCATGGTCTGCGGAAATGGAGTTTAGTGATTAAGGAAGACTCGCAGAAGCGGGAGGGAGCCGCTTAAGCGGTCTCGCAGGTGCGAGACCTGAGCCACAGAAGTGGTGAAGGCCCAATAGTGAAATGTCGTTGAAGCGATAGAGATTCTGCAGAAGCGAATGCGCGGAAGTGAGCCTGAGGTCGCAGAAGCGAAAATTCATCAGTGATTAATGAACAAAGTTATAACACATTTGGGACTTTGAACTAAGTGGCGATTTAGGCGATTTTGAGGAGGAAATTGAGGGAATTCATCAGGGAAGCACTCATGGACTCAATTTATGTTAAAATATTGATAAATTATAGAGTTAACCTCTGATATGGGAAGAATTAAGGTGTATTAATGGAGGATTTTTGCTCTAAGCCTTGGTTATAGAAAATCACTGATTTTAATGGGCAAACGAGTCCGATTTTGAAAAAATTTATATGTATGGTCTCGTGGCGAGATAAGGATTCTAAAATGTGACTTTCGTAATTTTTTGAGAAGCGGGCATGGGGCTCGGGTTTTGGCAACTTAAGTTTTGGGTGTTTTTCGAGTACTTTCGATTAGGTTATGATTCATTAGCCTATTTTGATGTATTCTTATTGGTTTTGATCAGATTTGTCACCCGAGGAAGTCGATTTGCGAGGAAAGCGCAAGGCAAGCTGTCACGCCCCAAATCGAGGAACATGACCGGCGCCTGACCGGGTTGCCCCAGTCAAGCGGACCTGGGTGCCTTTCATTCCCACGCGTTACCCCTGTGTTGACTGTTTCTCATTAACCACATATATTACTAATCATAATGACTGATTTCATAATGCATAAACATAACCATGTGATTTGATTCACTAACGAGTTCATAATTTTTGTTTACAACGCCCCATACATATACATAAGCCACAATCCCACAGTTTACATGTCTATGGAGCCTCTAGGATACAAAAAGGGAAATACAATACTTGCCGGTAACAAGGCTCCGGCTATACCTTACAAAAACCAAAATGAAATCTAAACCGAAGTGGCAAGAACCACACAAGGCCCCGAGGAAGAAAGGGGCTCACCAAAACGGGCAGTGGAGGATGAAAGATACTACTGTCGATGAGCTGAAGTGCCTGCTACTGATCCACCTACAATCATGACACGAATGTAGCGCCCCCGGCAAAAGGGACGTCAGTACACTTGAATTGTACTGGTATGTATGGACAAACTTTGTCCCAAGTAAACTCAAGCCATTAAATTACATCAACAATTAATTAAGCCAGCCAACCATGTTTCCACATTTTACCTCATTTCAAATAATTCTCACACAAAGCACTTTCTACAATCAACCAATTTAACAATAACCAATCAATCACGTAAAGCACAAGTAGTCAAACAAAGGGCAATCAGTGCCCCACAGGTTGCAAACTCTCCTGTTGTCTCCTTTCACAATTTCACATTATTGATTTTTGTATCAATTTTCAATAGCGATTTCGATCGCTTTCCATCCTTATTGCCCCTGACCACCCTTATTACCTCGGCCACCCTTATCACCCCAACCCAAACCTTATTTCACCACGTTGCGGCGCGCAACACGACCCCGCCTTACAGTTGAAAACACAACAATTTCAAACAGCAGATAATGTACTACACTCAATTTCAACAAGTTCAAATAAGCAACTTACACATTGGTTCATGTTCTCAATTTCTTCTCAATTCAATATCACAACCATGTTACAAGTATTCCAAAATCGAAAATGCCCACATAATCATGTTCAACAATTCACCACAATTAAGGTGTTTCAAATTCTTTCCACAATAAGCCAAATATGCCATCACAATGGTTGTTCCCCATTTCTTTACCAACCTCGATTACCTTTTTATCTTTCAATTCATATTTCATACCACACATAGTTCAGCATCAATCAAATGCTCAACAAGGAAATCAAAGGATTACGTAAAATTTCTCAATTTGACACATGCCAAAACAATTCGCACATATTTGGGCGATTTTACAAGAATCAAAATTAGCCATACATACCTGGTGATGAGTTTTCTTCCGTTAACTTCCTACTTTATGCTTACCCAAGCTATCTTACTCTTGCCAACCTCGTTCTTGAAGACTCTTACTTCTACTCACTTCTTTTTACTAGAAATCAAGTTCAATAATCATGCATGAGTGTAAAAATTCTATTTTTAAAAGCTATTATATACAAACCTCTCTTTACCCAATTAAAACTGAAAATCAAAGAAAATAGTTAGGGTTTTTACCTTGAAAATATTGGGGAAGTTGAATCCTTGCCCTAGGATCCCTTGGAATTAAGTAGTTGGAACAATCTTTGAAGATGAAGAACTTCTCTCTCTAAAAACCCTCTCTTCTCTCTCTAATTTTGGTGAGATGATATGATAAAAATGAAGAAGAAAGGTGTTATATTAAAGAAAAGATCGGGTCAAAATGTTACAAAATCTGGGCCGGGGTCAAATATGCGGTCACTATGCGACCGCAGAATCAACATGCGGTCCGCATAGTGACCGCAGAATGGCTCAAAAAATTACGCAGGTTCTGTTAAGACATGCGGTCACTATGCGGACCGCATGTTGATTCTGCGGTCGCAAAAGTGCACCGCAGATTGACATGCGATCGCATATCGACCGCACATTTGACACGGATTTGGGCAACTCTCTGGAACGATTTGCGGTCAGAATGCGGTCCGCATGTTGATTCTGCGGTCGCATTCTTGACCGCATATTTGACACTTTTTCGGAAAAATTATTTCTCTACATTTTTGAAACTTAAATCACTACCAAGGGTCCGAACCGCGGCGAGCAAGCTCGCCGCGAAGAATTCTACGCATTCCTAACACATCATTCGGACCATGACACCACATCTACTAGGTTTTATGCATAAAAATTTTACGGGGCCTTACACGAGCTAGGACTTTTGCCGGGTCGAGGTGAGTGGTAATAATGAATGATATACTGAGGGTTTGAAATCCCGTATTTGCTCTATACAATCCTATGTTGAGATGAAACATGCATCATGTGACGAGCGTGGTGATATTGTGACTGGGGATTTGGACTTGGTCCCTCCCGATTCATACTTTACTTTGCATATTGGTTATGACTGAGCTTATATTTGTATAATTGGGCTAGTAGCCATGTTTGGGGCCTTGTGCCGATCTGTAGAATATTAGGGAATCTTGTGGAGCTAAATGACCCCTATATCATGTTGAATACGTACTCTCAGTCGTATTCATAGATGTATAGCATGACATGAACCAGTACAAGATGTGTACTGTAAGTGATAATACCTAGGGTTGAACACCCTAGTCTAGCTGAGTGGGCCCTAGAGGCCGAGTCTATATTGAATGAGAGGGGTCAAGGACCCATCGTGAGGTATTGATATATATAACGGATCAGGATGCACACAACATCACTATATACATATACATGTATTGGGTTGGACTGCACGCCGCAGTATTATATATATGATATAAATATACGGATCGGACTGCAGACCGCAGTAATATCTAAATGAGAAATACATAGGGTTGAACACCTTGTCTTAGCTGAGTGGGCCCGATAGGCCAAGTCCATATTGACTGAGAGGGGTCAAGGACCCCATAGTGAGAGTATTTGATATACATATCGGATCAGGATGCACGCCGCAGTATTATAGCGCTTGGGCTGAA
The DNA here is from genome assembly GCA_032618575.1 of Nicotiana noctiflora. Classification (NCBI taxonomy): domain Eukaryota; kingdom Viridiplantae; phylum Streptophyta; class Magnoliopsida; order Solanales; family Solanaceae; genus Nicotiana; species Nicotiana noctiflora. The sequence goes on from JASVEL010005819.1 coordinate 329,188, forward strand.
GGAGCCCCTCCGGAGTCCGCACCTACCCCAAGTGAGTGCAGTCGACTATTATTGGATCGGGCCGCCGCAGCATTTTATACTATATTGGGTCGAGCTGCAGGCCGTAGCAGTATTAGGTTAGATCGGGTTGCACGCCACGACATTATATATATATATATATATATATATATATATATATATATATATATATATATATATATATATATGTTGGATCGGGCCCTGCACGCCGCAGCAATATGAGTGAAGATCGGGCTACACGCCGCAACATTTTTGATCAGTGTTGGATCAGAGTTAGATCAGTGTTGGATCAGTGTTGTATCAGTGTAAGATAGTGGTAGACTGGAACCAGACTTACCATTATAGGGATGAAATACCTATACAGTTATTTCTTAGAACTATTTAGTGTTCATACCGGTGTTCTTACTTTCAGTTATTATTTATTGATTACTATTCACTGAGTTGGAAGTACTCACTCGACTGTCTGCACCTTGTGTGCAGATACAGGGATCCAGGAGCGTGCCTGAGCTTTACACTGTTGTTTTTAATATCAGTTGAGGAGACATTGAGCTAGCTTCCGGCGTTTAACGGACCCGATATCTCCGTCCTTCTAGTTGTATCTTTGGTTATTCTACTTAGACTTGGATTGTTTAAGGTGTTCTCTTTCTGTTGGAGGCTCAGACTTGTGACACCGGATTCATTGGGCTGTATTATTATTATTTCTATTCCCGCATTATTGTATTGATATAAAAACATGCTAGTTATCTTTAAATGGAACAATAAAATCTAATAATTGAACGGGTTATCAAGAAAATGGTTGAGCTTGTCTAGCAATGTGTTGAGCGCTATCACGACCGGGGTTTGGGTCGTGACAGTGGAGCAACTGAAGAAAGGGAAGATGGACATAGTGAAGATCTAGACCTTACCTAAAGAGAACTTTGAGTTGCCGACGATATTCTTCAAGTCTTTTGTTATAATATTTGAAACTTTAACTTTTGAAGTGTTGAATTATAAAACATATAAAATTGGTTTAAAATATTTTGCTATTATTGTTATTCTTAGCTTATTGGATATAAAGATTATGAAGTGTTTTATCTTTTATTTATATAATTTTCAGGTTATAATTACAAATATTTCCCGGTGGTAATTGTCAATTAGACGTTTTAAATAGCGTAATAGAACCGTTGCAATAAGCACAAATTTCGTTGCCATAGACATTCTGAATTGTTCCAGTAGGTCTTGCAAACCGTTCCATAAAGTGTGACAAACTGTTGCAATAGAAACAAAACCGTTAGGATAGCACAATGAAACCTTTACAACAGCTGTAAATAAACATTGCAATAGCATATATAACAGTTGCTATAAACTATATTGTAACAATTTACAATCGTTGCATAATTTATACGGTAACGATTTTTAACCGTTGCAGTTAAAATGAATTCTCGATGCTTCAGATAGAGGGAAAATCGTTGCAATAGTTGGCTCTATAGCAACGGTGGTCTCAATCGTTGCCAAAACCGTTACTGCAGATCTATTGGCACGCGAGCGGATGTCACGGTCGTTGAATCGTTCCAATACATCTATGGCAATGGTTTCCTATCAATCGCAACGTTTTTCCTACTGTTTCCATCGGCCTATTTTCCCGTAGTGATCTCTGTGATCAACGCCAAGATAATTAGGGTTTGAGGCCGGGTATAGCCTTTAGGTTTGGGCTAGGGTGGATTTTGGGCATGAATCCTAATGGATTAGGATTGTGTAATTGAAATTGGGCTGGTTTAATAGGCAAGGTCCAAAAAAATATAAAAGGGCTATTAGTAAGCAATTTTAAAAAATAACTAACAGATTATAAAAATAATTTTCATAACTAGAAACGTTTTAAAATAATTACTTAGTATTTGAAAAATATATAAAACCCTATTTTCCGGTAACATAATGTAATAGTGCTTGCATTGGCTGTAATTGCAAAGTTACTCCAATTATTTCTCCGAAAATGAAAATATGACAATTTCTGAAATAATTAAACTTAGTACAAATTCAAATAAAATTAAGCCACAAAATTATTATAAATCTATTAGTGGTGCAATTAGTAAATGCTTACATAAATAAAAATAATGGGATAAATTAGTTAAAACCCTTAAAAATGCAGAAATTTTGGAAAAATATTAATTTATTCTAATGCATAGTTTTGAGGTATATGAGCTGCCCCTATTTAATGAGAAGGATGAAAGAGTTTTCTGGTGAAGAAAGGATGATCAATATTAACCGAATTGGATGTTTTGAAAAGTAAAGATCGAACCCTGGTCTTTGAGCTACCAACATATTCCAATTTATTCAGGTAGTTCTGGACACAACGATGAATGAAGCCGATGGAATTCTTATAGAATATTCATATATTTCGAAAAAGGGTTCTTTAGGGTGGAGAGTATCAGATGGATTTATATGGAGTTATAAATATGAACATGAATTGTAATGGATGTATCACAGGGCAGGTATCTGAACCATCATAGAGTGAAGAAAACAATTGAAGGGGATCAGTTACATTTGAAATAACATCAAGGCATAAATTGTACGAGCGGAAACCAGATCGAAAGTTTCTCTCGTTTGAAGAATGGTTACCTCTAGGATTCCCTGCAAAACTTAAAACACAACGCATCCGAATATATGCAAATTCCCTTTAGACCATGAAATATTGTCTTTGGACGGTTGAGAATGACGTCATTAGACCATGATGTGCTAGGCCATGAATTGTTCGGTGGGGGATTCATAGGCTATGAAATGATGTTCTTGGGCCATGAAAATGGTACCGATGAACCATGACACCAATGTATGCAAATTTGATAGATCCTCAGACCATGGCATGGTGTGTTCTAGATATGAGGACGATGACTTCAGAGAATGACACCTTGGAAAGATGGCGATATTTCAGCCCATGAGATGCAATAATATGATGTTAAAATAAACAAGACAAGGCTTAATCCTATGAGGTTTGGGGCAGAGCTTAGCCCGAAGGTGGAGCAAATAGACAGTGCTAGAACGACAATGCTTAGTCTCGGCAAACAAAGGCGATGATTGGCCTTACGCAAATAAGAGGTAAAGCTTATACCCATGCGAGATTTGAGACATGGCTTAGTCCCATGCAAATGGAAGGCAGAGCTTATCCTTATGCATATATGGAAGCATGGCTTAGCCTCATGCAGTATTCGAAACATCGCTTAGTTCCACGTATGTGGAAGGCAGAACTTAGCCTTATGCAGATATGGAGGTAGGGCTTAACTTCATGCATATATGAAGGTAGAGCTTAGCCTTATATACATAGAGGAAGAGATTAGACTCATGCAAGATTTGAGATAGGGCTTAGTTCCATGCAAATTGAAGGCGATGCTTAGCCTTATGCAAAATGGAGGCAGGTATTAGCCTCATGCAGATAGAGACACAGCTTAGTCCTATACAATATTCATGAAAAAGGCTTAGCCCATTGCAAATGGAAGGCAGTTCTTAGCCTTATGTAAAAGAGAGACATGGCTTAGCCTCATGCAGATTGAGACATAGCTTAGTCTAATACAAGATTCGACACATGGATTAGTCTCGTTCTAATGGAAGAAAGTGCTTGGCCTTATGGAAAATGGAGGCAAAACTTTGCCTCATGCAGATATGGAGGTATGACATAAACTTTTGTAGATGGTGACAAAGCTTAGTCTCATGCAAATAGAAGGAAGAGCTTAGCCTTATGTAGATTTGGAGGCAGGGCTTATCCTCATGCACTGTTTGGGATAGGGATTAGTCCCATGCAAAACTATAATAAATAGTAGGTGATAGTAGAGCATTCTTAGATAGTAATAGATTTCAATATCACGGTTGTTATGAAGATTGTGACTTTGAGGCATGTATATTCTTCTCTCTTGCATCAAAAGAAAATTCATGATTTCTTAAAAGGGGAGGTCCGTTTGTTCCTCCGCCAGCTTGCTTGGTTTGGTTTGCTTGGTCCGAAGGTCCTGGTCAAATAAGTGGGGGTAGCGTTGGCTAAATATATTCATATTACATGCAAGTATGCATAGTTTTCAAAGACGTGGTAGAAATATATTATTTAGAAATTGGTTCGATGAACCAGTGACTGTGACATGATCCGAGACATCACAACCTCTCCTGCTATATAATTTTCAGAGTCTTTCTCAAAATTGTGCCCCAGTTAGATGGACACGTCTGACTGATGCACATGCTGCGATTGGCTGAAATTGCTTATGAATTTGGTGAGTCCTCCTAGAAATTCCGATGCAGTTTTTTGTTATGGCAAAATAGGATTTTTACTGAATTGTCATCAAACGCATGGATCTCCCTACGTGTCCCCTCTTAAATGGGAATCAGGTCGAGCCTAGTTCAATATACATCATTTTGTCAAATCATAAATAGTTATATACGATATTGTTTGACTGGATCTAAGTTGATCAGTTTTGGATAGATTTCTCAGTCCATTTCTGCAAGTATGAGGGCTCCTCCTATCAATACTATGTGAACCATGTAAGGGCCTCGTCAGATGGGATTGGATTTCCCTTTAGATTCATCCTAATGCCGAAAGATTTTCTTCAATAGTAGTTGCCCGTGTGAACTCTCTCTGCTTGACTCCTTTGTTGAAGGGTCTAGATATTCTATTCTAATAGAGTTTCCCATGACACACAGCATTCATCCTTTTTCTGTCTATGAGGTGTAGCTTCTCATAACAGCTCATTATCCATTCTGTATCGTTGAGCTCACCTTCTTGTATGATTTTTAAAGATGTAATCTCCATTTCAGCAGGAATAACAACTTTAGTACCATAGACCAGTAACGACAAAGTTTTCCCGGTTAATGTGCAAACTGTGGTACGGTATCGCAATAAGGTAAATGGAAGCTTCTTGTGCCATTATCTGTGATTTTCTACCATCTTTCTCAGTATCTTCTTGATATTCTTCTTAGTGGCTTCTACAACTACATTCATCTGAGGTTTGTAGACTGTGGAATTCTTGTGCTTGGTTTTAAAAGTCTCACACATGGTCTTCATTAGATTGCTGTTGAGATTGGAAGGCATTATCAGTGTTGATTGATTCTAGAACTCCGATCCAAGAAATCGTTCGGTTACGGACAAAATATGCTATGACCTTTTTAGTTACTGCCGATGCTGCTTCGACCCATTTGGTGAAGTAATGAATAGCTACCAAGATGAACCGATGCCAATTTGAGGAGGTGCGCTCGATTGGACTAATGACATCCATTCCCCAGTCGCTAAATGGTCAAGGTGAGCTTATTGCATTGAGCCTTTTTATCATTTCGGTATATACTTTACATTGGTAGAATTTTTGGACATAATGTAATATTTCTCCATGGTCATCTAGAAATAACCGACCCTAAGTATCTTCTTGGCCAAGTTAAAACCATTCATATGTGAGCCGCATGTCCCAGCATGTATCTCCTCAAGTAGATTAGAAGCTTCTTTCGCGTCGACATACCTTAGAAATCCCAAAGCATGAGTTCTTCTAAGCAAGGTTCCTCCATTGTGGAAGAAATTATTGGACAACCTCCGAAGCGTACGTGTCCAAGTATGATTTACAAGATCCAAATATTCTCTTTTTGCTAAATATTCTTTGATATCGTGAAACCAAGGCTTCCTGTCCGTTTATTCTTAAACATGGGCAAGACGCTGGCTAGCTATGGATCCTTACTGGGATGGGATTGATGAAGTTCTTTTCAGGATGTTGTATTATGGATTACAAAGTGGCCAATGCATCGACAAACTCGTCCTGAATCGCGAGAACATACCGAAACTCTATCTTCATGAACCTCTTTCTCAATTCTTACACATGGTTCAAATACGAAAATATCTTAGAATTCTTGGTGGCACATTCTCTTTATACTTCGTGCACAAGCAAATCTGAATCACCGACTGCCAGCAACTCCTGAATATTCATGTCAATGGCCATGTTGAGCACTACTATGTAGGCTTCATACTCTTCCATGTTGTTGGTGCAGGGAAATATGAGTTTAGAAGATGCTAGATAATTTTGGCTAGTTTCTAATACCAACACAGCTCCAATGCTGACTCTCTTTATATTTAATGCTCCATCATAGAACATTCTCCAATTGTTGTAAGACTCATCTATATATTCTCCTTATGAATAGAACCTATTTATTGGGAAATACATTTTTAGGGGTTTGTGTTCTCCTTCCACGGGGTTCTCAACAAGATGATTTGCCAGTGCTTAACCCTTGACTTCTTTCTGAGTCAAATAAATAATGTCGAACTCGCTCAAAAATAGTTTCCAGTTAGCCAGCTTCCTAGTGGGCATGGGTTTCTGAATGATATATTTCAAGGGATCCATCCTTGATACGGCGTATGTTGTGTAGTCACAAAAGTAATGACTTAGCTTTTGAATAGGTCAGAGCACATTAGGTACGTTCTAATAGAGGTATCGCGCTTCATATAGAGTGAACTTCTTACTCTGGTAATAGATATCTTGTTCCTTTTTCCTTGTATTATCATGATGCCCCAAAACACAACCAAAGGCTCTATCTAATATAGCAAGGTAGAGAAACAAGGGTCTACCTAGCTCTTGCTGGACCAAGACTAATGGTGTTGATAAGTATTCCTTGATCTTGTTGAAAGCCTTTTGACAATCTTCGGTCCAGCTAGTTATAGCATCATTCTTGAACATATTGAAAATTGGCTCAAATAATTATAGAGTGGGCTATGAACTAGATGATGTAGTTTAGCTGTCCTAGAAAACTCATTTCATCTTTCTTACTCTTTGGTGGTGGTAGCGCTTGAATGGATTTGACATTTGATTAATCCAATTCTATTCCTTGGTGGCTGAAAATGAATCCAATTAAATTTCCGGCTAGAACTCTAAATGCACATTTTATGTGGTTTAGTGAGAGGGTATATTTTTGCAGTCTATCGAAAAAGATTCACAAACCGGCTACACAATCTGTGGGTTTATTCGATTTTATGATGACATCATCAACATATACCTCGATCGCCTTATGTATCATTTCATGAAAAATAGAAGTCATAACCCTCATGTATATGGCCCCAGCATTCTTTAGATAGAAAGGCAACATCTTATAACAGTATACTCCCAATGGTCTAATGAAATCCATTTTCTCAATTTCCTCTTCATCCGTCTAGCTGTGATATAATCGGAAAAACAATACAATAATGACTGGAGTTCATGCTTGGCACAATTCTCGATTAGGATATGTATGTTCAGAAGAGGGAAATCGTCCTTTGGGCTGGCCCTGTTGAGATCCTGATAATCAACATAGACCCTAACCTTCCAATACTTCTTTGGAATTGGCACGATGTTGGCTAGCCATGTTGGGTATTCAACCACCGTGAGGACTTTGTCCTTGATTTGCTCAATAACCTCCTCCTTGATTTTCAAACTCATCTCAGGCTTGATTTTCCTGAATTTCTGCTTCACTGGTAAACACATTGGGTTTGTGGGCAACTTGTGAGCCATAATGGATGCACTTAACGAGGTCATATCATCTTATGAAAATGCAAATATATACTCATACCCTTTCAAGAACTATGTTTACTATTCTTTTTTTGATGTCGACAAGTGGATGTTGATGCGAGTTTCCTTGACAGTTTCAGAATTTCCCAAGTTGATTATTTTTATTTCGTTCATATTGTACTTAGTCTTATTCTCAATGTCTTTTACTTCTCTGACCATTTCCTCAGTATGACATCTTCTTCTTCCAAATCACTATCCTTTTGTTGCATCGTCTCATTACATATGACAATTGTTGGTACATCGAGACCGGAAATAGTAATGTTGCATAGATAAAAATATTGGAGAAAAAATGGTAATAATAAATATTGATTCATTGAAGCATAAAAGCGATTTTCAATAATTTAAAATAAAGTTTCGGAACATAGGAAATATCATTCAAAACAAAATGCAAAAAAGAGAAACAATTATTCTTAGAAAATGAAAAAACAATGATGTTCAACCTTACTACCCCAGGACTCGTTGGGCCCTCGATGGCCTAACAATCCTATTCTTAAAGAATGATCCTTTCTTTATTGTCGGGATGGTAGGTCATTCCTCTTCCACCTCCTCCTCAACAATTTCACAATAGTTCATGTCATCCTCCTCCAAGAACAAGATCCTAAGGGCTGCCAGTGCTGCTTCCTCCTTTGATCCCCATATAATGTCGGCATATAGGAAAGTCTGACTCAAGTGTAGTATATGCCTCTCCAATGGATAGTACAGACCACTCCATAGTGGTAACAAATTTCTTTACTCTTTCCAAGTGTATCGATATCCCCGACCAAAAGTAGTGCCATGGCACTTCGGCTGTATTTGCTTGGAAATGCCCTGAATATTTTTGCCAAGACCTTTACCGGGCTCATACCCTCTATAGTTCATCATGCTTGCTATCTTGCCATCCTACCATTTATCTTTGATCATTGTATTGACCCACTCTATATGATGATAAGTTTCTCCAACATATTTTATTATATTCTCAACCACCTGGATAGTCTGACGGTTGCAAATGGGGTTACTCCCATCTCCTTTGATAATTACCTCCTCACAGTTCCACTCAAACTTCACTACCTGATGCAAAATTGATGCCACAGCCCAGTGATATGTATCCATGATCGTCCTAATAATAGATTGTAGGATGCAGATATGTCCAACACTTGATACTCAACATCAAACCACATATGCCCCATCTGAAGACAAAGGTTAATTTTCCCAATGGTAGCTCTCTAAGACCCATCAAATGCCTTCACGTTCAGGGTCCCTACTTGTATCTCGTATAAGACTTTGCGCAACCTTTTCACTGTTATCAATGGGCAAATATTGAGACTAGATCCTCCATCGATTAGGAGGCAAGTAATGAAATAGTCTTTGTATTGCATTGTGATATACAATGCCTTATTATGACTCAAACCCTCAGGCAGCAACTCATCCCCATGGAAAGTGATTTTGTGATTTTCTAGTACATGTCCCACCATGTCAGTCATTTTGTCGCTTGTGATGTTATTGGGCACATATGCTTCATCTAGTACATTATCAGATCGTTCATGTGTGTTTCCAAATTCTGTCACAACGACAGGATAGATATTTGAGTATGACTTTTATTCAGATGATCGATGACTAAATTCTCCCTCAATTGTGCTTTCCTCTAGAGGTCATCTGGATCTGTTTAAATAATTGGAGACATATTAAAGGCCTAGTTGTTGGAGTTTACCAAATGCTCGGGTTTTTAGACCCTTCTAATCCTCGTTATCCCTTATGCAGCACCAGATTCTCCCATTTGGTTTTTCCTTTTCTCATAGCTTCAGCCACATAATTGCATGGTACATCTTGGTGCTGAAAGGCAGTGTGGTTAATATTATCACTGTCAATGGTGTGGCTACTTTCACCTTAAATGGAATAAGTGCATCTGCATGGGGTTCTGCCTCAACTTCAAATGGGTTGATAATGTTACCTCGACCTCAATTTGGGAATGTATCTATTGTATAATGGGATCGAGTGTGACTGTAGCTTTTTTAGGGTAGTCAGCTTGTTTGATAAATTTGATTGACGCCTCCGGTTTGTATTATTCATCGATATCTAACACATTGACAACTTTAACCCTGTGATTTGGAAAGGTATTATTGTGGACATTAGGCATAACCTTCTTTGCCTGGACGATATTATTGTCAATTAAAGTCTGGATTTTATTCTTCAATATGCGACACTCATCGTTGTTGTGCGCTTTCATGCCCGGATGGTGTGACGACCCAAAGGGTCATCACCTATTTTCCTCATCTGTTCCGTGCTTCCGAGGCCTTGAAAACCTCATTTTATATTGCCTCGATTTGCATGCACAATCCGGGCGCGTTGCCGGAATTTTTTTATGTGGATATATATGAATTCTGTGAAAATATTGAATAATTTTGGTATTAATATGATAATAGTTGACTTTGGTCAATATTTTTGGTAAACGGACCCGGACCCGAGATCGGACTGTCCCGGAAGGTCCGTAGTATGGGACTCGGGCATGTGCCCGGAGTCGAAATCCGAGGTCTAGAACATGAGTAAAAGAATTTTTCTCTTAAATTGTTTTTCTGAAATTATCAAGGAAAATGAAAACGATAATTGATTAAAAGACCATGGTATCGGGCTCGTATTTTGCTTCTGATGCTCAGTACAAGTCTTAGATATTGTTTAAGCGCTTCTTGTAAAATTTGGTCGAAAAAGGACGTTGTTTGACATGTTTCAGATAGGTTTGGGTTGCGTTGTGCTCGTTTTTCTTATGCTTCGACATCGTTTGTTCAAGCGTAAATGATATCATATAGAACAAGTAAGCTCTGATTACTGTTTTGAATGACGAATTAGATCCGTAACGTAATTACGGACCCGTAGCAAAAAGAATCATCGAAGTTGGACATCATATGAGGATTTTATGGCCATTTTACTAAGGTTGCCCAGATTTTCAGGTTAATGACTAAATTGCCCCTTACGGCGTATTAAAATCCTGCCCTTTTTGCAAATCTTAACACTTACATATCTCCTTCATTATAAGGTCAAATTAAGTGATTCAAAAGTCTAAATTCATTAGAATTTCACAAGGAATTCATTGGGAGCAGTTAAAAGTGTGAACAGTATACCTATAATGAGCAAGTCGAGTTTTCTTCCAATTTTTGAACGGGAATAAGCTTTTGAGGCGATTTTTAAGAGAGAAAATTAGTGGGTATCACAGAGGTAAGTGATTTAATTATTAAAACTCATTTATGTGTGATTATAAATCACAATCTCATTCTTTAATTCATGAAAACCGTAGAAAAATAGGATTTTGGGGCCTGAAATTATGAGACTTTTAGGGGTCGATTTGAGGGCTCAAACAGACTCCGATTTTGGTGTTCTTTATATGTACGGACTCGTGGTAAGACGAGGAATCCGTTGGTATGATTTTCACATTATTTGACCAAGCGGGCCCGGGGTCGGTTTTATCATTTTTGGACAGCATGTTAAAAATACTTTAATTAGGCAATTAGTT